>CM067062.1:16311300-16911300 GCA_033980235.1 Diadema setosum
TTTGTGTGCCGTGGATTTTATGAAGTGAAATCGTTTTCGCTTTCATATCCGAAATGCATTGACTGCTATTATTATCACCGCAATCACCATCGTGTGTTCCAAAATTCAGACTAGCCTCGTTTTACGTTCCCATCATCCTAAACAATAAAGATGAAAATGATGAACGGTAAAGTTCTTCATCATCCATCAAATCCTTTATACCCCGATCCCGCCCCGCCCCTCCAAATCCCTCCTCATCACCCCAACTGCCATTGCTCACGTGATCGTCCTTCTCCTGCGGGAGGACGGCTGTTGCCGAGTACGACCAAGGGGCCAACCAGAGCTGCGAATAGCTATGGAAGTCGATGAAGCAGACGTAATCCTTGTTGGAATCGAGTAGCCACTGAGTAGTTTCATCGACCTCGGGCTCGGAGGCTGCATTAGGCCCACGATACGTGCTAGAGCACGGGTTGGTGCTGGCGCCTTGGCCTGTAATATTATGCGCATAATTTTTTTTTTTTTTTTTGCTAAGTTTGTGAGAATTTCGGTGTGCATATAATGTGTGCGTGCGTTTGGTTGTTGTTTTTGTTTTTAATTGGATGAATACGTGTAAATTTGTGTCAGTCGATGTGTGTGTATGTTGCGTTGCGTATCGTATCATGGGTTCGTACGCAAAACAATACAGACGTTTATGAATGGCATCCGCAACATGTATTACAATATTTGTTAATATAAATGCTCATACAAGTTTGTTCCTCCGAATACTCTGAATGAAAAAAAAAAAACCCAAAACCCAAAACAAAACAAAACAAAACAAAAAAAACTTCGTCTCGATAACTTAAATTGCTCCGTGCACGATCACACAAGGGCGGTGACTTGACTCAGTCGGTAGCGCGTCTGCCTTCGAACCAAGCGGCCCGGGTTGCAAAAACCCGTTATCTGCTGGGGAAAATCGTCATCTGCTGGGGAAAATTCGATTGTGTCATCGGAAAAGTTGGAGGTCGCTTGATTGAGGTTATCATTTAACTTCAGTCACGATCAGCCCATAACAACTTTGAAATGAAAGAACTTTCATGAGCTTCAATGCTCGTGATTTAAGAAAACACACACATTATACATGTACCTTATACATACGTATATGGCAAGCCAAACGTTCCATAAATTGGTCGATATATAAAGCCGAGTTTTTCGATTTATTGAACGTTTGGCTTGCCATATACGCCCGCATTCACAAATCGAGTTTCTTCTCATGAAAAATTTGTTGTTGCCAGAGCCACCAAAGTGTTCTGCGTAGACCCGGCCATGACACTGAGGAAGAAATTAAAGCACAATATACACGGGAAAGGATATGAACAAACATGAGGGATAGACAGAAAGATAGATAGATAGATAGATAGATAGATAGATAGACAAACACACAGATAAATGAGTGAATGCATAGATAGATAGATTTATATTCCACATACTAAGAATCTTGCTATAGGATTGGTCAAGAGCTGATCACGTGATAAAGCGTAGTTTTACCCATCGCATTACCTGAGAAGAAAAGTTCGTTACACTATTAATATGGTGATAGTCATTTTTGCTTCGCTGATCTCTTCAGTCCACACATCAGTAGCGCGTGATCACTTATAGTTATGAATACGTGCGAAATAAAAGTGCGTTACACTGTATGGACTATCCTTTGACCTAGGTCAGGTGATAGTCCGAGCGTCAGTGAGACGGTGCCGCGGTGCGCGGCAATTACAATCAAATTTGTTGCAATTGTCAGCTACGTCTAAAGTTGACTCTTATGTTACCGTGCGTGTACGTAGTCTAGTTGCCTTGTTGGAGTTTTGCCTTGCTCGTGTTTCAGAATGCTCAGTATTTTTAGCAACAACATGATTGGTGACTAAACGTAGCCTAAGCCGGATTTCTATACCTACGTAGGTGGCTCTCCGTCTCTAACAAGACATAACGTTCGCTCTGCACTTTTAATTTTTTTTATACCTATTTAGTCTAACTAGCTGTATTGTTCGCCCACCCCCCCCCCCCCCCCCGTCTTGTTCCCGTCAGTTAAGTGGCTTCAGATGTGGAATTAAAATTAGGAATATAGATGTGGAATATAATAAAGCAAATAGTCAACTTCTGGTTTCCGGCAATGAGACAAACTACCACTTCCTCGGCAATCTGAATGTGTACGCTATCTTTAATCAGCCGCGCTTCGGAAAGATATCTACATCCAAATCTCCTCGGAAAGGATAGTTTGTCCCATCATCCTTAATCAATGTTGATGATGTTGATTATTTGCTTACTATAGATAGATAGGTAGATAGATAGATGGGCGTAGATGACAGAATGGAAAGAGAAAGAGAGGGAACAAGAGAGAAGTATGGAAAATTGGTATATGAAGACATTTTCCAGACATACCTCCCCACTGGTAGGGGTAGTTCCTGTTGGGGTCGACACCACGGCAGAGGCTACCGGCGTTGTTGGCGCGAGTCTTCCTCCACATACGGTCCTACAGAAGAGAAAGAATGAGAAAGCGCAACGACACCACTCAGGAAACACTCTATAAACACAGTGTGGGTAATGGAACAGCTCATACCGATATACATCGGTAACATCTTGTGTTTGAGACTGAATTTTTTTTTGAGTTTGTGTTTAGGTTTGGGTTTGGGTTTGGATTTGAGTTTTAGTTTTAATTTGGGTTTGAGTTTGAGTTTTAATTTGGGATTGGGTTTGAGTTAAAGTTGAAGTTTAAGGTTAGAATTTTGAGATTTGAGTTTAGAGTTTAGATGTTAGATTTTAGATCTTAGATCTAGATCTTAGATTTTTGATTTTTGATTTTAGAGTTTAACGTTTAGAGTTTAGAGTTTTAAAGCTTTGAGTTTTTAAGTTTTGAGATTGAGTTAAGGTCCATTTTGAGTTTAGGTTCATTTTAACCTTCGGGGTTTTTAAGACCACAGTATAGATTCATATTCAGGCACGTAACTAGGAGGGAGAGAGGATGGGTGTACGGGGAGCACGACCACCCCACCCCCGCAAGCTAGTGTCCGCTTTAAAGAGGGATTGTAAGTACAAATGAAATATCAAACCGTTTCAATTTTTCGAAAGATAATCTCTTACCCTCTGTTATAAAACATTCGTCTTCCACTATAAGTAATCATGATGAGATACATGTCATGACAAACATAGCAGTTTGAGAGCGCTTCCTTGCCAAAAACGTTTCCGATGTAATTTATGATAATGACATGCAGACGTCATAACTAGGAGTTGGCACAGCTTGCATGCATCGACCGACAGACCGAGCTACATATATGTGCACAGCTATCAATGCGAAATCGCACATGAAAGATGTTAGTTTAAAGATTACTTTTGAAAATTAATATGTTCCGATTTCTAAAATGGCACTGCGGGTCTGAATTTAATTTTACCAAACACTCTTTGGTATAATATGATCGGAGCATTTCAAAGATGAAGGTATTGATAAATTTGTGCCAATAAAGAGGAAAATGGGTTTCCATTGTCTATTTAAAGGACAAGTTCACCTTCATAGACATGTGGGTTTCGTGAATGCAGCAATATTAGTAGAACACATCATTCACTCTCAAATTGCTATGTTCGTCATGTTATTTCATCTTAACTACGTATATATACTGGAAGACGAATATTTCATACTAGAGGATATAAGAGTTTATCTTTCGAAAAATTAAAACAGATTGAAATTTCAGTTTACCTACAATTGATTTCATGTTTAAAGATATTCTTTTCCTCATAATCTATTGTGGTGGTATGAGGGGGGGGGGTCATTTTTAGACTCGCATACAGACTTCAAATAACTTGATCAGCAAAACAGAAAATCATACAACGTAATGAATTTTGAGTGGTTTGTTTGTTTGTGTTTTTTGCAACCTGAATAGAAACCCATCGCGTTATCTTACTTCTTTTTTATTCAAGATTTTGAAAATATTCCACCCAAATTGTTCACTAGAAAGAATAATTTCAACCCTAAATTAAAAAAAAAAATAGCTCCCTCGTGTATAAGTCGGCATGGGAGGGACCATGGAGCTACTAAAGCTCCATGGAGGGACACTTTCATATAATTTGATCAGTAAATCAGTCAATGAGAAAGTCACTAATTAAAGAATTTAGTTTATGTTTGTTGTTGTTTTTCTGTGGGCATCTAAACAAATAAAAACGTGTCGTATTACTTTTGATATATATATATATGTATATTTTTTTTTTACAAATATTCCGCAAAAGGTGTGCACCGGATCGCTGAAATTCAGTTCTAAAAATGCAAAATCTCATTTGGTTGTATTTTGTGTGTGTGTGTGTGTGTGTGTGTGTTGGGGGGGGGGGAGGTAAGCAAACAGAAAGTTTATCTGAAACTGAAATTGAAATTGAAATAGTCACTGTATGCAACTGCAAGATATACTTGCACAACCGTTGGCACAAATACTAGATTTATATCTAATCTAATCGGAGACGATTGTCAGTTAAAATTGTTTCATGAACTCACGTCGCTCCAGGTGTACGCGTATCCATCGACGTTGAGTGAGGGGACGATGACGAAGTCGAAGGTATTCAAGATCTCCGTCACATCAGCGTCACTTCCGTAATTTTCGAGGAGCTGCAAAAATGAAATGTCATTAGACTTTGTTAGTTGCCATGTAGAAACCAGTCCCTTATACCTTTATTTGCTGCAGTGTGACGGTGTTTGTTCCGTTGTCGGTTATACTCTTAAGGATTGTGCACATAAAAGAATCAAATTGGTGGTTGTCAACTGCATTTCAATCGTTGATTTTTTTTTATCTGCTTCTACATTACATCATAATTTGCATTGTATATCCAAGAGAGTGGAAAATTCGTCATTTACAAGAGCATATATCATCGTCTTTGTATACAGGTATTGAGTCTTTGTGCATGTGTATAACGGTGTATGTGATTGTAGATATTAGAGCTTTGAACTCATCAGAATCACCATAAACTTTGTTTCATGTAATGTGATTTTCTGCTTGTATTTTTTTTTTGAAATGCCAAATAAATATATACATGATATAATAATCATCATCATCATCATCACCAGAATTCACGACGACCTCATGCAGTATCAAAGCAATCTGAAACCCTTTGCAAACAAAACGAACGTGATGACAAAGCACTGATTTCAGTTGCCCTCTTCTGCAGTATGGAAAGCAGGAAGCATTTCCAGAAAGACTGTTATAAATTGTATCTCTACTACTTGAATTTGTAACATTTGATTGCACTGTAGTTACAGCTACAACTACCAATACAAGTTTTACAACTTCAACTATTTCAATTACCATGCACTTTGACAATAATTGCTGCTGATAGCGATTACTGCTACTATATGGTGATTATCAAGATGATATTTTGATGATAACATAAATCATATTATAATATCGGTCGCTATGAATGATCGTGACTGAAGGACACTGAAAGTTTGACACCTTGTTCAACATTGCGCTTGCGCACTGGGCAGGCATTGAACTCGGAATATTCCGTTCCTGGACCCATTCACGATGGTTCATCCGCCACAACAGCACGACATAGATATTAGCTCCCATATATAGGATACAGGAAGTCTGCACTTACCGCATTGGTGATGTACATGAGAGTGGCTGGTGAGATCCATTCACGGGCGTGGATACCACCCTGCCAGTACACCGCCTTCCTAGTTCCGAAGCCACCAGTGCTAATCTATTGAGGAGTGGTATGCATAAAGTGGATGGATAAGGAAAATAAGTGCGAGTCTGCATGAGCTGAAGCCCGCCCCCTCCCTGCCCTTATTTTTCATCCTCTTTTCAGAGGGACTTGGTTGTTCTTGGAATATCAGAATCAATTTTGACAGTAACTTGCATCACAAAGTAAGGATAATTATAATATGGAATGTTTAATATCTTGCATTTAATTGGGGTTGGCATGAACTCTTCACTTCCTAGACAAGGATACGAGACACAAATCCTAAGTTCATTATCATGAAGTGTTTATTTTATTATACGTGTACAACAAAATAATGAGAATGTTTATAATTTGCGTTCATAGTTTTCTTCTCTCTACAGTCTCTCTTTTTTCTTCCCCTTGCACCTCCTCCTGTATCGCTTATGTTATCGTTATACGCTAAATCCACAAACTTTTGCTTCAGGACACTTCTTATCTAGAACATTTTTTTTTTCTTTGGAACATAGAAAGCAATTTGGCACTTAATATCGTAAATATTGTAACCCTAACAATTCAGAGAAAGCTTGAGACGCCAACCAAGTGCATCACAAAACCATAAATGACTATACTGTTCATTTATTCATTTTACTGTTTTATCATTCTGAGGAAAGGTCTCAATTACCTACCTCTACCAGTTTATGAAAGCAATCTGATTTTCAGGGTTGCAAAAGGGACACACAAACTTTATCATCATGGTGACTACAACCATCTTAGTCGAATTTATGAACTTAATGAATGAATTTGAATAAATCATGTGCAAAATTACGCATGACTCATGAGGCCTACGCAGAAATTACGCATGACTTAAAAGAGTTTTGTGGAACTAAATTTAAAGTTGTGCGTAAACAATGTAAAATTACATGTGCGCATAATTTTTGGAGTTTATACGCATGAGTCAAAGTCTCGTTTGTAAAACAATTAACCCCTGAATGATTATATATAATATAAATAATCAACGTAATCTATATCATAGACTCACTTTGAGGGCATTGATTTGTCGTCCCTCTCCAGATTTGGCAATTTGAAATCGCTCAACCATCGAGCTGTACTGAGTTGCAATATCAGCCGTCCACTGTTGGATCTGTTGGTGTGAAGGCGAAAACATACTTCTTAATCATAATGATAATAGTATAATTCTCATCTTTCGTCACCCAGCTGACTCTTGTGTATTTGACCCCTCATAAAGCTTTGACTCCAAAAACGAACAAGAAAATAAAATTTTTAACACTGAGAGTCACTGCCACAAAATATTAAAGACAGAGGCTGGTCTTACCATGCATAGTGAAGAAGTGCCAGTAATCTATGAAATTCTTGTTCTTCCAGACATGAAACATGATTTATTTTGCCCTAAAGATAGATGATGATCAATTGCCGCATAAAAGGAAGGTTGACCAATGGTTAACGTCAGAGATCTGATTGTTCTTTTGAAACTGTGTGGCAAGTACAAGCTGATGGTTTGGATGTTCATAAGACTGCAGAGAGTGACTGCCATGAATAATCAAAGACAGAGCCTGATCTTATTACATCCACATCTTGAAGCAGAAGTGCAAGTCATCACTTATGAAATCCTTGTTCTTCTATACATAAAACAGATTTTGCCTTAAATTTCTGTTAAAGTTAAATTTCTGCTAAAGGGGCAGTACAGTACTGGTTGAGGTGGGGATTCATGTTTTGAACATTCCTAAGTGAGATAATGAGAAACCTCTTATGAAATATGAAAAAGCATGTAATTTTAAGAAGGATTCTAAGTTTTTTTTTGATGGAAATTGGTTTTCAATTGGCTGAGATAGCCAAAAAAAAATGATAATAATAAAAGGCGACAGGCCACGCCTTTTATGAGGATCTCTTTGTTTCACCCTGTTTTTGGATATCTCAGCCATTTCAAAACCAATTTTCATCAAATAAACTTTTGATACCCCTTAGAATTGCATGCTCTTTGACATCTCATAGAGTGGTTTCTGAATAATAAATCTCGCAAAACATTAAAAGCTAAATCCTCACCTCACCCAGAACTGTACACACCCATTTAAATCTGATCTGAGAAATACTGAAAATACTCAAGTGTGAAGAAATGCTTGACTCTTGAATCGAATCATATGAGATCATTTTGCAGTGTGATAGAAACTCAGTCTTTCTGTCCAGAATAACTCACGTTTTGAGATTTATTTTTCCTTACTAATCACTCAATCGAGTGTATGCTATACTCGTTGTTATGAGCAATATCTTTGTATCACTAGTTTTTGTTTTAAAGATTATGTTTAAAATCTCGATCACTAATTGACCTTCATTCCAAACTGTAGTATCATCAGAAATAAGTCAGCAAATCAATTTATCTTATCCTCAAACAAAACTTTGACAAACAATTTAAAGACCTACCTCAGCGTACGTGTGGTATACGCTGTAATCGAAGTCGGCAGCCGCGTCGATTTCTTGAGAACGCGTGGTCTCGTCGATCAAGGCTTGGACGTCGTTGATCATGACGGAGAACTCGAGACCGACGGACTCCAGAAGTTCCTTAAACTCGTCCAGGAATCGCGGTGGAACGAGGACATCAGTGGAGCGCTGAGTGGTGCGGGGGTGCGACCAGAAGCTGACCTGCATATCGAGCCGTAATCAAAACATGTTATTTTAATTTCTTTGTTCTTTCTGTTTAATTTGTAAATGCACGCGTTACACAGATCCAGCATTAATCTCAAGTAAGATAGTACTCTGCATGAACGGGGACCTATTCCATCATTTAGCAGTTGTTTAAATTTGCAGTGATTGCAGTTACCACAACAACTTAAATGCCCAGTATTGCTTTCTTTTTAAAATTCTCTGGCTGTTCCCATCGTGACCGTAATTGCTGCACTGTACAATAATGCCCCCCCCCCCCCCATCCAGGCATATCAATCAAACTCATCTAATCTATTTTCATGTTTGTAGTTTTGCGTAGGAGTCCTTTGTGGAATTCAAAGGACGATGTAAAATTTAAGTGACAGCATATAACATTAGCATACAAACAGTTGAAGTTGGCACGTTTGAAATGTTAACATGGTGCATAGAGAGGAACACTATGGGATGCAATCAGGTTAGTGCTAGTTTTGTATGGTCTATATGCTGGAATTTACATGACTGTATGCATTTTGTTACACACACGCACATACACACACACACACACACACACACAAATAGTTACTTTCAGACGGTGATCCTGAACTTCAAGGATAAACTAACTTCGAGGATAAACTCTATGGCCCGTATTCTACTGTAGACCAAGGTTTAAACCCATTTTAGACTCACCTATGGTTTAACTAGACCCGAGGTTTAATTTTGTATTCTGCTAGCGAGGTTTAGTTAAACCCAAGTCTATTTCGGGTTTAAATTAAACCCGAAATAGTCTTGGGTCAAGCCACCATGGTGCCCTCTATGGAAGAAGAAATTCTTCCTCTCTGAGTACTTTTCTCTCCACAAATCCACTTAAATTTATTATTGGCAGTGTATCAGCCACATGAGCGTGACTTTCTTGGATTTTGAATAGTTTTTACGGGTATTTATGTCGAATAAGGGCATGCTGTATTTTTGCTTGCGACGACTCGTGAAGCACTGTGCATATACTGTACAGTTTGTGTACGTGTGCGACGCACATCACAGGATACATGGTAAGCGTATAGCGTAGCGCTATTATATTCTTGGCTAGCTAGCTTTGAATGCTCAGTACCAGCAGATCCATCGCGCCGCGCCGGCCGGCGGCACGGTTGCTGTGTGCGCTGGATGGGACATGGCTTTTTATGTCGATTGAATCGTGAATTCGGAATGGACTGGCAATTGATCAAACCAGGACTTTGAGGTAGGACATTAAATAAAAGCTTTTCTCTTAAGATTGTCAGTTAATAAAAATGGAAACCATTCTAAAATTTAGAAATAGATCTAGATCTACTATCAACCCTGTCTCGATATTAGAAGTAACGTTAGATTTTACCTACCGTACCACACTAACCTAACTTTTAATAGATCTAACGTTATAGTCCTTACGTTACAATAATGTACTCTAGCGTTTAATAGCTATTCGAATAGGTTCTAACGTTAGTAGGACCCCACTCCTAGTCGTTAGTCCTACAATCTAGGTTTTCGATCTAGTCTACTAGAAGTATCTATGCCAAATTGACCTCATCTGCAGGCTCTACCCTCTAGTCTAGCCCCGGAGACCGCGCCGCCAGGCGCGGTCCTGGCGGCTTCCCCGCAGTTTCGCTTATGTTCGTTCAAGTATTCTGTGCGCTAAGTGCAAGTGATTGTGAATTCTGTGAACATCGGTGAGCTGCTTATAAGACATCATTTTGTGCATCACAAGCAATGAAATGCATCAAACAGTCGCCGATGATAGTCATTTAGGTTTCATCGACCCATGTAAGTATTCCTAGTAGTTTCTGTTGAAAAATTAAGGAAATATAGCGCCGCAAAGGCACCCGTTTGTTCAACATGAAGATATGAATGGGAGCACGGCGCAGCCGCCACACGCAGTGTATACGTGTGGCGGCTGTCGCAGTTACCCTCTAGTCCTACGTTGAGTTCTTAGTCTAGTCTTCAGATTATTTTCATCGTAAAGTTTAGACTAACGTATCTATGTAATACTAGGTAGTAGTAGTATTTCTAACATTTAGATCTCGAGTCTCTTCTAAGTGTACAAGTAGATCTAGTACGTAGTTAGGCGTATCTCGTGTGTACACGCGTGTGGCCGGCAAGCTAGCTGCTGTACGTATCCAGGCAGCCACTCGTTTTGTGCCATACGCATTGATCTGTGTGCTGGTAACCTTACCAGTCATCGTTAGACTCAATTTAAACTCGAAATAAACCTCCTCCTGGGTAGGTTTAATTTAAACCCAATTTAGACCACAGCTGGACTTAGTAGAATACAAATTAAACCTTGGTTTAAACCTGGGTCTAAACTGGTGGTTTAAACCCAGGTTTAAACCCCAAAAACCCACTTTAGACCCAAGCGTGGGTTTAAACTCGGGTCTAAGTTTTTAGCAGAATACGGGCCTATGGGGCGCCAAGTGCCGCACGGTCGATTTCGTTTCGAAATTGTAATTCGTTACAAAATCGACCGTGCTACACATGGCGCCCCATAGAGCTTATCCTCGAAGTTAGCTTATTCTCGAGATTAAGGATCACCGTCTGAACGTAGATATACTTGTATGTTCATAAGAGCTCACCTTTCCGTCTAGTTTGGATTCGAGGGAAGAAAGGAATTTCAGCTGGGTTTCGTCACGGGGCTGGATGGAAAGAGTTTGGTATCTGTTCCGATACAGCAGAAAACGAAACAAGGATTCATGAAAGTGGGTTTCTTTGCGGCCGGAGAGGACTTTGTATGCTACAGGGTTAGGGATATGGTTAGGGGGAGGGAATCTGTGTAGGTGGAGGGAGAAGTGGTGTCATTGTGTATAGGGTTATTTCAAATTTGGGCAGAGACCGGACACGCAGCAATCGGAGTGCCATCGCATGTTATACAACCATGACAACCAACATCTGCGTTTAATTTTAATTTATAAGCTGGCAGTTGCAAACCGTAAAGAAAACAGAATGCTTTGAGAACATGAATGCGAGTCTGGAAAACGAATGTTTGAGATGGAAAAAAAGGACGGGGTAAGGCGGTGTAAGTTATCAATTAAACATATCTAAAAAGGGAAGGGTTCGAGTTTTTAGGCTCGAATCCAAAACTATTCTGAAATATAAGACCTGCTTAAAGTTCAGAACCTTTTGTCTCAACAAACAGATGTAATGACAAAGACCAAACACTATCTTAAGACTATTCTAAGACAAGACCTGCTTAAAGTCCAGATCCTTTTGCTTCAACAAACAGATTTGATGACGAAGATCCAAGGAAAGACAACAATTTTTAAGTCATTTACAAGTAGCAGGGCTAAAGATGTCACGGAGTCGTCCATTTGTATGGGAGGGGAAGTCTTGGCACAAGCAAGTGCAAGGATTTTTTTTTTTTTTTTTTTTTTTTTTTTTTTGCTAAAGAGACGGAGGATAAGGTGTTGGACGTCTATGACCCAAAATCCACGTGGCAGGAACAAAAATAGGATGTAATGCATAAGGCCCCATTCCACATAAAGGAGACCCTTGAGAAAATTTGCAAGCTCCCCCAGCAGTCTCCAAGACAAGATGGAAATAGTGTTTATGTGGAATGGCTTAGAATGAACAAAGCAAAACAAAAAAAGCAAAACTTGAAAGATCATTAAAAGAACAAGAAGTAATTTTCCAGCAAATTTCTCAATCAGATAACTTTGTGGGACCTTGAAGATTACTGAACGTTCACCATCTTCACTGAGAGACCGATAAGACTCTGGAGAGATCACTGAAAAATAATCAGACATAATTATACTTCCACAGATCTTCGAGAGATCAATCATTATCTCTGAGAGACTAATCTTTCAATGATATCCCTCAATGATCTTTCAATAATCTTTCATTGATCTTCTCCAAAAATGTGGCAATTAGAGACTGTCTAAAGATAATTGAAAGACTACTAAGACCATTGAATGATCATTGAGAGATCGCTGAAAGATTTCTAAAAGACCACAGAAAGACCATTTCATGAAAAACTGCCGAAAGACTATTTTGAACCGTTTCACTTTTCTTTTCTTCTTTTTTTTTTTTGAGACACAGAGACGACGAAATTCACCGAAAGATCACTCAGGAGGCATGAAAGACTTCGGAGATCATAGAAAGTTTACTGAAAGATCACCGAGAGATCTGTCAATTTTTGCGGTCTTTCAGTGGTCTTTCAGAGGTCTTGGCTCAATGTGAAATGGGATGTAATCAGTGGCGCCAAATGCGTTGACCATCTATTATTATACTAGCAACAATGAAACGAGCAACAGAGGATGACTCCTTTTCGTCATGTTTAGGTATGCTGCCTATAGGCCTTACATCACATTATTTTTTTTTTTTTTGTGTGTGTGTGTGTGTGTGAGTCTGTACACAATTATCGTCATCACACACTGAAGTCAGCATTAAATGCTCTCCCTATAATGGCGCGGAGGAAAACCCCATTCCACGTTCAGGTTGATTTGACAAAAAAAAAACCCGAAAACAAAACGAAAATATGAAAGAAAAATTGCAATTGAAAAATCCATTCAATTGTCCTTTAACATTGGAATGCATGTATAAAGAAAATTCAACATGCTTTCACTTTTCTAGGGTAACGAAAGAGCACTTTACAAACCGCTTTCAGAAAACAGGGGGAACCATTACTACTCTTAACATTATATGTCAGTATCAAGTTGTAATTTGTACTTTTCATGAAAAATGAATTTTTGCGGAATTCTCTTTATGTTTTCTTTCTATTGTTGTCCACACATGACGTCATGAACTCTAGTAGTCTCCTTATCCGGTGGTTCCAACACCAAAACTTTCAAAATTCATAACTTTTGCATCGATTGTCCGATTTTCCTCAAACTTTCACTGATGTGTTCTACTAATGTTGCTGCTTTCACTCAATCCACATTTTTCTTTGGGTTTGGGTTTCCTTTAAAGTCCACCTTGACCTCAGGGACTGAGTCGAAGAGGGGTGGACCAACAAGAGAAAAAAGAAAGAAGAAGAAGTAGAAAGAAAAAGAATGAAAAAGGCGTAGCACGAGCACAAATCGAAGAAAAAGGAGAAAATTAAGAACACAAACTGATATACTGCGACAGCTAATGAAAAAGACAAGAGAAAGTCACATAATGTTGCAGGCCAATGACAGAGAAAAGTGCTAAGAGAGACAGATTTACAGCTATCATAATGATATATACAAAATAGGCCTATACTTACCCATCGTAGCGGACAGCCGAAACGAGCGCAAAAAGAGCGGGAAAAAGCAGGAGCTTCATCGTGGCAGTTTAGGATCAGAACCCTATAGAGATGTTCTCTCCGCTGTGACTTGTATATATATATAAAGATTCGGATTCCTACTGGTCTTTGCCTCCCCAAGTTTACTGGGTGTGAGCAGACTATACAGGATTGAAATCAGCCACTAATATATTGTAACGCCTACAAAATGGAGTTAAGCACTGCCCACAATGGTTCAAGATTTATTTTCCACGCCCAGTAACTGCAGACAATATGCAGCGATATATATTTTCAGTCATTCGCTTGCAAGTAGTCCCCCCCCCCCCCCCCCCAAAAAAAAAAACACCCAAAAACAATAAGATATAACATAGAAATACAAGACGACCGCGGTACTAATACATATCGGCCCCAAACTTTTGAAATGTATAGGAAGCAATGGTAACGTACAAACACGCTGGCCAAAAGAATAATTATCTTATCAACAGACTGTCTAGATATGCAGTACAAATACTAGATTTTGTATAATTTGGCAAATTCAGTTACCATATTCAGAGTGGGGTAGAGAGCTGATAGGAGAGACACGAGTCATATTTCCCACGCAGTTATGAATAAGGGATAATATAAAATAGTGATAACGACGTGATGGCTAAATAGATCTATTCATAGATAAACAAAAAGGTAGTGAAAGAATGCAATTTCTTAGGTTACTCTCCATTTTCATATGATTACTATACTTGAATCCCAGTTGTATAATTGGCCTGTGATGACAGGCTGTTTGCATAATATGACAGGCGCATTGTGTGACTTAATGATGAGCATTTGTATATTGCATTCAAAAGGGTAAATATGTATTTTGTACTTATTTATTTAGTTTCCGAACTCATTGAATAGTACAATAGACAACTATTGACAACTTTGCACACACACAAAAAAAGCCAAAATAAATAAACAATAGAATGAAGGAATTAAGAAAAGAGCCGTAAAATAAAAAATATGGATGGAACATCCATTCAGCTCTTGTCTATGGAGACTAAATAAACATACACAAAATAGCGTACAGTAAGAAAAACAAAATAAAACAAAAACGAGGCGAACTCATCAACGTCAGTACAGAAAATAAAAAACACGATATTTTGTCATGGTCAATTCAGACACATGCAAAACTGCAAGGTGGCTCGTTTACAGGACATTGGTTAGCACCTTGCCATTTATTCTATTTTTTTTTCCTTTATCAGTGGTGAGAATTTTCACAGCTGGCAACCATTCACATGTATGATATTAATCAACGGCATATAGCACTGCTGCACGCGAGTTCGCGTCATTAGGACTTTCAGCCTTTTTTTTTTTTTTTTTTTTTTTTTTTTTGATTACTGCATCACAATACATTGTGCCTGAATGAAGGCGTGACTTACAGTATTCTGAGAAAGGATTGGAGAACCGGGGAATGAGAATCGGAATACAATTCATTAGTGCCGAGTACATAAAAGCTGTACCCCCGAACAAGGGGTCGTGTGCAAACCAAAAGTGCAACTCCACATCATTCTCAAGTCGAAGATCGGACCTTCAAGCTCCTTCATCGGATTGACAGACAGACGGACGGACAGATAGAGGGACAGACTCCCGACAGAGTGATTGAAGTATTGAACAGATCCACATTTTTCCTCTCTCTTGATAATGGTCACAGTCACCTAAATTTATGTTAATTATCTGAGATAATGATATGATTTGTGTTTGCGCCCAAAATTTTCATGAATGAATGACGATTTTAGTGGATGATTACTTTGTACCAACTACAATGTTGTACAACCCTTTCCCCCGGAAAAAAAAGTCAACACTGTTTTTTTTTTTTAATGCAAACAAAACTGTCATGCGAAGGATACAAGTTTTCTTTATCATTCCATGTTAATGAATAGAATTTAGTTATGATTCGTGAGTATATTACTACTCTGGCTGCAGAGTACAATTATTGTAGGTGGCCCTTTGACCCATTTATTCAATGCGACTTTACAAGCATGGATTACAGCTCCTATACAGATTTTGAGACAGCCGCTAAAGGGGAATCTTCTGAAATTTATAATTTTAGACCAATTTCTGTGCTAACGGCCTTGTCCAAAATATTGGACAGAGCATCAACTTTATGCATATCTAAATGTTAATAAACTCCTTGCAAATTGTCAGCTGTTAGACCATCTTATTCTACTGCTACATGTTTAACTGAAATTACAGATTATTTTAGGTTTTCGCATTTTTGTCAATCCAATTCCTTATTGCTGCATTCAATTTAGCAAAATTTAGCGTAGTGTTCGGTATTTCAATTTTATGATCTCTTCATTTAAATTCATATTGGAGCATTCAAATTGTCTTTAACCTCATTCTAATTAACACTTTTTCAATTTATATTTAAGCAAGAACCATTTCATTATTCGTTCATTCAATTTAGAATCATATGGTCAATGTGATCACGTATATGCTGCGCGCGTTCATGTGAATTCATTTTTGGGTGTCCAATTTAACATCTTTTGCAGTCAATTTAGCACACATGTTTATGCTTTGGTTCTTTCTTTATTTTATACAACATAGTTATTGTTTTGTAAGCATCATTACACTTCATATTTTCGTATGTATTCTGGAGATTTTGGCAAGTTTTTTTTTTTTCTATGTGCTTATTGAATTTCCCAGTCCGAAGATCGTTAGAACTTATATAGTGGTTGAGCGCTTTATTCCGAGTGTGTCGGCCAGTTCTAGGAAGTCAAGGTTATGATTATCAAATGTTCCTATAATTCTTTCTCTTTCTTCTTGAAATATGCGTCTGTATGTAACTAGTGCTGTCATGACTGTAAGAAGATGAAGTTAATCTGTAGTATTGGTAGATGTAGGCCTAGGGTTATATATGTATGGAAGAAAAAGGGAGTCACAGAACAACAAACTCGAGTTATATCGGGTCAAAAAAATGATACTTTAACTACTCAACAGTGTGTGGGTGAAACAAAAAGTCACATAGAAATGCACATATTTAAATGTTCTCACCTACTCAAAAAAAGAAATAACATGACGTTAATTTGAATGAAAATGTTCGGAATTTGACTGCCCATTCGCGAAAGTGAATGACTAAAGTACCCTTTTCGGCGAGTGGTGGCGAATTTGAATGAACGTAGACGAGCCAACCTGAATGCAATTTTTACGAATTTGAAAGCCACATGACTTGTGCAAATTTCATTGATCGAAATGCTAAATTGAAAGCACAAGTTGCAATTTTGAATAACAGACTGTGCGATAACGAGGGTTTTTTTGTTAAATTGGATGAATCTTCTATCAAATGGACTGACAAAAGTGCGAAATTGGCCGAGAAAACTTATATTATCATGGAAGTTATGGAATTTTAAAGAATCCCTAATATTTCTCAAAACAGTTTTCAAACAGTTGATATGAATATTCAAATGAATGAGTTGATGTTGTCATCATCTCACAGTTTTCCGTTGGTTGTGTTTATTAAAAAAGGAAATTCAATTCCTTTGCTACAAAATGATTATCAGTCAGATTATATTATTAGGATCAAGACTGGGGAATCATTGTGTTTGAACTGAAAAAAAAAGCTAAAATCTTGAGTAAAGATTACACGGCAAGTTGTGAGGCGATAGCATCATTATAATTCATTTGCATATTCATATTGACTATTCAAGAACTGTTTTGTGAAAAAGTCAAAAATCACAATTTCATGGCTTCCTTGATTTTTATCCCATTTTGATCAAAATTTCACTGTTGAGCTTATAGATATTTACTCTTTCTTTATAGTTGAACTTTTAAAGAGAAATCCCATCCTGACATTTTGCTGCTAAGAATGAAAACAGGAAAATCAGAGACGTATAGATCAGTGAAAATTTGGGGGAAAATCGAACGCACAAATGATTATGAAGTGTAAAAGTTTAAGGAGCTAAATTAATTGGCTTCTGGGTAATACAGGTGTTGACCAGCTATATATTCGGCTTGTATGCAAAAATTCACATATTCTTACTTCTTCCCCAGAGAAATTTTCCTCAGACCTGTTATTGGCATATATTACATGTAATAATATTAGAATATAAAAACATGCAATAAGATTAATACCTATGTGCTTATCTTCATATGCGGATAAACAACTGCCCGTGCTCAAACTTTGGCATAAGCCATTTCAAGTCAAACTCTTCTTTAGAGGAATGGTCATCGAAATTGTGACCATTCACTATGTAGGCCTATATCTAGCGATTGTCACATGATGATCAGTCTACCAATAGGGATAACAACAATTATTTCAAGCGTTGTAAAAAATGTATAACATCAAAACAACAGATGGCTTGTTTTTTGGTTTGATTTTTGGCACTGTTTCTTGTGTAACAACATGCGACATAACGATTTGTATAGGACCTACCCTTTTTCTTGTGATTGTGTTTTGTGGTAAGAAAACAACAACAAAAGTGACACGATAGTTCTTGCTTTTATGTTGATGTTTGCTATTTGAGTTGATGTTTGGTAAAGGTATATACTCTGTTGAATCACAGAAGAGTGACATGGTAACTTGTGATCTTGTGTTGATATAACACTTGATTCTATTCGACTTTAAACATTATTGATTTGTTTGATGTGACCTGTATTAGACCTTTGAATGTTTTATACAGGTCCTGTTATAGGCAAGAAAGCATCGGACCGACGGCTTAAAAAAAAAGTGTCCTTCGAAGTACAAAAGGCAATGAGGATACATCAGTGCTTTGCCTCGGTGCACAATCGCTTTAAAGCAGCCAGGGGACTCGAACCACCAATATCGTTATTGAAAGTCTGTGATCTCTTCCACTGAGCCACAAGTTACTTAGTGTGTAATGTGGCTTGTGCCCTTCATGCTGCTTCCTATTTAACACACACAGTGAGAAAAGACTTAAAAGACAGGTTCGTATTGAGTGCACATATATGAATGCAGCAATATCAGTAGAACACATAAGTGAAATTTTGAGGAAAATCGGACAATCTATTCAAAAGTTATGAATCTTTAAAGTTTCTACTGGATGAGAAAACTACTTAAGTTTGATAGCACATGCGTAGAGCAATATAGGCTGAGGAAAATAAAAAGAGAATGCCACAAAATTTCTTTTAAAAACGCACATTGCACAATGCACAATGTTACAGATGTATGTTAAGGGAACATTTGTAATACAGTTATTCTCCTGCCTTCTGAAAAATGTAAGTATATAGCGCTCTTCCATTATGCGAGAATAGATAATGTTGAATTTCTTTTTATCTTGTTTATATTGTTCTACGCATGTGACATCACCAAGCTGTAGTAGTCTTCTCATCCAGCGACGGCGGCACTGAAACTTCAAAAAATCATAACTATCTAGTCTTTTAAAGGCTTGTCCGATTTTCCTCATACTTTCATTGATGTGTTCTATTGATACGTCTGCATTCTCTCAATCCACGTGCATATTAAGGTAAACTTATCCTTTATCTGAGGACAAACCTTTAAAAGACTATGGATAGTTACGATTTTTTGAAGTTTCAGTGCCGCGTCGCTGGATGAGAAGACTACTACAGCTTAGCATAGCTGAATATAGGCTATCCACTCATCTTCTCAGATGGAAAATGAACAAAACTATGTGTTCTCCCTTTTCCCAAGGAGCGTCGCGAAGCTCCTTGCTTTCCCATAACAACCCTCTCCAAACACACTCACACCTACACATTTACACATATTTATGTATCTATACATGATATATCATGCTTCCTCACATCAAAATGCAAAGTATTTAGTGTTCCCTCGTGGTGGTTAATTGTCTTAAAACCATAATATTCCCGTAACCCGCAAATTCATTAGTCAGTTGAGAAAAAACACAAACAAACGTCTTCGCCATAAAATCTTTTTATTGCAATGATTAGGCCTACTTGCAGAATACATGTAAAATACATAATGTACATGTACTATATACGTTTGAAATATTGTACGCTACCATTTTTTTCTCAGTGTGGAGTGGCGTGACAGGTGTTTTGGACATATATTGGTATACTAATAATTACCTAACTTATCAGATGCAATGTTTCTTATCACTCCATGACAAAGTCTCCTTGGGCTGTTGAGTTGTCTGTAAGTGGTTGTGTGCACGAGAGCTTACACCTTTGCCCACTTCATGCATTAATATTACAATAATCCCGCCAATAGCTTACATATCCATACTAGGGAAAAACAGGTTATCAAACTCGGTTTAAAAAAAAAGTCCCTTGGAACATTTCATTATTACAGACCTCATGTTACAAAATTAGCCAAAGATATTTCAAAAATACAAATGAATAAGTTGCACTGGAACCACAGAAAGAATATACACAGTACTAGTATGTAATTTCAGTTAAATATGAGGTTTATATCATGTCTCTTTTTACAGTGATTTTAATCAAGTTTCCACTGTCATGTGACTGTATTACCCGTGTTCGTTTACGGCGTGTGTGAATCACCTGGTCCCCAAAGCTTATCAACAGTTATGGAATTTGTAAACCTTTTCTAAAAAAAAAATCTACAGAGAATAATGCATGCTTGTGTCTTAACAGTAAATGAGTTTTGTCATACCCTCTCAAGAAATGACGCACTGAAAAATAGATGTTGATTACAACAAATACATCTACATAATTAATTATAATATATGTTTTCCCGGTCAATTTCATACTTTTGTCAGTCAAGTTCCTATTCTGAACTTTCAATTTCACGCACTCCACGCTTGCAGCACTGAATCAGCAATCAAATTCAAAATCCCGTCATTCGAATTCACCATCGGAGCATTCAAATTTAAGACAGGAGCACGCATTTGAGCAATGGGCATTCAAATTCATCTCAAGCTGGGGAGGAAATCTCGTCGGTCATTCAAATTCGTGAATAGGCAACCGAGTTCCAAATAACTGCGTTCAATTTAAAAGAAGTCCTGAATTTAGTTAGTTTGGGGCCGTGTATGTGTGTCTTGTTCATTCAGCTTTGAATATATTAGGATTTATGTTGCAGATTATCTATTTTGCAGTATAGGTCCACATATTCATTTTAAAATTTTAACTCGGGCTTCACAAGAAGGAATGATATAAGAGGCACATTAGGCACGGTATATAGGCCTGCAGACGAGCATAATATGGAAGGTTGATTGACACCTTCAGGGGAAAAAAACAACACAATTTCGACTCCATGAAAAAAGGAAGATGTGATCTTTTAAAAATTCAAATTTTTTCGGAAAACATTTCTTGACCAGTCCTTATGAATATTCAAATGAGCGAGTTGATGATGTCATGCCCTCACAATTTTTTATATGTTATATTAAGGTTTTTCGCATTTTTGTCATTCAATTTCAAAGATTTATTATTCAATTTCGTCTCGAGAAGCACGTGGAACGCAAGTCCTAACTTCAATTTCGTCAATTGTCATTGTAATTCGTTTTTCGTCAAACATTTTCGAAGACATAGCATTCAAAATCGTCAATTGTAATTCAAATTCATCCCTCCCGCTGACGGATCGCAGAATGTGAAGATCAAATTCGTTTTTGTTCACACAATTTCATGAATTTTTCATTTTAATTAGCCAGATGTTGTCGATTCTTTATTTTGAGGGTGAACCAACTTCAAGCCGACATATTTTCACTTTCTCTCGTAAATTGTATCATTACACATTATTCCCTATTTGCTTAGACAATACACACGAAAAACAGCCTGGGCTTTAATCATGTTTGCCTAGAAATCGTTTGTCAGTGTTTTCGTATGCGAGACGGTACGTCTGTTTGTATCAGTGTGTACTCGGATTGCTTGTGTGTGTGTCTGTATCTGTGGTTCTGTGTGTGTGGGGGGGGGGGGACACTTGTGTGTATGTTAACTCCTGAATGTAAAATGTGAACGGTTACAGGAAAAAATACATGAATGACTGGGAAATCACACCGGATAGAGATATGAGACGAATATGAATGGAACTTTAACGAATATGATTGACAAAATGCTGTTGTGAGTGCTGCGAGTGAGACTGACGAATTTGAACTGTAAAATGACGAAAATGTATGCCAAATGACTAAACTGAATGGACTTTATATGAAAATGAACGACGAAAGACGAATTTGAAAGTAAGATTGGCCTATTCCCGACATCCCGCGACGAAATTGAAGTAAAAATGTGTGAAATTGAATGAAAAAAGTTTGAAAATGAATCGGAAAACCTATATTAAATTCGGAAAAATTGTTATTTTTAGCTAATACAGGTAAAAGCATATTCCCATAGCAAAACATATGAGAGGTAACGTATATTCCTTTTTTTTTCTATTTTGGGTGGTTTTAATTTAAGGTGAGTTTTTTTTATTTGTACAGCTGAAATATGAGATTTTTGTCATTTCTGTATATAAAATAAATGAGAGATTGCGGGAGCATAGTTTCATCAACATGCTGATTTGAATATGCATAACGACTAGTCAAGAACTGTTTTCCGAAAAAAGATGAAATTTCAAAATGTCATAACATCTATATTTCCCATCCGATTTTGACCATTTTTGCACTGTTTTGCAGTTTTTACCTCTTTCTCATGAAAATGAATAAATTTGGTGTGGATTTCTTTTTTAACGAAACTTCGGAGAAGTGACAACACTTGAAATTTTGTTTTACCAATCTTTAAGTTTATAATAACTCTCGATCTATCTTTAGGAAGACATATATGATTATGATTTTGAATTTATGTATCATTCCTGTTATCCGGGTCTAGGGCAATTACCCCCTGGGCAATTACCCCGGACCATTCCCCTGGCCCTAATCCTAATCCTAATCCTGAACCTAATACTAACCCTAACTCAAACTCCTAACCCTAAACCTAACCCTAACTCTTATCTTTACTCTAACCTTACCACTAACCAGAATTTAGCCGGGGGGGTAATTGCCCTCTGGGGGTAATTGCCCGGATACGCTGTTATCCATTTGTCATTCATTTTCACTGTATTGTTTAGACCAGGGATGTCACTTACCTGTTTAGACGAAATAACAATATGTCTTTGATTTTACGTGTGTTTTAAAGTGAAGGCATATATTAGTCAATCATCACCGTCATTAATCACCATTAATGTATTAGTGTGGGTATTCATATCATTGTATAGAGAAATTTGGCAGACGTATCTGGAAGAATGGCATGGGTTCAAAAACAGTAATCTGTGACACTTAGGCCCACGACGAACTTTGCGATGCAATGCAAATCATTTTGAGTCGTTTATTAGTGTAAGCATCTGTATTCAGTACTTGGAGAATCTAAACCTTGATTAAAAGAATGACACAAGAAAGGAATACTTGAACGCATTTGCACGTTTCGAATAGTCTGTTTTATTTGGCTTTATTTTTTCTCTTCTCTTCTTTCCCTCCATTATGTACAGTACAGAGCGTCACTGTCTGTAGGAATGACCTCCACCGTATATAACAATGTACTTTTCATTTTGCCTTTTGTCGTTTTAAAACAACTCTCAAAAATTAAAGTGCTCGAGTTATCTTTTTATTTCTAATGATCTGTGAGATAATGAAGGCATTTCTATCATTATTAACATGTAGGTTGATGTGTAACTTTGGAGTTGCCAATTTAGTCTTCATAGTCCAGGCTTCACTTGTATTCCTCCACCATGTGTTTGCAGAGCGCCTTAACAGCTTCGTAAGTCTCCAGTCCGGTCGGCAGGAGTTGCCGCTCGGGAAGGAGGAAGCCGTACGTGCCTGTGTCCCTCAGCTCCACCACGTACGAGTACTTGGCCTTCAGAGTATCGAAGCCCCAGTCTTCGCTGCAACCCGACGCCGCATCTGTGGAAGGAAAACCGCGGCAGAGATAGAGTAGCAAATGGAGTGGGAGGGGACGTATTTTGTGCGTTTTGTAAATTTCGAAAAAAGAATATGCTCAAAACAACAAAAACAAAACAGATACCTTTTTTCTCTCATGATATCATAAGCGGAGATAGATTCAAGCAATGACGCTATAAGATAATGATTATGCAAAGATAATCCCACACACTATGTTAAACACGGACATGAACTAACTCACTTCCTACAAGCTTCTCAATTCTCATACACTGTATACAAAATCAAACAGGTTCGATGGGCAACAGATTATAAATGGCTCAAACTGATATCGTAGAGGCCGTTTCTTCAGATTAAGTGGTGCCAGCTTAAAACAACACATGTTCCACAAGCTACTTAAAAAAAAAAAAAAAAAAAAATATATATATATATATATATATATATATATATATCATATATATATGCTTCGTAAGATTCTAATCTGAATTACAAGCACTATCAGTTTATTTGGTTGAATTCGCAAAGGGGCTGAAATCTTCCGTTCCGTGTTCTTTTCAGGACCGTCTACATGTACACTTACATAGAGTCCTGGCTGATGGTCCATAGATGTATTCGGTTCCGTAGACACTCTGCAAGGCGTTCACGGCTTTAGCGGAAGCTGTGTCCTTCAAGGCAGAAACAGTGGTAAGAAGAAGTTTGTTGAGTGATGCAGCTCAGAGGTTAGTTGTAAAGAGTTTGTGAAGAGCACGGGAGATGGTGGAAGGACAGTATTAATTTTAGTATTGATAATTATGTAATAATGTTATGTGATGGTTTGACGACTGTTGGGAGGTAACTGATGCCAGTATTGTTGGCAGGTGTGTGGTGGTAAGTTTTGTTTTTTGTTTTTGTTTTTGTATGACGGCATATTAGTGCTGGGACTCCTCCTAATCTGAACACGGTTACAGGATTTTTAAAAAGATATAATAGCATGAGGAATGACGAGAGGAAAATTGTAGTATTCATAGAATGTACATGTGGAGGATTATTAGCAAAATTAGTGAACTGTTGGCGATCAGGGAGATCGTTGGCAAGACGATGTACATAAGACTCTGGAGGTAGGAACATTATTACATGATTGCTGAGTATACTGTGAAATGCAGAGGATGAGCACTGATGTATAGGTGAATGATGGCAGAAAAAAAAATAGTGGATACTATGATCAATGTGATGGCATGAAAACATGAGTTGGAGATATTGCGCTGAGAGGGCCGATATGAGGTTAAGATATTTGGCAGGGCGATTATTGGTATTGCGCGTCAAAATCGCTTATCGGCGAAGTGACAGGAATTTTTTATAATAAAGTCAGGAAAAATAATGCAATAGCAACAATACTGGACAAAATAAAGATAGACATTCTAAAACAAAAGGAGAAAATACACATAGCCGGGTCTTTATTTTTTGGGTCAAACAGGAACAGATTAACATGATGGCTTGAACTACCTTCTCATCGAAGATTGGTGTTATGTGCAGATAATTACCTGTTATCTAGAAGGTGCCTCGTCAAACTGCCTCGTTGAATCATTTCACATCTTGTTAGCATTGGTGGTACTTAGGTTATGGGTCTTGGATCATGAATAGTTAATTAAACTACAAAGTGTGTTGTTGGAAGATGGCATCGATCGAGAAGAGGAGGATAATGCAATGATAATGATGGGAATAAAAAAAAATAGTAAACTTCTATGACACTCAAACTATACTCATAAGACTGAAGACGATATCAAATAACAAAATAATAGAATATGAAAATTAATGAACGCTGTTTGTGTGTCGTGAATTTTATGAATTATATTTTTGTTTCCCTTTTTTTCCTTGCTATGTCTATCTTTAGTTTGTTTTCCTGTCTGTTCCGTCCTTGCTTTGGTTCTTGTCCTTGCTTTGGTTCTTGTCCTTGTCATAGTCTTTTCTTTCTGTTTCCTCTGACGTCATGATATCAAAATTTTCATACATGAGTCCTAGATGGATCATTAATTTGATGCCCTTATCTTCCAGAGTAATTCACAAAATTTACACGCTATGCTTCTCTTGTGAATTCCTCTTTTCCATATACAGTTAAAAACTTATTTATCAAAATATAAAACGGATGTTATTATGATTGTATACATTCAATGATTTGTTAAAAGCCTGTGTGATTCAAAATTCCTAAAAAATATCCTGTACTCATGTAAGCGCTATGTATACAACTTTGTATTACTTTATATGGAAATAAAATCATTTGAATTTGAATTTGAATTTGCATTTGAATAGCAAGTGTTTTGCCTTTTCATATCCAGAATGCATTGACATCATTGTTATCACTGCAGTCTTTATCGTGTGTACTAGGATCTAGACATGTCTTGTTTTCCGTTCCCATCATCCTAAACAAAATAGATGAAAATGATGTACGGTAAAGTTCTTCACTATCCATCAAATCCTTTATACCCCGATCCCGCCCCGCCCCTCCAAATCCCTCCCCATCACCCCGACCGCCATCACTCACGTGATCGTCCTTCTCCTGCGGGAGGATGGCCCTTGCCGTGTATGACCACGGTGCCAGCCACAGCTGCGAATAGCTGTGGAAGTCGATGAAGCAGACGTACTCCTGGTTGGAATCGAGTAGCCACTGAGTAGTTTGATCGACCTCGGGCTCGGAGGCTGCCTTAGGCCCACGATACGTGTCGGAACACGGGCTGGTGCTGGCGCCTTCGCCTGTAACATTTATTGCAATAGTGTATATTAAAAATGCAAATAGGTCCTACAAGTTTGTTACTCCGAATACTCTGAATTAAAAAAAAAAAAAACGACAACAAGAACAACTTGGTAGTGACATCTTCAATTATCATGATTACAATGTGTGATTACTCGAATCTGGTGGGCAGAAGAATTGAATCACCTCTGTGTTTTGAATATCAGTCAATCGAATACATCTTGATGTGGGCTACACAACGTATGCTAAGCCCTTATTAATCAGGGTTCAATTTTTTTTTTCCATACGGTACAACATTGCTCTTTCAAAGTCGGGATTTTAACAAAGAATGCCACAGACCAGATGATTACAATCGTTTTCCACATACTGGGGAAAATACGATTGTGTCATCGGAAAATTTGAGGTCGCGTCGTTACGGATGTCTTTTAGTTATAATCAGACGATGTCAGTTTTGATAACGAAAGAACTTTCATGAGCTATAGTGCACGTGATTTCAGAAAGTGCAGTGCACATGTTACAATGTACCTTATTATAGTTCTACATGAGTATATGGCAAGCCAAACGTCCCGTAAATCGGTCGATAAACCGAGTTTTTCGAATTATTGAACATTTGGCTTGTCATATACGCAGTCGCAGGCATTCACAAATTTAGTTCCTTTTCAAGTAGAACTTGTTGCCTGAGCCATCAAGCTGTTCTGTCTAGATACGGCCATAACACTGAGGTAGAAAATCTGAAAGCACAGTCCACATGGAACAAAATATGAACACAGTATAGGCCCTATAGGAGGATAGATAGATAAATAGATAGATGAATGAATGCATGCAGATAGATAGATAGATGGGCCTACATGACAGAATGGCAAGAGAAAGAGAATGAAAGAAGGAGAGAAAGAGAGGGAGAAAAAGAGGAGTATGAATAAATTGGTATATGAAGACATTTTTTCCAGACATACCTCCCCACTGGTAGGGGTAGTTCCTGTTAGGGTCGACACCACGGCAGAGGCTGCCGGCGTTGTTGGCGCGAGTCTTCCTCCACAGACGGTCCTACAGAAGAGAAAGAGTGAGAGAGCGTAAAAAATGTTCAACACCGTTCAGTAAACACTTTGTATAAAGGGTCCGGGAAGCGTTTTTTTTAAAGACGGCACAGATTGGGGCATGGCGCGTGTTAAACCTATGGGAAAAACGTTGGGTTAGGGTTTTTGGTTATGGTTATGGTTAGGGTTAGGGTTAGGGTTGGGGCTAGGGTTAGGGTTAGGGTTAGGGTTAGGGTTTGATGGTTAGGGTTAGGATTAGGATTAGGGTTAGGTTTAGGGATAGGGTCCCCGATAGATTTTTAGTTTCCCCAATCTGTGCCGTCTAAAAAAAACACGCGTCCGGGAATGGAACAACAACGATATGTATCTCTAACATCTTGTGTTTGAGATTGAATTTTACTTGAGTGTGTGTTTCGGTTTGGGTTTGGATTTGAATTTGAGTTTTAAGGTTTGCATTCTGAAATATGAGTTTTGGGTTATGAGTTTGAGTTAAAGTCCATTTTCACTTTTGCCCTTTATGATCACAGTATAGGCCCATGTTCAGGCCCGTGCCTATGAGGGAGGGAGGGAGGATAGATGTACGGGGGTAAGGACCCTCCCGCTCCCCCGCTGGCGAGCAGTGCCTTCTTGAACAAGATTTTATTTTACGTTTAAAGATATTTCTCTCCCCATGATTATGACCGTTGGTGGTTTTGTTTTTTTGTTTTGTTTTTTGTTTTGGTTTTTAAGAGTCGGATATAGACTTCAAATTATCTAATCAGCAATACAGAACAATCATACAACGTATACAGAATTTAGACAGGTTGGATTATTTTTTAATGAAATTTTAATAGAAAACCATTACGTTAAAATATTTCACCCAAACTGTTCACCAGGGTCCAGCTTTAAAAAGACGCGGTGCGAAGCACAGCAACTGGGCTGTGTATAGTTAGTTATCAGTAACTGTCACATTTCTGTAAAAAATTTGTTCTCAGCCAGATTGAAGGATTTCAGTAGCTTATAAAAACTAATAGTAACTTGTTATCGATAACAAGTTTTATGAAACGGGGCCCAGATCGTTGAAACCCAATTTTAAAATTAGATAAATGTATGAATGAGGCGGTATGGGAGGGATATCGCTCGGTCACTTAAATATAGGTTTTCCCGGTCAATTTCATACTTTTGTCATTCAAGTTCCTCTTCCGAGCATTCGATTTCACGCTTTCCACGCTCGCAGCACTGAATCAGCAATCAAATTCAAAATCCGGTCATTCGAATTCACTATCCGAGCATTCAAATTCATTGTCGGAGCATTCAAATTCACTATGGGAACATTCAAATTCACTATCGGAGCATTCAAATTTAAGAGAGGAGCACGCATTTCATTAATGAGCATTCAAATTCATGTCAAGCTGGCGGCGGAATCTCGTCGGTCATTCAAATTCGTGAATAGGCAACCATGTTCCAAATAACTGCGTTCAATTTAAAAGAAGTCCTGAATATAGTTAGTTTGGGGCCGTGTATGCATGTGTTACTCATTTGGCTTTGAATATATTGGGATTTATGATGATTATTTATTTTGCAGTAGAGGTCCACCTGTTCATTGACAAGTTTGAACTCGCGCTTAGCAAATAGGAATATACAGGCACATATCCCTCGGATTGGACATGAAATGGAGGTCCTATGTGTGAGAGAGTCACAACTCATACGCGTAAAAGATCCCACCTCATTTATTCATCGCAAAGAGCAGAACATCCAACTGGACCCAATACGGAAGACCAGCTTTTGCAGCTGAATATGGGTTATCCAGCCATGTTCTTTGATGGAAAATGAAACAAACAAACAAACATTACGCACTGTAATAGGCCTACAGACGAGCATTATACGAATGTTTGGTTGACGCTTTCGAGGGAAAAAAACACAATTTCGACTATATTGAAACTGATACATGAACATTTTATACGTGTTTTTTGTTGTGTATTGCTGTCTTATTGATTTACTTTTGCGGGACTATGTGAGATCATTGTGTGTCAGTTTGTCTTTAAATTGATGAATTGTCATTCAGTGGCTGGTGTTCGGGCGTTGTCAGCACGCAGTATCATCAAAAACTATGATTACTAGTCGTTGTGTTGTTTGGATGCACTGCTGATTGGACATTACAATTTGAAATTGATTGAGATGAAAAACAAAGAATACAAGAACAGAGAACAACGTAGAACCTGTAAACAACAATAATTACACTATATGCAAGCCTCCATTGGTTATGTTGGCCCTTTTTGCTTTCTTAAAAGTCCACTCCATTTTCCTCGTTAAATTGATTACACGAAGTAGGAACCTGATCGCCTAAAAATGAATTTGAACGATCCAAACAAGCTCATTGGGACAGTCACGTGACTATCGCGTGAATTTGAACGCACGAGTAGGAAAGTCGGTGCTCGCATTTTGAAATTGAATGCCCAATCGTGAATTTGATTTCACGAAAACGAAATAGAACGCCCATGAATGAAATTGATCGCTCGGATTCTGAATTCGAATGCCCGAATATTTTCACGTGCGTGCGCTGCGTGAATTTGAATGCACATTAATGAATTTGATTGACAAAAGTATGAAATTGACCGGGAAAACCTATATTACATTTTCATATGATTTGATCAGTGAATAAGAAAGTCACGAAATGATTAAAGAATTTACTTTATGGAGTGTGTGTTGTTTTTGTTTTTTTGGGCATCTTGAAAAAAAAAACGTATCGTACTACTTTTGATAGATTTTTAAAGCCATTTTTTTTTCCAAAATATTCCACAAAAGTGTGCACCAGATCGTTGAATTTCCTCTCTTACAAATGCAAAACCTCACTCGTGTATAATGTGCGTGTGTGTGTTTTTTTGTTTTTGTTTTTTTTTTTTGGGGGGGGGGGTAGGCAAACGCGACGTTTATTGACTCCTATGAAATCTACGAAATTGAAATCGAAATTGAAATAGTGACTGTATGCAACTGAAAATGTGCTTACAACACCGTTTCCAGAAATTCTATAAAGTGATATTATGAGCTACAATTCAAATCGGAGAAGATTGTCAATAAAAATCGTTTCATTTTAGCATAAGCTCACGTTGGTCCAGGTGTAAATGTATCCATCGACGTTGAGTGAGGGGACGATGACGAAGTCGAAGGTATCCAAGATCTCTGTCACATCAGGGTCAATTCCGTAATTTTCGAGGAGCTGCATTAATGAAATGATACCGCATTTCGTTAGTTGTTCTTTTTTTTTTCAAAACCTAGAGCCAGATCTAGATCTAAATCAGGGCTAACTGTTAGTCCTCCTCCTAGATACAGGCTTAGATCTATTTTGGTCTAGACCAGGCCTATATCATGTGTTGTATAAAAGATATTCAATGTTTTCTCATTCGTGCGACAGTTCGAATTATAAATTCGGTGCAAGTTTAACCATTCTATTCAACTCCGCTTCGCGTCGTTGAATAAAACGGTTAAATTCGCACGCTCATGTAATATTTGGAAGAATCGCACTCATAAAGGTTAACTATTTGTATATAACATTTCTATAACATCGATCGTTAATGATCGTAACTGAAGGATATTGAAAGTTTGACAACTTGGCCGACAATGAGCGTGCGCACTGGATAGGTATTGAACTCGGAATCTTCCGTCTCTCGATCCATTTACGGTGGTCAATCCGCCGCAACACGACATGATTCTAGCTCCCGCATACTTTACGCTATGAAGTCTGCACTTACCGAGTTGGTGATGAACATGACAGTGGCTGGTGAAACCCATTCACGGGCGTGGATACCACCCTGCCAGTACACCGCCTTCTTAGTTCCGACGCCACCAGTGCGAATCTAAAATTGGCAAGAAAGGGTGTATGTATATAATATATATATATATATATATATATATATATATATATATTCTTTGCTCAAAGTTTTCACTATATATATATATATATATATATATATATATATAAGTAATATAGTGTCATAATCAACATTTAGAGTATCTTGCATCACATGGAAAGGATAATTATAACATAAAATTTACTGACTGTGTTGCACTTTATTTCGGTTGGCTTGAACCACTGACACTGAAACGAGGACGTCCTAAATTCGTGCCCATTAAGTGTTTATAATATGCAACAAAAGTGATCAGAATGCGTATAATTTGCGTTCAAAAGTGATCTCTCTTTAGTCTTTTCCTTGTCTTCTCACATCTCCACGTACTCTATCGCTAATATCATAGCATCATTATACGCTAAATCCATAATTTATGATTGTTTCAAAACACTTCTCATCTAGAACAAGTTTGTTTTGTTTGTTGCTTTTTTTTCTGTTTTTTGTCACAAACCAGAACTCAATTTCGCACTTGATATCGCATACTAGTACAATGTAACCCCAACAATTCAGAGAAAGCTTGCCACGCCAAGAATTCTAGTGTGTCACAAAACTATGAATAACTATGAATAATTTACTTGTTCATTCAACTGTTGCATCATTCTGAGGAAAGTTCTGACTGACCTAACTCAACAATATATGAATATGAAAGCTATCTAATTTTCAGGGTTGCAAAAGGGAGATACAAAGTTTATAATAATGGTGACTACATTAAGGAAGCCATGTACCCATTACTGCGAATGACAACGTATTATGCATAGTTGTATTTCGGAAGTTGAATACTTTCATCTTTACTTTTAACATTAGAATTTCACTTCTCTAAAGTATTATGAACTCTACGCATGAATTCGAATAAGCGTAAGACTACGCATGACTCATAAGGCCTGCGAAGAACTTACGCACAACTTTAAGGAGCTTTGTGAAACAAAATTCAATTTGTGCTTAAGCACTGTCAAATTACATGTAAAGGCCTGATTCGGGGAGTTTCGCATGAGTCAAAGTCTAGTTGTGAAACAACTAACCCCTGAATGTTATATATTATAAATAATCAGCATAGTCGATATCATAGACTCACCTTGAGTGCATTGATTTGTCGTCCCTCTCCAGATTCGGCAATTTGAAATCGCTCAACAATCGAGCTGTACTGAGTTGCAATATCAGCCGTCCACTGCTGGATCTGTTGGGGTGCAGGCGAAAGCATATTTCATAATCATGATGATAATGATATTATTCTCATTTTTGCGTCATCCAACTGACTCTTGTGCATTTTAATCCTCATAAAGCTTTGACTCCACAGAGAGTCAGTGCCACAAAATATTTAAGACCGAAGCTGATTGTATACTAGTACCATGCATAGTGAAGAAGTGCCAGTAATCTATAATATCCTTGTTCTTCCAGACATAAAACGTATTCTGCTCTATAGATGGTCAAGTTCCGAATAAAAGGAAGGTTGACCAATGGTCAACGTCAGATAACTGATGATTGTTTATTTGAAACTGTACCGAGTGCAAGCTGATGGTTTGCATATCATATAGACTGCAGAAACTGACTGTCATGAATTGTCAAAGACAGAGCCTGGTCTTACCACATTTTGAGGCACAACGAAATCCTTGTTTTTCCAACCATTTAACAGACTTTCCCTTGAATTTCTGTTATAAACTGATCTGAAAAATGTTTGACTCTTGAATAGAATCGTATGAGATCATTTTCGCAGTGTGATAGAAACTCAGTTTTTAAGTCCAGAATTACTCAGGTTCTGAGATTTATTTTTCCTTACTAATTACTCGATAGAGTGGATGCAATTTGTTTGTTATACGAGCAATGTCTTTGAATCAATAGTTTTCGTTTCAAAGATTATGTTTAAATTCTCTATCATTGACTGACATTCATTTCAAACGGTAGCAACATAAGACACAAGTCATCCGATCGATTGATTTCATCCCCAAACAAAAGTCTAACAACCAAAGACTTACCTCATCGTACGTGTGGTATACGCTGTAATCGAAGTCGGCAGCCGTGTCGATTTCTTGAGAACGCATGGTCTCGTCGATCAAGGCTTGGACGTCGTTGATCATGACGGAGAACTCGAGTCCTACGGACTCCAGAAGTTCCTTAAACTCGTCCAGGAATCGCGGTGGAACGAGGACATCAGTGGAGCGCTTAGTGGTGTGCGGGTGCGACCAGAAGTTGATCTGCACATCGAGCCGTAATCAAAACATGTTATTATGATTTCTTAATTGGTCTTTCTGTTTTTAGTATTCTGCATTAACATGGATCCATTCCATCCTTTTGCAGTTGTTTAAATTTGCAGTGATTTGCAGCTACCACAAAAACTTAAATTCCAAGCATTGTTGTTGTTCTTTTTTTTTCACTTCCTAACTGTTACCAGAGTGACTGTAATTGCTGAATTGTACAATAATTGCAGACCTCTATGAGAATAGGCCCTATATCCGGGTCTATCAAGCTCACCTAGTCTTATTTTCATGTTTACAATTGTGTGTAGTAATTCTCTGTAGAATTTAAAGGACAGTGAAATATTCAAGTGACGACATATGATATTAGCATTAAAACAGTTGAAGTTGGCAAGTTTTGAATGTATAGAGAGGAATACTATGGGATACAACCAGGTCAATGCTAGTTTTGTATCGTTTATGCTGGAATCTACATGACTGTATGCATTTTCTTGCTATAATGGTTGGAGGATGAATACACAAACACAAACGCCATTTGTTACGAAAACGACCGTGCGACACATGGCGCCCCATAGATCTTATCCTCGAAGTGAGCTTATCCTCGAGGATAAGGATCATCTTATATAGGCCTACTTGTATGTTCATAAGAGCTCACCTGTCCGTCTAGTTTGGACTCGAGGGAGGAAAGGAATTTCAGCTGGGTTTCGTCACGCGGCTGGATGGAAAGAGTTTGGTATCTGTTCCAAAACACCAGAAAACGAAGCAGAAGGATTCATGAAAGTGGGTTTCTTTGCGGCCGGAGAGGATTTGGTATGCTACAGGGTTAGGAATAAGGCTAGGAGGTGGGATAGGTGTAGGTGGAGGGAGAAGTGGTGTCATTGTGTATAGGGTTATCTCAAATTTGGGCAGAGACCAGACACGCAGCAATCGGAGTGCCATTGTACGTTAGAACCGAAATCTGCGTTTAACTTTAATCTTTATGTACGCTGGCAGTTGCAAACCGTATTGAAAACAATAAATGAACGGTAATGCGAAACAATGACAGAAAGACTGAAAAAAGGACGGGATAAGGTACAGTATGAAAACTGAAAGGGTTCGAGTTTTTAGGCTCTTTATATCCAAAGCTATCCTAATGCAAAACCTGCCTAAAGTCAGGATCCTTTTGCTCTAACAAACAAATGTTATGACAGAGATCCAACGAAAGACAAGCATTTTTTTTTTCTTTTTTAATAGGAGGGCTAAGAATGCCATAGAGTCGCCCATTTGTATGCCAGGGAAAGTCTTATCACAAACAAACAAGTGGAAAGATTGTTTTAGCCAAAGATATGCGCGTGGGATACAGCGTTGCATGTCTGTGACCAAGATCCATGTGGCCGCAGTTATAGGATAAACTGCATAAGGTCCCCATTCCACATGTAAGCGAGACCCTTGAGGGACCACAGAGAGACCATAATGGAAAGAGTTTCTATGTGAAATGGCTTAAAATAAACAAAGAAAAACAACATGAAAGATCATTAACAGAACATGAAGCAATTTTCCAACAATAGAATTTTCACTGAGATTGCCAAATGTTCACCAAGAGACCAATAAGACTATTGAGATATCAGTGAAAAATCATCTGGACTATACTCCCTGAGATGTTTGAGAGATCAATCAAGATATCTGAGAGATCCCTCAGCAGTCTCCAATGACCGCAATGGTCATTGGATGGTCATCAAGGATTACTCATCGAGTAATCCTTGAAGGTCATCAAAGATTACTCGATGATCTCTCAACAATCTTTCAGTGATCTTTAAAAAAAAAGTGGTAATTCTTGAGATACTGTCAAAAGAAAATTGGGAGACTGGAGCGAAGACCAAAGAGTGCTCGTTGTGAGATCGCTAAAACACTACTGAAAGACCACTGAAAGACCATTTTCACGGAAGACTGCCGAGAGACTATTTTGAACCACAAAATTCAGTGAAAGGTCACTAAAACCCCCATTCCACATAACTGAGCACCTCGAAAGACCATTGAGAGGCCAAGATTCCTCATCAGTCTCCAAGACCAGATAAAAAAGCGTCTATGTAGAATGGCTCCAAAAACCGTTGATAGATCACTGAAAGGTCGACCAAAAAGTAATTTTCCAACAAATTTCTCAGAGATCTCTGTGAGACCTTGAAGTTTGCGAACGTTCACTGAGAAACCATTAAGATATTGAGAGATTACTGAAAGATCATTTCATTTTGAAATGCACCCATGGCAGCGATCAAGCCATTGCTACACAGAAACGTTAAAAATTCATATTTTTTAAACGGACTGTCCGATTTTACTCAAAACTTTCACTGATATAATAATAATATCGCTTCATTTACTCAAATCACATCATCTTGAGTTAACTTATACTTTACTTATACTTTATTAGAATCGCAAAGTAAAGTAAACTAACATCGTGACCATATAAACATAAATTGCGTTCAGACGGTGATCCTTAACATCGAGGATAATTCCAAGATAACTTAGGATATAAGCTCTACGGGGCGCCAAGTGTCGCACGGTCAATTTTGTAACGAAATCGACCGTGCGACACTTAGAGCCCAATAGAACTTATTCTTGAAGGATCACCGTCTGAACTCACTGTAGACACACACACACACACACACACACACACACACAAAGAAAAAATGAATGAAAATGCCGTAAAATACATTAATGGTCCATTGTGCTTCAGTGTTTCATATCTAAAGGGCCTAAACCAACTTGTGTCACTTTAGTCCTGAAATCTGAGATGGGACGGGGAAAGGTCCATTCTTTTTATATATTATATAGCCGTGAGACCTAAATGAATAGAAAAAGGCAGGGGCTTTACTTATAATTCCTTTAATCGTTACGTGTTTTTTTTTTTCTACGCACACTAGGCTTGCGATGAACCGCATAAGCTCAGGCTTTTTTTATAACAAAGATACATACATGCTTTAACATTACTCCCCCCCCCCCCCCCCAGCTGTTGCATGTTCAGTTAAGTGCATCCTCATCCCATCTTGTAAATAAAGTTTAAAGTTCACCTTGACCTCGGACCGAGTCGGAGAGGAATGGACCGACAAGAGGAAAAAGAAAAAGCAGAATGAAAAAGAAGGGAAAAGGCGAGGTAAGAGAACAAATCGAAGAAGAAAGAGAATATTGAAGCCACAAACTGACATACTGCGACTGCTAATGAAAAAGAGAAGAGTAAGTCACTGGTCAATGACGGAGAAAAGTCCTAGAAGAGATAAATCTATAATAATATAGAATAAATGATGGTATTATACTTACCCATCGTAGCGGACAGCCGAAACGAGCGCAAAAAGAGCGGGAAAAAGCAAAAACTTCATCGTGGCAGTTTGGGATCAGACCCCTAGAGATGTTGTCTCCGCTGTAACTTGTATATATAAGGTTTCGGATTCCTATATGTCTTTGCGTCCGCAAGTAGACTGGTTTAAGCGGATTACAGGAATTAAAGTGACCACTAATAATGTAACGCCCACAAAATGCAGTTCAGCACTGCCCACAAAAGGTTCGTCCGCTAAGTAGTCTCATCTCCCCCCCCCCCGAAAAAAATAAATAAAAAAATAAAACTAAAACAGACTAAACATAAACTGTGTGAGTTGATGATGACCTATGCATTTAAAGAGCAAATCCACCCCAAAAATAGATAAAATTTAAAAAAGGGGGAAAACTCCTTACAGAACGTTCCAAAAATGACAAAAAATGGATAAGAATTAAGGAAGATTTGACATTTTTTGAATATCACATTTTTCCTTTCAGAAACATTTCTTATGAATATCAAAATAAGAGTTGATGATGGCATAGATGCCCTATAAAATTTTCCATGTATTTTATAAATGAAATTCGGGGGGGGGGGGGGCGGGAATCTCATTTCTAGCTAATACAGGTAAAAGCATACTAGTATTCCCATACCAAAATACAGTATGTCAGAGGTAACCTTTGTTCGTTTCTATTTTGGGTGGAATTAAGGCAAGTGTTTTATTTTTACACAACTGAAATATGAGGATTTTTATCATTTCTGTATGTGGAATATTCAAGAAATTGTGAGAGCATGACATCAACTGGCTGATTTGAATATTCATAACGACTGGTCAAGAAGTGGTTTCCGAAAAAAAAAAAACAAACTGAAATTTCAGAATGTCATAACTTCCTTATTTCTTAGCCGATATTTTGATCATTTTTGCACTTTTCTGCATGGATTCACTTCTTTGTCTTATGAAATTAGTAACATTTACAGTGGATTTCTTCTTTAAAGGTGAACATGTATTTCTAGTCATTCATTCAGCAATCGAATTCATACATTATTTAAAAGTACAATAAAATGACAAAATTGCAATACAAGCAAAATAAAGCAGACAATATAATGAAGGAATTTTTGAAAACAACCGTTACTATGGAAGGAACATCCATTCGGCTCTTGTTTACGGAGACGAGGTAATCAAAATAGAAAAAATAGCGAACAGTCAGAGAAACAAAACAAAACAGAACAAAAAAAAAAACAGGCAATCTCATCAACGTCAGTACCAAAAAAAAAAAAAAATCTTTTGTCATGGTCAATTCGGAAATTGAAAACTACAAGGTGGCTCGTTTACAGTACATTGGTGAGCAGCTTCCCATTTGTGTGTGTGTGTGTGTGTGTGTGTGTGTATTAGTCGTGAGAATTTTCACAGATGGCAACCCTTTTACACCCTTGTATGATATCAATCAACGGCATATAGCACTACTGCACACGAGTTCGCATTATTAGGACTGTTTACCCTGTTTTTAATCTTCATCGCCTGATTACTGCATCGGAAGGCGGGACTTAGTCCGACCAGGGAGATCCACCTCCCTGGTCCGACCATGTCCAAGAAAGGATCAGCGAACCACGGAGGTGGTAAGAGAGTGTCGGAATGCAACTCGTGCCGAGTGCATAAAACTGGACGCTGTGCGCAGTGGTTTCTCTGCGCGGTGATTCATGGGGTCGTGCGCAAATCAAAAGGGCAACTCCACACCATTTTCAAGTGGAAAATCGGACCTTAGAGCTCCCTGATCGGACCGTCAGACAGACGGACGGACGGACAGACGGACAGAGTGGCTTAAGTATCAACTTAGTCCAAGAACATTAGGTCAAAAAAGGCTTAAACCTGGACATTTTTGGTAACAAGCTGATTTTTTTTTTTCAGGATAAGGTCCAGAAAAATGTATTGAATAACATACTAAAAGTCCTCATAAATCCTCTTTGAGCGTTTTCCGCAATCCTAGATGGCGTCCAAAATGGCCGCCATTTCCTGAAATTTTTATAACCTTTTAACTAGGCAACCAAATACAAAATTTAAGTGTCTATGTATCAAAACATGAAGAACTCAATAAAATACATATTAAGAGATGTTTACGCACGCATGTACTGATTAAACCGCTCGAGCACTTCCTAAAATGCAAAATGGCGTGCAAAATGGCCGGCGGTCACAATCTCACAATTATCTCAATAAATGTTAGTATAGTTTATAAGAAACTTTTTATTCCAAAAATAGTTCTTATGTGTAAAGAATACAAATAAAAACATTTGGATGTTAAACTCAAGGAGTGTGTCCTTGTTACGAGAAAAACATTTCACCATCAGATTCGTTGCTAAACAGAGAGCCTACTAGAAGGCAATATCTTTTTACCACAATACATATGGTCTATTTTCGTCACCTCAAGCACATGAGATGAAAATTTAGTGCTAGCCCTTTTTTATTACCAACGCATTTGATGTCTACCATGAGGTGAGTTCCATTTGAAACTATCAGTCATCACTTAACAAGTAAACACAATTCTTTTTGATGTCTGTGCTACATACTGTTCAAAATTAGAGTCTAATTGTGCTACAAAATAATGTGTAATTCATCACATGACAGTGAATTTCTTTGGTGCAGTATATATATTGCTCCACCTAAAAACATAGGCCCGAATTCACGAAGGTGGTACAGATGAAACCATGGTTTAAACCATGGACAAAAAACATGGAGCGCCAAGTATCGCATGGAATATTTCGTTACGAAACCAGTCATTGCGTTAATGAAATTATTATTTTGTACCGAAATGACAACAGTTTGTGAACATTTCGTGAACAAAACGGTCGTTTTGTCGACGAAATGACCAATTTCGTAACAAAATATTTCGTGCGACACTTGGCGCTCCATGGTTTTTGTCCACGGTTTAAACCATGCATGGTTTCATTTGTACCACCTTCGTGAATTCGGGCCATAGTGTCTAAATTATCTTATTAATTTCATGTAGATTAGGTAAAATTATAAAATAGATAGAAATCAGAGAATATGGCACTCATAGTATTGGCTCATGAAGGAGGGATGCTCCTCTCGAACACGAGGGATCTTCTTTTTTTTTTAACTCAAAAGTGAAACATATAGTGCAAACGTTTGGTAAGATACTGAATTGTTTTCATCAAAGAGTAGGAAATATATAGGTATATAGTATTCAGTGAAATGGGCAATATATGGCAGGGTGTGGAAGGGGGATCCTCTCCCCCCAACATGAGGGAGATTTTGCATTTTCAGACTTGATATTCAGACATCTGATGCACCCTATTGGTGAAATATTAGATTCATTATTAGATTTTTGTTTGTTTTGTTTCCATCAAAAAATTAATAAAAATCATGGAAGTGCGCGGTCATTGGGTTGCTCACTCCCAAACGAGGGAAAATTTCGTATTTTCAGACTTGAAATTCACAGATCTTTTGTACCCTTTGGTGAAATATCATATATAATGTGAGATTTGTTTTTGTCCTAAAAGAAAATATATATATATTTATGGAAATATGCGGGGGAGGTGTATGAGGTGATGCACCCTCCCACAAAATGGAGATTTTTTAAGGTTACGGGTTTTATGGTGCGCACTGTCAATGAAATACTAGATTTTTGTTTCTATTAAAAAGTGTAAGTAGAATAAAGACTAGTATATTCAAAGCAATGAGCTAGTAGAGGATGCGGGGGATCCCTTTCGACTGGAGGCGTTTTGCATTTCTAGGATTGTCATTACCCGGCCTAGTGCACCCTTGGTGTTATATTGATTGTCCATCCTCAAAGAGTAGATAATTATTCATAATCCCCTCCAACACGAGGGAGCTTTTACACTTGAATTGAAATGAAAATAATTATATCATTTACACACATTTGATGGAATATTTGGGAATCGTTAATCAAAGGGGTATTTAAATTGGGGAAGTGAGCGGTGGAAGGGTTAGGAAGGGCAAATCACTCTCAATATGAGGGGACTAACTTTTGCATTTTGTAAGTGAAAGATTTAGTGCACACTTTTTGATGACATATTCGGAAATGTGTTAATCTCAGAAGTGTACAAAGTCTATGGAAAGGGGCCGAGCGAGGGACGTTTAGCATTTTTATGATTGCAATTCAATGACAAAGTGCATATACATGTACTTCAGGTTGAATATTTGGAAAATAATGATTGTACAGGCCATCCCCTTCCCCAAGGGGGGGGGGGGGATGCATCCAACCAAACCTATACCAGTGTTGTGCACATCGAGGGAAAGATTCCACTGGACCTTCTGATTTCTTGAATCTCGAACATTATGTTGAATTTCTTTGTCTCATGAAACAGGCTAAAAACAATATTTTTTTTTTAATAAACAAACGGCGGCCATTTTGGGCAACATTTAGTTTTCGTGAAGAACTCACATGGTTTTATTTGTACTTACGTGCTTCATGATCTCTGAATAAGCATTTCATTGGATTCCTTATGTCTCAAATTATATACTTATATACTATATTTAAATGCGTATCGCGGTTACCATATACTTGCAGGGTTATGAGAAAAACAGGAAATGGTTGCCATTTTGGACACCATTTTGGATTTCTGAAAGTGCTTAAGTGCTTTATTTGTGTTTCAAAATTTCTGAATAAGTATTATATTTGGTTCTTTGTGACTCAAAACGTATACTTCGACACTCCAAGTGTATACAGTTGAAATCTACTTGCAAAATGATGACCCCCCCCCCCAAAAAAAAAAATAAAAATAAAAAAAAAATAAAAAAAAATCGGGAATTGCCGGGAGACCATTTTGGACGCCATCTTGGATTACGGTACTTGCGTGCTTCAACTACTCTTAATATGTATTTTATTGAGTCCTTCATCCTTCAAAACATATATTTAGACATTTAGATTTTGTATTTGGGTTACCTGGCTGAAAAGTTATAAGAATTTCAGAAAATATTTCGGTACTTGCGTGCATCAACATCTCTTAATATGTGTTTTATTGAGTTCTTCATGCTTGAAAACATATATTTAGACATCTAAATTTTGTATTTGGGTTCTCTAGTTGAAAAGTTATAAAAATTTCTGGAAATGGCGGCCATTTTGGACGCCATCTTGGATTGCGGAAAAAGCTCAAAGAGGATTTATGAGGACTTTTAGTACAAATGTATGTTATTCTAGACACTTTTCTGGACCTATCCTGGAAAAAAAAAACAGCTTGTTACCAAAAATGTCCAGGTTAAAACTAATACTCTTGGACTAACAGATCCATTTGAACATTCGATGGTGAACGAGATTTGAAGGTTTTGAATTGATGTTTACTTGTGCATGACCGCAATAATATGGGAAGCTTTGTTGTTCCTTTTGAGTGCCCAAGGAGTTTTCTGTTTGTGCCAGCAGTGGCGTATCTCGGCAGGCTTATCTAAATATATCTTTGACATGAATGTACTTTTCTCTCTATTCTGTAGCAGACATACAATGGTACCGCCGGTAAGCAGAGCCAAATAACTGTATACGCGCTTTAAAGTGAAAATTCCTGATCAAAAGAAAGAAAAAAATCCCTACAGATCGTTGCAAAAATGGCAAAATCAGACAAGAAATAAGATATGCAATTCTAAATTTCACATTATTCGGAAAACATTTTTTAACCAGTCCTAATGAATGTTCTAATGCGCAAGTTGATCATGTCATGCCCCGACAATTTTAATGTATGTTATACGGTATATGAAATTCGGGGGGGGGGGGGGATACAGCGTGTACATTATAGCTGAGACAGGTAAAAGCACATTACCATATCAAAAAATCAACGGCAACATTTGTTCTTTATGATTTTGGGTGGTTTAAAGGCAAGTTTTATATTTATACAGCTGATATACACTGTATGAGATTTTTGCCATTTCTGCATATGAAATGAATAAGAAATTGCGAGACCATGGCATCATCTACTTACCGATTTGAATATTCATAAGGACTGGTCAAAATATTAATTTTAAAATTTCAGAATGTCATAACATTATTTCTTATCCGAGTTTAATCATTTTGCACTGTTCTGCAGAGAATCTTTTTTTTTTTTCTTCATTATGAAATTAATACAATTTTGGAGTGGATTTTTTTCTTTAACTGCGTGCTCCATTTCTCCAAGGAGCGTCGTGACGTTCCTTTCTTTCCCGTAACAAACTTCCCCAAACAAAATCACACCTACACACATTTATTTATGTATGTATCTATGAATTGCATATCATGCTTCCTCGCATCAAAATGCACAGCATTTAGCGTTCCCTCTTGTAAAACCCGCAAATTGATGAGTCAGTTGAGAGAAAATAATACACGGCTTCGCCATAAAATATTTTTATTGCAATGATTACAGAATACAAATAAAATACATAATCTGTTAATGAGCTTGAAATGTTGAGTGGTACCTTCTTCTTCTTTTTAAATTTGGTGTGACGTGACAGGTGTTTTGGACTTGGTATAATAATCCACTAACCTATCAGATGCAATGTTTCTTATCACTCCATGATAAAGTCTCCTTGAGTTGTTTGCCATTTCTGTTGTGTACACAAAAGCTTCATATCTTTGCCTACTTCATGCACATTTTATACACTAATTCTGCCTAGCATCCAAAGTCTAAGGAATAATACATTTAAACTCGATGTAAAGGAAGTTCCTTGGAACTCTTCATATTGTATAACAGATCTATGTTACAAAATCAGCCAAAAATATAACAAAAACTACAAATAAATAGGTACCACTTGGACCAAAGAAAAGAGTTCATTAGATACACATGTAATACAAGTATTAGTTACACGTGAGTTACATGTATATCATAATTATATCTTTAAATCAAGTTTCCACTGTATTACCAGTGTTCGTTTACGGCATGTATGAATCACCAGGTCCCCAAACTTATCAAAGTTATGGACTTTGTAAACCTTTTCTGAAAATCTACAGAGAATAATGCATGCTTGTGTCTACGTGGTGAATGACTTTTGCAATACCTTCTCTAGAAATGATGCATTTGAAAAATAAATGTTGATTACAACATGTACATCTACATATAATATATATGACATGAATTAGTACCATGTGATTTTGCATAAATATGAGTAAATGTTGATACAATACAGTGTAAACATCTTGCTACAGGTTTCTTTATTACAAACTTACAAATTATGATTAAAGTTAGGATAAGCAAAGGATATTGTTAATATCTATTCATATATTCAGCTGATATAAAATGTAACTAGGTTTAATTTACGAGCATGATGTACATGTATAATGTTTTTAGAGATTTTAAAGACATGACTGATACAACTCAAATGTACATATGCTTGTATGCCCAAATGTACATATGCTTGTATGCAAATGTTATTCTGCAGAAGTGGTACTAGAGCTTTAAAGAGGAAATCTACCCCAAAAAATAAATAAACTTCAAAAGAAATAGAAAAAAAAAATCCCTACAGAACATTCCAAAAATGACAAATATCAGATAAGTAATAAGGAAGATATGACATTTTGAAATATCACATTTTTCAGAAAACATTTCTTGACCCGTCCCTATGAATATTCAAATGAGTGAGTTGATAATGCCATGCCCTCACAATTTTTCATGTATGAAATATATGAAATTCAGAAAAATTGTTATTTTTAGTTTATACAGTTAAAACGTATTTCCCATACCAAAATATATCAGACGTAACATTTGTTCTTTCTTTATTCTGGGTGGTTTTGAGGCAAGTTTTATATTCATATTATTTCATACAGCTGAAATACGAGATTTGTGTCATTTCTGTATATGAAATAATTAAGAAATTGTGAGAGGATGGCATCATTAACTTGATGATTTGTATATTCATACCGACTGGTCAAGAAGTGTTTACCGAAAAATTGTGAAATTCCTGAATGTCATAACTTCCTTATTTCTTATCAGATTTTGATCATTTTTGCACTGTTCTCTAGGGATTTTTTTTTTCTCTTTCTTATGAAATTGACACAATTTTGGAGTGGATTTCTTCTTTAATTATCCTCACTGATGCCTACAATACATGGACCATTTGCTGCATGGAAGTCATGACCTGCCAATATTTCTCACTATACCTAATTTCTTGCATTAACATTATACAAATGACATACAACATGCAGACATTCAGTGATTTGTACATCTAAAACTACATACATCATCAGTTCTACAGTAATAGAAGTTAAAGTCATTGTTTACTGTGCACTTATGCAAATTTGCATTTCATGATAATCCCCCTTGCCGATGTATATTTATTTAAAACAAGGAAAAAGTACAGATTTTCACATTAACAACAGAAGAAGAAAACTTCACTCCAAAAACCTCATGATGTCAAGAAAGAGACAAAAACCCAACATTAGTACTGTCAAATATAGTGCATACATGTACTTATCATATATACAGAGTATAAGGTTTCAAGATTTCAACTGCTTCTTTCTAACACACAATCAAGTAACATCTTTAAAGGGATTGTATAGTTTTCGTTGAGATCTAATTTCACGTTTCTAACATTTTTTGGTGAGATAATGAGAGATCTCTTATAACATATGAAAGAGCATGTAATTCCACATGGAATTCATCGTTTATTTGATGAAAACTGGTTTTGAAATGGCCGAGATAACCAATACAGAGCGATTCAATAAAGTGTGGGACCCACATTTTATTTTGATCACTTTGTTTTACTTTGTTTTTGGATGTTTCAGTCATTCCAAACCCGATTTTCATCAAATAAACCTTGATTTCCTCTTAAAATGGTATGCTCTGTACTGTTTCGTAAGTGTTTTCTTGGTATCTCACAAAAAGTTAAAAGCCCAATTCTCATCTCCACCAATACTGTACTATCCCTTTAATATTGCAACAGACATGATAGAAGTATAAATTTGGAAAATGGTCCTCCAATCTGTTGTGTTCATGCATCTGTAAAGATATGTTACTTTCGTTGTTTTCAAAGGGCTGTAAGTAAGACTGTGCAGTTACTTGCTCTGATAATTCTGACATGCTTTGCAATGTAAACTCAATCAAAGCTGAAGTACCCATCAGCCAACAAGCCTTGAACATTTGAAATACTATTTTGCCAATTAATTACGGGAAAAATAAAGGTACATTTATGACAGAATGAACAAACTAAATTAATTAACAGCATGGAAGCGCACAGCCCACAGATCTGCAAGGCAACTACAAAACTCATATAGCACCACACAAAGTACCACTCCTTTGTCTGTAGTTTATAAATACTGTTCTTTGCTGGTTCCATGTTCTTATGAGCAATACTCCTTCCTTCATTCTTCTTAATCTCCTTCTTTGTGCTATACACTAATTACATAATTACATTAATAAATCTAGCACCATTCTAACCGCAAAGTCACAGTTGCTCTCTCAGAACCCAACACCAATGCAAATATAACTGGAAGTACAAAAACGATAGTACAAAAATAGCAAAAACATTTCTACACAGTTGAGATTATTGCATTTTTAAACTAGCTTTGAACAACTTGGTCATTCTAGATAACTTTCACACCAATTGGTAGGAAAATCATAAGCAAGCATCTTATATATCTGTATTGCAGTAATATACAACTATTGATTAAGACACACTATATATCTGAATAAATGTCTACATTTGATAATGACATTGTGACTTTTGGGAAGAGCTTGTCAATCCACTCAGTCCAAGGGAACTGGAAAGGTTCCCCAAAATCTATCTTTCATTTCAGAGAACACTGCTTTGCAACCCACTCCCTCCAATCTCAAAAAGCGCTTCTACACGTCCATTTGCAAACAATTCATGAATTTCATCTTTATTTCACGACTGTACAAACAGCTATCTGATCTCTGAGGTACTATAATGTACCATTGCAAGTGTTTCTTCAGTAAGCTTTGGAGCTTTACTCATTCATGCAGTTACAATTTATTAGAATAATATATAAACGACAATGAACTCTTTGCCCCATTATGATTATTTTGGAACAAATCTTTGATGTGTTCTTTGGAAGTATTGATTATTTTTTCTTTTTTTTTCTTTTTTTTCAGCTTTGATGCTAAAATATTGGAGACTAAATACTTTATGTCACACACATGTTGGTAGGGTTGTGCAAAACTACCACAGCAACCAGTTTGTTATATCATTCAAACATAGTTTTGTCAATGAGAAAGTGAATGAACAGTAAACCATCCGGCATGGCCGTGCTGCTGAATGCATAACTCAAACAGAAGCAGGCCAAGCGAATGCTGACAATAACTTTGGCCAAAGTGTTCAGGAAGGGGCAAGTGCATGACAGACATGGAATTTTACATTTTATTCAATAGATTGTTGTTACTGTTGATGTTTCAAAGCAGATTATACAAATGACACGATAAAGCATTAGATTCACGATGCATTGGTATGGCATTTATCCCTGCTAAATATCAATTCAATGCTATCATAGGAAAACAGTTACGCCTTTGAATCTGTGCATTGTCTATAGGACATAGTCTGCTTTTACTTGGCGAGTCCATTCGGTGACGTCACAAACATCAGGCGTGTTCGGTGAGTTTCGGTAGGTTTTCGAAATAAAAAGGAAAATGGTATTCTTCTCACTTTATGTTGCACAAATCTTTCCTGTGAGGTTGGAACCGTAAAAACTGGGGCTGGCTTAAATTCTTTTTGCAATGTCATGAAATATTATTCATGTTTAATATCTTTGAATGTACAATTTACCCACATTGTAAGGTCAGCTCACTCTAACTGAGAAAAAGTGCCTCAGTGCAAAAGAAAGACCAAGGTGACATACTGCAAATGCGAAAATTTTTGAGGTACAGTACATTAATTTTCATTTATTTCGCGCTACTTTTAGCTGGCACGAATTCTAGAACCTGCAAAAATACCTTCACAATTTTTACTGCACATTTTGAATGGGCTGACAATTGCGCAGCACAAATTCAAGAACCCACTAATAAGTTTTTGAGCCCCTCCCCCCCCCCCCCAAAAAAAAAGAATTAAAATATTGACATTTACAGTACTGTATGAGGCAAAATTTTTGCGAGTTGCTACTTGTTGGGCATTTTTACATGTTGTCAATGTCGCAGTTGCAGGGGTCCAGTAATCACTACTTCACCTTTTTTCACGAAATAAACAAGAATGAATAACAAGCAGCATTAGTAGTATGCCTAATAAATATTTCTACTCGCTGATCCGACGTATATAAACATGGCCAATGCAGCGTGCTAGACCTACAGCATACAACCAAGGAGGTACTAGGCGAGCTCCTTGATACAACCCAGTGCTAACGTTGCTTGTGTGTGTGTGTGTGTGTGTGTGATAAATGAAATTTTCACAGGTTGTTGTGTTCATGTGTTCTTATATTTTTTTTTCACTGTTCAAAGGCAATTCACAAAATTTGCAAATATAAAACCACCTTTTGGACATTTTTTTTTCCATTGATAATCTCCATTCATTGACAATAAGTTCCCAGACATCTTTGCCAATCAGCAAAGGCGGCACTCCAGCATACATGCCAATAGGCAAACAAAGCACTGGAAGGGTTAACATACAATGGGTCATTGAGGATTGCTCATAGGACAATCGGCAAGGAAGATCATTCAAATTGTTGACGAGCAGGAACTGCTGAAGAGTCAACAATTGATCACTCCACAAGGGAACCAGTCCAGCTGCTGTCAAATTTGCAAACATCATTCTAATCTTGGATCAAGATATGAGAATGCTATGATGTGCATAATCATCAGCAGTGACGCAATTTCCCTTCTTCCTTTTTTCTAGCACACAGCAAGTTTGTCAACCTTTATATTGACTTAATTACTAATCAGAAAACTAGAATGGTGACTTGCCCTGTATTCTAACTACAGTGCAAGGATGGAGGGTTTTTTGTTTTGCTGCCAACTCCTATGCTGCCTTTTAATAGCCACATGTACTTCTCTGTAGACTTTACAAAGCTGAAGTGCAATAGAGTCAAAAAGCTGTCAAATAATTGTCTAGTAGCTGCTTGACTGGTCCTGGTACAGGGGAAACTTGTAATAATGAGGACCTAAAAAGCACGACAATTATCTTGTTGTATCAAGTTTTCACTATATCAAGGGGCAAAAGCTAAGAAATGCACAGACTTGGGACCTGCCAACTCAGCTTACTGTATAATGAGAGGGTGTTCCTATATCCAATGTCTTTACAATGGAGTTCCACTGTACTGTTTATGTGATGGACAAGACATGTGCTAAATCTTGCGAGTGGCAGGAACTTTTTGTTTCAACAGGTGTAGCTCCAATACCACTTTGTTAGAGAACCATAGGCCTATATGGGAGACCCACTGTGTAATTAAAGGGATAGTAAAGAATTGGTGGCGATGAGAATTGGGCTTTTAACTTTTTTTGCGAGATACCAAGAAAATACTTATGAAATAGTACAGAGCATACCATTCTAAGGGCAATTCAAAGTTTGTTTGATGAAAATCAGATTTGGAATGGCTGAAACATCCAAAAACAAAGTAAAGCAAAGCGATCATAATAAAAGGTGGGTCCCACACTTTATTAGGATCGCTCTGTTTTGGATATCTCAGCCATTTCAAAACCAATTTTCATCAAATAAACATTGAATTCCTCTTGGAATTACATGCTCTTTCATATTTTTTAAGAGATTTCTCATTATCTCACCAAAAAATGTTAGAAACTTGAAGTTAGGTCTCAACCAAAACTATACGATCCCTTTAATTCTTGGAGTCTGAAATGGCAATTAAACTGGTATCTCACTGAGCGGCGAACGTTTGCGAACATGTTGTGAAACACAGGTGGCGACTATTAGCGAATGTTAGCAAATGCTAGCGACAATTTTGCAAATGTTAGCGACAGTTTTGCAAATATTAGCAACTGTTTGCAAATCCTTTGCGACAATTTTGCGAATGTTCTTGGACCTAGAAAAGTACCAGGCGATTATGTATAGTCAGACCCATAAAACGAACGTAAAACCTTCCACTGAATTCAGATCTCTTGTGACAACCGTTCAAGATGGATTTCCAGTATATGGAAATAAATTTCTGCCAAGAAGAGGCTCAATGTGTTGCTATCCTTGAAGAGCTGCTTTGTCAGGCTGCTGCTACAGCTATTGTGCAGTATAAGAGAAATAAAATAAAGAAAAAAAAAGAAAGGAAGAAGAAAAGAAAGACTGTTTGGGTCAGAGAGTGGTTGTTGCAGAGGACAGACTTGCAGCAATTACATGATGGAGATGTCAAGAGATTCAAGAACTTTCTTAGAGTGGAACCTTGTCTGTTTCCGAAGCTTTTATATAGGAACCATATGGTTACTTGTTCGCTTGCAGTGGCGAATCAAATAAAAATGTTTGCGACACCGTATTACGACCGTTTGCGAATTCTTACAAGTGTTTTGCGAATGTTTGCAACTGTTATCGAAAATACAAAATTCGCAAAGGTTTGCAAAGAAATTTTGAACATGTTCAAAATTTCTTTGCGACAAGAAAAACTGTTTGCGACAATAAAAACCGTTTGCGAACTTTCTTGGGACTGTTAACGAACCTTTTGCAACCCTTTACGAACCCTGGCAAAATCCCAAATTCGCTACGTTCGCAAACGTTCGCCGCTCAGTGAGATACCCCCTTTAGGGATAACCCAACCCAAATAATCAATTACAGACCAAACATTTGAGACTTTTGATGCAAAATATATAGAATTTGCAGCAAATTATCAAATTGTCAGTAAGGGTGGTATGTAGGAAGTGCACTATGAAACATTTGCATACGGCTCTTAATTCAATCTTTACACCAACAAATGTGTAAATAACAATATGCACGCAGTTGCAAGTGATGTGAAAAAGAGGAGATTATCATTATTGTTTTGTATTTCTTTGACAGTTTTTTTCCCTTTTCTGATACAAACTAGAATAAAATTTTGTGTCATATTACTGTACACATGGGAGCATTGACACATGCTTGATTGTGTAACATATGAGCACAAATGTTGCATTCGTCACACTAGATTCACATGCATACTATGTCATATAAATCTAAGCATGCATACAGTGTGTCCACATGCTTTCCTATAATTTTGAGCATGTTGTGGAAGAAGTGTTGTATTTCCCCCTGGGTGCTCTGCATATATATATATATATATTTTTTTTTTTTTGTACACCCTCTAAAAAGACTTGCATCAAGAAATCTGATACCAAAGGTAAACACCACAACACCACATATAGTCTCAGGCAAGAACACAAGTTCATACCACATCTCCACCCACTCCCTCCCCCGCCCCCCCCCCCCCCCAACACACACACACACACACAGAGACACATGCACGCACATGCTGTTTTTCTTTCCCCTTGCTGCTTATATTCCACAAGTTAAGATTTCTTACAAAATTGAACTCTTCAAATAGCCTCACTCATGTCTCCGCTCATATCCTCAACCCTGGCGAAACAGAGATCTCAGGAGAGGAACCGGTGCTACGGGGAGATGTTCTTCCTGACGGTGACGAAAAGCTCTGTGATGGAGAGATTCAAGTCCACAACATACCATAGTAAAACTTTCCATTATCAAGCAAATCAACAACTACACAAAAGAGATTAAATTCAGTTTAGTTTTCACACCACACATGTTCTCCCTTGCATTCAATCTCTCTTATGCATATCCTTACTCTTTTGATATACAGTAACTGATATTGTGTCACTGTAAGATGAATTTTGAGGATAATTCTCCTAGTTGAATACAAAGCATGCAAGATAGAAGGAAAATTGAAATACTGATAAGATAATATAGCACAATTGTTCATTGGATTACAGCTTTTAAGAAAGAAACTTGTAAATGAAACATTTGGCTGAGGTAAACTGAAGACAGTTCATGTACTCATATGCCAACTTTCCAGTCTAAACAGATACCAAAGATGCTATATACGCCAAGCGATGAAGCAACTCTATGATACAAAAGTAAAATGTCTTGGTGACATTGTCACTGTCTCAAAAGTAACACCTAGACTAGTGGGGGGTCAATATAGGATACGGCCCCCTCAGGATCCATTCGAGTTTTAGTACTAAGGTGGAATGTAAAGATGGAATATCTCTTGTTGCCATAGTGACAAGACAGTCTCACCCTAAACTTTCTCTTGAGGGCTCTGGCCATGATGGGAGTGAGGCCCACTCCGCTCTCCACTGGCTTGGATCTGTAGGGTGTGCCGCCGGGACTGCGGGGCAAACCAATCTTCTTCAGAGATGTGCGAAATTCCAGAGCCTCCAGGCTTAACCTGCAAAAGTGAAGGAAAGACAACCTGAAATTTAATCAGAAACTTTCAGAACAACCACAACAACAGTAATTGTTGTTGTTGAAATCATTGCAGACTGATATTCACTATGCAATTATTAGAACCAATGATGATGATAACAGGAAATACTTGTATCTCATTAGACAAGGCATTGGCAGGTTCAGGGAATTGAAAACACTCAAAACTTGTATTTAAAAGAAAATACATAGGAGTATGAATGATGTAGAATACTGTATCCGCCGAATATTTCGTGACGTTTTTATTTTCGCGAAATTCGCAAGTCAGCTGCTCTTCACGAAATTAAAAACACGCGAAAATATTGACTCTAGTGCCGATATGAATGTGGCATATGCATATACATTTCTCTGTTCAGTACAGGGACTCCACGATCGCGAAATTAACCACTCGTGACTTTATCGGGAAGTGCCGATTCGCGACAATTTAGACTCGCGAAATGTATGGCGTATACAGTATGCTGACAAGGTACAGTCATGACCATTTCATTACTACTTGTTTCTTAAACATATAAAAGATGCACAGTGGGACCAATAAAGACCCTGGATCCCTGGATAACAGCTGAAAAAAAAATTTGGTGTGCACAACTGCTTGGTTCAACCATCACTGTGGTTTGTTCGCCGATTGGCACAGATGCCTGGAGATTACTTGTCAGTGAATAGAGATTAACTAATCCCCCTAATCTCCATTGTGTCACCATGTCCTTGTTGGGCTGAGGCACATTAATGCACATGGGTGGGCTGCTGACTAGTCTTCAACTAGGTCAAGTTTGGATCAATTACTGAATGCTGGTGTAAAAGCGAGGCAAGTTAAAGGGTGTGTACAGTTCTGGTCGAGGTGAGGATTTAGCTTTTAACGTTTTGCGAGATATTCAGAAACCACTCTATGAGATGTCAAAGAGCATGCAGTTCTAAGGGGTATCAAAAGTTTATTCACTGAAAATCGGTTTTGAAATGGCCGAGATATCCAAAAACAAGGTGAAACGAAGAGATCCTAATAAAGTTGTGGCATGTCGCCTTTTATAATAAGCACTTTTTTGGATATCTCAGCCATTTGAAAGCCAAATTTCATCAAATAAACGTTGAATCCTTCTTAAAATTACATGCTCTTTCATATTTCACAAGAGGCTTTTCATTATCTCACTTAGGAATGTTCAAAACATGAATCCCCACCTCAACCAGTACTGTACAGTCCCTTTAAGCTGAATGCATTGGCACACAGTAAGTGAGATCCTATGAAGCAGTCCTACATGTATGTGAGAACTAGAACTCTAGTCACTGTCACTTCGTCATAATTAAGTATATTTTGCAAGATATGCATGCTTTTTAATGTTGTACAATTAACTACAGTACATTTAACTTCAGAGGCAAACTAAAACAACAAAGCACCATGACACTGACCTTGCTCTCATGGTCAGCTCAGGCTCCTTGGGGTCAGAGAGTCGCCTGCTTGACCGCCTCAGCTGGACATTCTGAAGGTCAGACAGGGAGACCAGGGGTCCTCTACCTTTGTCTTGAGGTTTGACCGACTGCTGTGGAAAAAAAAGAATTGTGAATCTACAACATTGAGAAGAAGTGCAGAAGCATAAGGCAAAATATATGACCAATCTCATATATAGACCTGTATCTGCCTCATCACTTTCATGAAGGAGTACCATCTGGTTACTATGAGTCTTTCTTTCACGTTTTTTTTTTTTTCTGCCACCTTTCCGCAGTTCATAAAACACTACCTACCTATGTCCATAGATTCTTGATCAAATCTTTTCTTTAAATACATAACATTCAATATCCCTCTTGTAATGTGCGTTGCATACTGCACTCACTTATTCGGGAGTGAGGCAAATTTAAGCAATAAAAGTGATTGGGTTTTTTATGCACACTGATTGTATTGGACCTAAGTACACTACAGTTACATGACAAATTCATACCCCCGAAAGTAGAGTTCATAATACAGTCAATATGTACACTACTTTAAGAAATAGAGGGAAAGAGGTTTTCTTCCTCATCTACATCACCATGCAAACTTTGAAACAACACATACAAGTACCTATGAAATAGAAACCCAACTTACCTCTTGTTTTGAGGTCACCTTTTTCAGCTTGACACCCTTGATATCATCTAGTGTGACAACTGGCCTGGCATTTTCCTTTGACTGCTGCATGAAAGAGAATCAGGAGGGTATTAGTCAGAGGTGAAGAACATCACTGTAAAAACAGGAAATTTTTGCGTGCATGAAATTTTTGTAAATTCATGAGGAGCCAAAATTCACAAAATTAAAATGCACTTGAAAGTTCTTGAATGCTAGAGGCAAATTTCATGTCACGAAAAAGCTGTAGTCTCCAATTTGCGAAAACTTATGCCACAAATATTTCTGGTTTTACAGTATGAACGCGGCTATAAGTACATGTATCATCAATACACATACAGGACTTCTGGAAATTAGAAATTCAGAAATCAACAGTCAAAATACACTGAGACCTTTCAAAACAGTCAATATACCTATGAGCAAACAAGTGGGACCAAACACTGGAAAATTCAATTTTCTTTCTGAATGAAAGTCATCAAAAGAAGTAGTCAACCCTGCTTAAGGTGACCTTGCATAATTCGGATAATCCTCTGAGTCAAAGGTCTTTTCAAGTCCTCTTCTCTTTATATTCTATCTATGTAATCCCTCATGAGTCAAATTTTCACTTAAGTCAAAGCTTTTTCTTCAATCAATATACATGTAGATCCACAAGGTTGATTGTATGTATGGGTCCATACTTATTTCTTAAGTCTAAACAGACAGAGATTCACTTTTGCTGGCAGTACAGGCAAGACAATGTGATTTCAAAACAAAAATGTATTTCGAACAATGTTTGTTTGATGACACATGTTAGAATCTATGGTGTGGTAATGAAAGTGCAGGTGAGGAAAGTTTACCTTCTTGGCACCATCTTTCTTTTTGGGCAGATTCTTTCTCCAGTCTTGAGATGCGGGGGCTTTGACCGAGGGAGGCGGGGGAGGGGGAGGAGGGGGTGGGGCCATGAGAGGAGGCATAGCAGGAGGAGGAGGAGGAGGAGGAGGAGGCGGAGCCAGCAGTGGCTCAGAGGCAGCTGTAGGCGGGACCTGCGTGGCTGCCCCAGCTAATGAATTGCTCCCCACTGGAGTTGTGATGGCTGAGTTGTTACAAGTCCCTCCTGAAGTGTTGCAGGGGCTGTGTAATGGGCAACAGTTGCAAGATGAGTCTGAAGTCCTCGAAGTATTGGGAGATTTACCCTCAGGATTCTTCACATGATACATAAGAAAGCAAACAAAAACAAATACACACATTATATCCTTCTTGAATGAAATCCTGTTCACTGATTGGTCAACAAAGCATTATGTGACCAAACATAGAAGACGAAATTCAAAGGGAGAAAAATGTTTTATACCGTAACATTTTATCCATGGTATAGTGCTTCTATATATCACAAGATATTTTCTTGCAGGTACACTACAAATACTACATCAATAGTGTGTGAAATTGCTCATAAGTATTGGCCCCATAGAACACTGTGTACAATAATGTCCACTGCAGGACACATCATCTGCTCTGCAATATGTAAACAATTTTATGTCAACAGTTTTCCTTTTTTAAGATTCATGGGAGGAATATCAAAAAATATGCCATGTAGTGTTTTGAGCCACTAGAGAAATTATGGATTCTTTGGTGACAGAAATTGTGCTATACACTGCCTCCTCATAATTCATAATTTCAACTACAGCCTCTCAGTGAATGTATTATATGATATGATGTGATATGATATGTTGATTAAGATCTGTTTTTTTCAACAAACAAAGTACAACATGTATCACTACCACATACTCATCAATGATTCCACTAGTTTGAAGATAAGGAGTGTTCCCATGATTGGCTTGCCTTTCTGAAATACAGATAGTAATTTCGGTTTCTCACCAGAAACAATGCCAATGGCAACAGAGTTCTTCCAAATCCAAGGACAAGATCAGAGATTATAGTGTATTTTGATAGTTGTTAAAATATATGGCCGTAAAATGTCCCAAATCATAACTTGAATTTGGCAATGATTTTGACCTGCTTCACTGTGTTCAAGGTAAGGACCATCCTATCATGATTAATGGCCCAGTGCTTCCTGGCTAAGAGAGGCAACTGGTAGGCTGTATGAAACAGCAGCAAAATGTTGCAGAAAAAAAAAAAATCAAAATCCTGAATATCAACTGTCAAATCTAATCATTAAATCACTCCATACTTTTGAGTTAAATAAGACCATACTCTGATTTTGAGGAAGTTCTTACTCAGCCTGCTCATGACAATGAGTTACCATATTTTAGACAATCTAAAAATCCTTAAAAAGAACACATCACAGTCTTCTATAATTGGACAAACATGAAGAAAATCATTAATGAGAGTCTATCAAACAATTTGTGACATGTTGTGCTAACACATTTTTGGCTCTCAATACTGCTCAAAGACACTGACCTGAATTAACCCAAAAGCTCCCCCGATGCTGTGTTATTACAAAATAATCAAACCTTATAAGAAATATACAACACAAGTTTCCTGTGGTGAATCTCTTCAAAGTGTATGGAAAGAAAATCAATGCACTCCACCAAACATGAATTTCACCTACCGTACATCTACCAAACAAAACGTGGCACTTGGAAAGAGACTAACCTTAGATTGCATGTCTTCAGTGAGTTTTTGGAGTTGTTCTTGGAGTGAGGCTAGCTGCTCCTTGGTGGAGGTCAGCTCTCGCCAGTAGACTCTGGAAGGAAACACCACATCTTTGGCATACTCCAGGCTCTGTCACAGCAGAGAATAACATGGACAATAGCAAATTAGTGATACACCTGCTGCATTTTAGATTTAAATGTTTAGCCTGCATGACAGAAGAGTAAAGAGGGAAATAGTTACTTAAATAAACAAAAGATACATTATATATGTAATTGTATGTATAGAAATCATGTACCGTACTGATATATTTTCATTTATTTCATTTCATTTATTGTTTCTGCATGGTACAATTAATCAGCAAACCACTTTTGAAAACATGCACATTGATTCATCACTAATCATGGCCAACTTTGCACATGAGGAGATTTGGTATTATCCCATTATCCAAAATATCCACTCGTAGATGGCTGAATAAGATTTCAAGATTTCTTTTGTTTCTTTTAGTTAAAATTGACAGCAACTGCACATGTGTAAGTCATATTTAACATTTGAAAATTCATGAGACATTTTTGTTTGTTGTTGTTTTGTGTAATAAAAAGGTATATATCTGAATCTGTTGAAGACATGTTCCAGGTATACTCAGACACATGTCTTTAGGAAGTGTGTATTATTGCAAAATCAACTTGTCCTCAACAGGCTAATCTACAGCATTTTTTGGATGCTCATAAAGTAGTTTATAACAAGAAGAATTTCCAATCAGTTGTATGGAAGATGAGGGCTGTACTTCCCACCTGATGCACTTTCATGGAGCACCACTTGCACACACTGGAGATGGTTGCTGGCAGCTTGCTTAGACTCACATCCCCAGTTGTTCCAAGCCAGTAGGAGGCATCAATGAATGGGATCATACTGCCCAGCGATGAGGACCTCCGCTCTAACTCCTGGATGTGGCTACCAGAAGCAGCATCGCTGTCCTCGAATAGTCTGTATCATATGATTCACTCAGGTCATTACCACAGAAATCAGCACGATATATCTAACTTTATTCAAATATTACTGACAAAAAACAGGAAATACATGTACTGCACATTATATGTGATTCATTCTACATTTCTACATTGTTTTTATTTTTGTGAGTTTCTTTTGTCCACTAATATGCACAACATTAACAACCCACAAAAAAGGATGATGCATATTCCTCATTTCATCATTGTGGTTCTCAATCACAAATTTGACTTACCTCCTCAATTTGTTTTACAAGTCCTAATTTGTAAAAGTATATAGATATACCTACAAAATACTATGTGCAGTACATTGTAAAAATGCAGCATTGATACAGCATCAACGTTTCTAGGAAGAGCTTAATTTTGCCCCTTTCAGATAGACAGGCTCCTGTATCGTATGTTCAGTACACAAAGTTCATAGAGATATCCCGACAGTCGAATTTCATCCAAAAAATGCACACTCTAAAACAGGGTTTAAACTTAAAGACCTTGAAAGCAATTTATATAAATAAGAATGTTTCCCTAGTAAGATGACACATCAAGCCCTGATAGTGTGGGGATTTATGGATAGCCCAATCTCTTTGTTGCCCACTGGGGTACCCGTACATAAAAAATAAGAAATAAAAAACCTACGAATAGTAGTGGTCATCAAATACATGCACTGAAGCATTTATATGCTAACTGGCAACAGTCAACTCCACTCCAGATTCTTTGGCTGTGTCTGTGCTTATACAAAGAGATCAGCCATAAAGCTGTACACATTTACAATTTCTTATGTTAGGGGGACTATGGAATATAAATATGTATGATCCGGGGTAGCCTTCCCACTCAATGAATCCCCACATTACTGGGTCTTGACTTAAACCTGTTGAGGATGAGCTGATTTTGCGACAATACGCATTTCCCACATACCAGCAGACCCCTGCCCGAGTATACTCAGGACTTGTCCTCAACAGGTTAAAGGATTGTTTCTCTCCAATTGAAAAAAACAAAAACAACAACTCACATTTGAGAGACGTCTATCTCCATGTCTGCCGATGACTTCTCCCCGCCCTCATGAAGCGCGGTTGTGGACCAGCTGCGATCCGACCTGCCACGGTGTCGACGCCTTCGACGTCTCGAGGAAAATGAGAGGAAGGAAGCCCTCCTGCTCCGGTGTTTCATCTGACAGAGAAGGCAGCTGTCCTTGGCTTGGAATAATTCACAAAAGAGCTGCTACCAATGACACTTCTACGCAGCTCTTCTGGTGAATCAACAAGTACCCATCTATCACCAGATGCTGTGTTGTCAGCAGAAGTTGTTTTTACAATCATGCAGCCATGCAGTGGAGAAAACCCTGAAAACCTCTCTACGAGACTCTAGCTCCTGCAAATATGAAACAAAGCAAAGAAAATTCTGATATTAAAACACTGGTAGGTCTATACAGATATTTCAACAAAGAAGATCTAGAAACCTCTAACCAGGGCTCTACATGTACCGGGTACATCTAGACTCTATATTTCTAAACTTACTTGATGGATAAACAATCATTGTTGATTCAACACCCTGCACTCTGCCTCAACAGTATCTTGGGCCTTTGACCGAAAGATCAACTAGTAATAGTATCTGGTCGTCGGGAATATGATCCGTGGAGACTGCGTCTGGCTTCACGGAATCCCTTCCTCTACTCCGGAGGAGAGCGATAAAGTTAAAAAAAACAAAAGACTCCTCCGGACAGACGGATCTTTCTGTCTACTTGGGCCTGGGCTACGGTTTGACTACACAAGTGTTCCATTCACTTGAATTGTGGGCCGAATTGTGTTCCAAAGCATCCTTGGCTTGGGAACATGCATGCATCTGATCTGGGCCGTCAAACCTTGTAAACAAGCAAGCATCTCTATGCAATGTGACTGTGTATCTTTGTAGGCCCTATGCTATTGCTATTAATAAATTATCAATATTGGCAGCTGACCCAATAAATAGTCGGGACTCAGGTGCATGCAGTGAGAGAAGAGAACAAATTGGTATTGGTAAATTACATTGACTGTGACATGAGCTATGAGAATTGTACTTTTTGTATGGTTGAGGGGTCTAGATATCGCGCACGAAAATTTGAAATGCTCTTATAATAGAAGTTATTCCATAATCGTACCTGAATTTCTCAATAAATATCACGAAAATGCAGAAAAATCACCTCCCAGAATCTCCTGATGATACGATGACGGAGTAGTGCGCTGTCGCCGTTTGTATGTCGGACTTAATTTTATGCGTTCAATTTCTCGGGGTATGTAAAGGTCGCGCAGCTGCCCTATGTAGTTTCAATGCGTGAAAGTGTCTGCCCCTCTCTGCGGCTGTAACGTGCTTCGGCTTTCGTAGAATATTATAAACGATCGATCGAACAAATTACAAATTCTATCGGCTACGATCATACGAACGAGACAAGCGAGACGACACGTCTAGGCTACAACATCCTTAAAAAAAGATTTTAAGCTAAGGTAGGTAAATTATAAGGTAAAAAATTGGAAATTTAGTGAAAATTTTGTTCCAAAAAATTGGAAATTTAGTGAAAAATTTGTTTGAAATCAAAATTTCTTACCTGCTTCCTTCTCATGTTTAGCGGTTGTCAGGTATGTTTATTCCATGGGCGTATCGGCAAATTTTGCGCTTAGTCCTACGACGCGTAATATTGCTTGCTATACGCAGTTACGCTATGCGCGATCATTAGGTCCCTGCGCGAGACCTAGTACCCTTACTATACTTATTGTAGATGTGTAGTTTCTATATTTGTCCTTGCCCACTCGCCCTTTTTACCCTTGCATATGGGCCACTCCACTTTGACACTACTGCAAGCAAGTGTGTAATAAACGACTAGCAGCTGCCGCTAGCTACGCCGCCGCTGCTGCTGCAGCAGAGCAGAGTCGCGCCGCCGGCGGCCGGCGGTGGGGGGCTCGACTCACCGGGCCAGCAGGTACGCGCTGAGTTTCGTTCTCTTCACATGCCCCAACCCGGCCCGGTTACCGTTATGTTCCGACCCAACTTTGCTTTTTCAGTCTTTCTGCCCATGGAAACGAGGGCCGGTACGTCATGTTAAAACCTCTGATTATTGAAATCAAACGTCGTAACTTACCTAGTGACACATAGATGCGTTTCATCAGAGTTTGTTTTCAAGCAAAACCGCTAATTCCCGTCACGATTTTTCAGCCAATCACGTCATATAATTATGTTTGCGCACAATCTATTTGCGAAAGATGAACGCTGAGGGCAGTACAATCAATGAGCCTACGTACAGAACTCACCGAACGACCACCGAACAGCTGAATAAAAGTTTGGACGAGATAGGGGTGGGGAGGGGATGAAAGTAATTACATGGCAAGCCGCAGCGTTATAAAACCTGCCAATATAAACATCTATATAAACAAGTCGATGATACAAAGTCAGGTCGGATGACATGGAGGAGACGATGTGACATTCGATAAAATTTACAGGACAAATTCACCTTCATAATGCAGGGGTGTATCCAGGATTTTTATCTGGGGGTCGTAATCACAATATTTTTGGACCTTTACCTTTGTGAGGGAGCGGAGCGACCGGACGGGGGAGGATGGGGGAGGGTGTGGGAGGGGTGTTCCCCCTCCCACGATAGGGAGTTTTTGAATTTTATATCTTAAAATGGGGCCTTTTGGTGCATACAAAAGTGACTTTTTCAGCATACTTAAAAAAAAAAAAAAAAAAAAAAAAACATTTATGTTAAAATTGGTGATAAAACCTGTGTTGGTCACTTACAAGTTCGTTAATCGGTAAGTTGAAAACTGCATAGTGCATTAAACAAAAAAAAAGTTGCTGACTAGCTAACCTTACACCTTCCTAAAGTACATAGACCCCAGGGTAAAAAGCCCTCGAAAAACAAAAATTGTCTTTCACAAAAAGTGGACCTTTTGAAAATTTGGGGGGGGGGGGAGTCGGGAGGGTCGTACGACCGTCGTACGACCCCCCCCCCCCCCCCCTTGCATACACCCATGCATTGTGGATTGAGTGAATTAATGCAACAATATCGGTAGAACACGCATCAGTGAGAAGACTACTCCAGTTTGTGATGTTACATGCGCCAATAATTATAAGGAAAATAAAGAGAGAATTCCACATTTTTTAATGTACACATTCCCTCAAGTTGTTATAATATTACCTTATAATTATCATGATAATGGTAATAATACATTATCCTCCTGCCTTCTGAAAGCATGGTGAAGTGTTTTTTAACTTTCCAAAAAAAAAATGAAATGTGTTTAGGCCTATATTTCTTTATATCGTTTTACGCATGTGACATCAGAAGCTTCTCATCCAACGATATGGCAGCTAATGACACTTTTAAAATTCATAACTTTTGAACGAATTGTCAAATTTTCCTCAAATTACTGATGTCGATGTGCTCTACTTAATATATTGCTGCATTCACTCCATCCACATGTATATATTATAAGGTGCAACTTGCTCTTCAGTTGTTATTGCTGTTTCCTGTAAGATCAACCGAATTATCCTCATTTTTTATTCATCTTTAATTTCCACAAGGCTACACGCAATAATCAACGGAAGGTTTTCTTACACTCATCATGAATATTTCAAACTCATTATTCATATACTTTATGTATTTGCACTTTACCAACTGGCGTTCCGTTAATGTCGACAACAATGTTTTTGTTGCTCATCTTATCTTTGGTGACATATTACGGGAAGGAAATGAAAACTAATTAGGATTCAATGCTACACCATGATCATGTGGGCTTATAGAGCAAAATCAGACAAGTAAAATGGAAGAGGTTTAATTCATCCAAATTGATGAACGCAATGGGATCATTAAGTTTCACTTTTTTTTTATGAAAGAGTGATAGCAGAAGCAACCAAGAAGAAACAAGAATGAATTATAATTATTCGAAATTAATGTTTGCTGCTGCTAACTAGAATGATTTGTGCATTTCAATTGACTTGTTGCAGATGGACATTGCTGGGCAATTATACTGGGCAATTACCCCCAAGACAATAACCCTAATCCTAATCATTAACCTAATTCTAATCTTAAACCAAACTCTAACCCTAAACCTAACCCTAACCCTAATCTTTACTTTAACCTTATCACTAACCAGCATATTTAGCCGGGGGGGGGGGGGGGGGGGTTAACACAGTTGTCCCCAAGGCCTCTCTCGGGCACTGTATTATGATAGCTACCCCACCAACGAAAACAGGGATGATTTTTTTTCCCGATATTTTTTTAAATTTTCCCCAATGTTTTTTTTTTTTCTTCTTAGAACTTTTTGCAGCAGCAGCTCGCCGTTCCCCTACTCCCCTCGGGCCTCCCCCACCGATACCCCCCCCCCCCCCCCTTCCGCTGCCCCTGCCAAAACATTTACATACTAGTACACACCATCAGTGACACACACGCACAAAGGGCACGAGCTATAACTACACTACACGCACATGTGCACATGCACTCAGCACCCTAGCAACGAGGAGGCGTTACAAGCATGAGCACTCGCCGTACGTTTACTACCCGGAAGCACCTAAAATGTACCGTCATGCGCAGGGCTTGCTGGGCAAAACACTACAGTAGGAGCTAAAGAACAATGTAAGAAAAGGTTATTTGTCGCCAGTTTGAAAACATACAAATCATCGGCATGTCTTCCAAGTCAAAGGACAAGGTAAGTGTTATCGATGACATTTTGATAGTTGTTAGCTTGGTTGTAAAATGTCGCAAATGATTACTGTGATATGACGACGCTAGACGTAGTGCTCACGGTAGAGACCGTCATACCACTATCACTGACCCCTAACTTCCCCGTTCAGTGCCATTAGCAACCGCTGAGTTTTCCATACTAGCGCGTGTATTGTGCAGAACTTGCTCGATCTGTAGATCTAGAGGCGGTAGAGCTAGAGTGAGACTTTACGCTTTTCGTCTTCTGGGAGTCTTTGCAGTCTTTGCAGCGGCAAGCATAGAGACACTTGTGAATGTTATACTGTCATTTTTGCATATTTCAGAAATCTAGTACCTGCAAAATCTGAGATTTCTACAATCTATGTGAAAATTGGAATATATTTTGATATAAAACAATTAAAATACCTCAACCTTTGTCCTCAAGCCATTTTTGTGGAATATAGGTACAGAAGCTGCTGCTTTTTCTTCTTCTGTAAGAAATGTATCCTTCATTAATTTAAGATCAGCGCACTGCAGATTGTTTTTAACCCAATTAAGTATACTCAGGCAGGTGTCTGTGGGGTGTGCTGTAGCATTTTTTTTAGCAAAATCGGATCGTCTTAAATGGGTTAACGGTGTTGTATTTGGTGTGTTAATACATGCCATGCAAGTACTGCTTGATCTACATAGCTACTGTATAACTGTGTGTATACTACTATGTACCGGTATTAATTTCATGGTGTTTTCATGTTGCAAATTTCATGAGTCGACTGATATTCTCAAATTCTACTGCTCGACAATTACTGTAACTCACATCTCATCTATGTAAAATATTATGCTCATGAAATGTATGTTGTGAACAGTACTCTTCAGTTCTTGGGCTGATAATGAGTGCAAAGTATTCTTTAAAAAAAAAATGATTTCTCTTGTACAAATCCATAATTGATGATGCCATATTGTTTTGAAGCCTGCACTTGATAAATCCAATTTTCCTGTTTCATCACTGATATATCAACTTTCAATGCATTATGATGTATGCAGTAAAGAAGGATTGTGAGTCAGGTATTCAGTAAGAATTTGGAAAATTAGAACATTGACTGAAGTTAAGATTTTGAGACATATGATTTATTACAAGTAAGCACATACAATGTACCATATACTGTAGAAGCTGAAATTTTCGCGTACAGATATTTTCGCGAATTGCTACTTGGAGGACATTGTCGCGAGTTGTTAATTTCGCGGTTGCGAGGGTCTAACTAAACTATTCACGCGTTGTTATTTTCATGTGTTGTTATTTTCGCAGTTCAAAGGCGATTCACAAAATTTGAGAAAATAAAACCCCCGTGAAAATTTCAGTTCGTACAGTAAATGCTAATATCGCCATGTCTTTGCTTTTTATTCATGTCCAGGGTTCTACTCCACTCATCAGCAAAGTTGGAACGAGGATAATTACATGTGAACCAACAGAATTGTATAACATCTTGCAGCAGGCTACTGTATATCCGGCTCTCAGTGACCCAAATTATCTTCTCCTTCTCGGTGAGTTTCCTCAATATTATTTTCCCACCTGAATATTCCATTTCAAGTAAGATGTAGTTATATGTTTTTACCAGCATACAGTGCATGAACAGATCAAGATCATAAGTTAGTGTACATGCAATGCATGATGTGCACTTCACTTGCAAATCCAGGTAGTGGACATTGATTTACAAAATGAATATGACTCCAACACAATTGCTGTGACCCATCTGTCAACATCTTGCAATCCATCTCAAGTCATATGTGTTTGGAGTGATGTAGTGATATGATACCACTTCTAAGATAAATATCTGCAATCCCAACTTTTTGTTTGGTTAAGTTTTTTCAATTGGGTGATCAAGATTTCATGAAGAATGTTTCACAAAAAATCAGGGATAGTTTTGGCATGTAGAGAATCATTTGGGGGGAAAAATCCTTCAGGTTTAATTTGTTGTTACATTTTGTTGTGTGCATTATGAGAATCGAAAGTGATTTGTAGTTCCAATGTCATTATTACCAATTATTTTTCTTTAGATGCCAGACAAACCAACGAATACAATGAGAGCCACATCCTGACATCAAAAAGAGCTCCCAGAGTAAGTATTTTCTCTTTTTCATGAATATTTTCTATTTACTCTAATTTCTATTTACACTATCTTATTGTTCCAATTCCTTCTGAGTCTGGTAGTATTGTCTTCCCTTTTCTATAACAGGAGAAATCATAAATGATGTTCAGAAAAAGAAAAAGAAATCAATGTGTGCGTATGACTTTTCCGTAAGAAAAGAAAACTCATCTTGGGTTAAGTAGAGTTTGATTATGTTTCGTTTCATACTAATCTTTTCATGAAATTCATGTTTATCATTATCATTATTTCTCTGTTTTGTATTACAGCATAGTCTGTCCTATCAGCTTACAGCTATCACCAATTTGAGACAGCCTCAAAATATTGTTTGAAAAGATTCCTGTCAGTCCTCTACCAACCAAAATTCCAGTACAGTTGAACCTCTCGTATCCGGACAAGTTGGGACCGGGGCTCATTTGGATAAGGGATTTGGCCGGATACGGGAGACTCAATGCTTTATACACGTACATATACATACACATGTACTGATGTAGCGAATTGTAGTACCACATGTAGTAATGTGTATACTGCAACCTTTCGTTGTTACATTTGGGGATGTTTGGGGATGTTAAAATGTCTGAACGTAAGCAATTTGGAAGGAAATTTGATGTAATGTATGTTAATCATGTTCGAAGTAATATGTAATTCATGTGTGTTTGTGTAGGAGTTCTCAAGGAGTTAGGAATCCCCCTTTCCTCCCGTAATTATTAAAACAAAAATCACGGCGAGATTGCGTCCGTATGATAGAAAGATCCGGATAAAGGGAGGCCGGATAAGAGAGGTTCACTGTAATTTGTTGCTTGTACTTCACTGCTCTCATTATCTTATCATCTACAACTGAAGGCATTTCATTAAAATCTGAAGTAGAATGTTGGCATTGTAAACTACCATACATGGTGAAAGCAAAGATTGGGCGTTTCTGTGTGTGTGTGGGGGGGGGGGGGGGGGGGGGAGTGGGGTTGTTTTTTTTTTTAGTTTGTATGCTTTTTGGGGATGGAGGAGCATCAGCAAAGTCTTCTTTCTCTGTGTGAACATTCTGTTCTCCATTACAATATTTCAGGCTGAAGATGGCAAGTTTCTGGTTCCCTATGGTGCTGAACTCGAATGCAAGATGCATGTCGTCGTACTAGATAACAACACAACAAGTCTGTCAAAGAGAGACAGTGAGTATGGGTTTTATCTTTCTAGAAGTAAGCTAGTTCAGTGGTTGCGTATTTACAGCATCATGCAGGCAAGGCTTTCGGACACAATCTACTTCAATGTTATATCAATTATTACTCGGATTTCCTCTGCTAAGATGTATTGAAAACAAATGTAAAATAGTTGTTCTATTGAAAGTATTGAGTGATAGAAATTGCAGCAAGCTGTGCAAGTAAAATTAATAACTTGTGTTCATCAACTATGTCGATACAAGGGACAAAGCCTTATGGCTATCATACTTATTCAGAGGATACTGATGCCCTTTTGAGAAGCATCACCTTTATATTTAAAACCTAAACTCATGAATCAAGAGATAAAAATCATTTAATAGCAGAATTCAATTTCTATGAGATTTGCAGTTCAAGGGTCTCAGGCGACCAGAATTTTACTAATTTGATGGATGTATGTAAATCTAAGCATACTATAAGCAAATTGTTGTGAAAAAGAAAGGTAAAGCAAAGTCAGTTTTCAAATGTTGATTTATCCTTATCAGAAAATTAAAATGCTCACACAGCACAAGGGTAAGCAGATGCTGCAATGCTCAAAAGATGGTGTTGGTTGGGTATATGTGATTTCTTTAATGGAACTATGTTGGCAAGTCTGATGTATTTTTTCTGTTTCCATCCAAGGTCCTGCATTCAAGTGTGCCAAGGTCATGGCTGAGATGGGCAGCCGGAACCCAGTCAAGATCCTCAGGGGAGGCTATGAGGAATTCTCTGCACTTTATCCCTTCCTCAGAACACAAAAGGTATTGTATCATGGATGTCTTGTGGAGACATTTTTTGGTTTGTTTTAGTTGGGTTTTTTTTTTTCTCAAATGTCATTTTTCAAATTCCTCAAGATTTGCAAATTACACACCTAGTGTAAATCAGATTTGATTCCGGACTGGAAATGATGAAATGCTCCTTTTATGACATGCAGCAGTACATTGTCTGTGCAGATTACGACACAGTATTTTCATTTTTGCCCGCTAGCAGGAAATGTTCATACTATGGGTCATATATGCATGATTGCAGTACCTTGAGTTGTTTAAGATTTCTGTTATTGACTGGACCTCAATAGGCTGTGTCTTGTTTATTGTGTGTGTAATATCAAGGTATAATTCTATTGAAGATTGTACAATTTTGTTTCACATATTGTGGATGCTCTTGTTCTTTCACTGAAGCTGTGCTCAGTTCCTTGGTAAAAAACATGGTCACTTTCATGTTTGCAATTTGTAATTACAATACATGTCGCACAATGAAAACATTACCTCGTTCAGGTACACACATAAAGATTATGATAAAAACACTGTATCCATGGTGTCTGTGTAAGTTTGAGTAAGAAGTTGTATCCTGCGTCGTACTCTGTTTCCACAGATCTTATACATGCCACGAGAGCTGGACGAACTGCGACCTTACCCCATAGAAGTTCTTCCGGGTCAGCTGTATCTGGGAAATTACCAGCAGTCATGTAGTCCTGGAGTCAGGAAGGACTTGAAGATCAAAGGTGTGCTGCACATATCCCAAGATGCAGAAGAATTGTAAGTCAAAAGAATTAATGCTGCTCCTTTTCTAAACTAAAAATAAAAGATGAAATGAAAATAGAATTAGAAGTCCTAGTTAAACTTTAATGAAATGAGAGTAAAATATTGAGTTTTGGCTACATTAGCTTCACAGAATGCATAAAAAACATCGAACATTAGATCGGTGGGTGCTATGAAAAGACAGGTTGGCATTTGACCTACCTCAAAGGCAGACACCAGATATCTTAGTGACCACCTATAGGCCCTGCATTTGTATCTGCACAAGTAGGCAGGTTGCCAACGTTTCAAAATAGTTATAGACTGCTGCAGCAATTGCATACATTCATGGAACAATGGAACCGCTCTATTTTGATTGCTCTACCATGATTAAGTTTTATATTGCAATATGGATCTGTAAGAATGTCTTAAATTGCGCATTCAGATGCATCTGGATCACAGATTGCGCATACAGTTAAAACAAAGACCCCCATGGTCTTGCAAAACTATGCACATCTGATCTCTAATGATTTTTGCAATCTAAAATGCATATACAGATCAGAGTCGCTGAATGGTGTGGATCTACTGCACTGCTCCCTCCCAGATGGAAATGAGGCTGACCTGCTCTCACAGTTTGCAGAAGTGTGTCGCTTCATTGGTGAGTTCTGTTTTTTATCCTCAAAAGATGTTTCTACCGTGTCCAAGCCATATTGTGTTGTTTGTTGTCTCCACTGTTTCATGTCTGCAAGTATTTTTATGTATTTACCTTGAGTGAAAGTTAATGTAACCCCAATGACAACTGGACAGTTAACATGCCTGAAAACATTCGACTATAGTATCAACTAAATTGGACAGGATGCAGTTGGAAAATGAAGACGAAAGAAAGAAAAAAAAATACAGTTGTAACTCATGGGCAGAAATTGAGTCTTTGATGGTAAATGTTTCAGCTAGAAGACATTTTTTTTTTTCTTCAGCTTTAAATTGTTGTCATTTTTCTGCTCACATTCAGTGTCATAATTGCCTGTCCAGTCAGGGTACGTAATCTCTATACATGTATCTAATACATGTGGATTAGATATCCTCTCATCCCATCCTCCCCCCCCCCCCCCCAATAGTTTACTTAGACGTTGATGATAACACCAAGTTCATATTTGTGCGACAGATTGTTGGAAAAAAAAAATGAGTCTAACTGTGGGATATCTTTTCAATGATTTTATCACACAAAAGAAAGTAAATATGAAGCCAAAGCATCATCTCAGCATTTTTGCTGTTTTCCTCACATATCCTAGGCGACCATGGAACAAAGAAGAGCCCAGTCCTCGTCTCCAGTGAACACGGTCTCAGCAGAAGTGCCTCGGCCGTCCTGGCCTACCTCATGCACCACTATAAGTGGCCTCTAAAGGTGAATATATTTTAACCAACCGTAGGTCACCAAAAAAAATATTACCTGCTTGTTGAAGAGATGTTACAGTGTATGTACCGGATGCACCTTTATCCAAGCTTTTTTTTTTTTTTTTTCAACTAGCTTTATACACACACATACTTTATTCTGCATTCTTCCCCTGTTAACCTCCTCCTTGTCACTGTTTTATGGTTTCCTTCCATTCTGAGGGTGCCTTAATACAATTTATACACATACTTTGTTCAAATGTGATGTATTCAAAGCAGGACTTTGTTTTTATTCAGTCATAGTATTAGTTGAAGATAGATTTCCTCCAAGGGAACTCCATGATGGCCAATATTTACACACTCTAAGTTGCATGACTAAAAGTGGTTTAAGACAAAGTTTTTCCATCCAAATACTTCTGTCATATGATCACTGCACGATCAGACTCGTAAAAAGGATCAACTAGGTACAGTGAGACTTAGAGATCGCACTGTTCCTTGAATATCTCTTTCTCTTCTTTTTTTCTCCTTCCTCATTCTCCTTTTCCTTCTCCTCCTCCTCCCCCTCTTTTTCCTCCTGTATTCTCTCTTCCTCTATCTCTCCATCTCTCATTTGCCATATGTCTCTACTCGTTCTCTCGCTGTGCTGTTGATGTTTCATTTGTTATCCTTCTCACTCTTGATCATCCCCATGCCCTTCTGTGATCCCCCTCCCCAAAACAGGCTGCCTACAAACACCTCCAGGGCTGCAAGGCAAACATCAGACCCCACCGAGACTTCGTGCATCAGCTCTCAAAGTGGGAGGAGGAGATCTTTGGGGAGGATGGTGGTGTGCAGACGGACGTTTCTGACCCCTACTACTGAGGTCACCATCCGTTTGCTGCTCGCGACGCCAATTTCGTCTCCCGCCTTCCGAATTCTCTCAGGCTCTTTCAAACTTGTAAATATACAGGAACTATGCAATGAACTAGGGACAAACGTGATTTAAATTTGAAGACATTTGCTTGTTTTTTTTTCCCCCATTTTTTTCTTTTATATGAGTTGATGATGCAATATGTTTGATGAACAAAAAGTACTACAGTTTGTATTTGGGTTAATTATTCATTTATCATAGTGGGTGTGTTGATTGTTATGGTGAACAATTATGTGCTTACAAATTTGTGAACATATGAAGTTTGAGGAATCATGAACTTTGAATCACTCAATTTTGAAAGAAATTGTATGAGTGACTGATAAATTGTACTGACAATGTAGCTAGAATGTATGGTGTGGAATATACAGGTTCTACACGCTGTTATATACAGTACAAGTATTATAAAGCAACCACATTTACAGTATACGCGGCTCTTCAAATCCTGTACTTTTTGAGGAAACAAAGCTATACACTTCAATGGCTAACAGGTTTAGTGAGTGCATCTTTACATAAATAAATGTAAAATTAGGTATTTAGGAACTCACATTGATGGTAAATACTAGTCTCCACTTTCACATAGGGAGCTTTTAATTTCATGAGAGTTGCTTAAGAAATAACACCACTCAATGGGGGTGGGGATGGCTACTGTCGAAAATGTAAAATGTGGTAACAGATTTATTCTCACTTCAACCATTGTTTCTAGGAAAAGTTTAACTTTTGATATTTTTTAAATGCAACGCATACCCCACCCCGCAAATAACAGGCTCAAAAAGGATGAAAGCCCGGGTAGTTTGTGAGGAAAAAAGACAGGCAAAATTCAGCAACCTATGGTATTATTCTTGGTATTAGACAAATTTTATGGCAATGCAACATAGCTGTTTATTAGAATCATGAATGACCTGATCATGAATTGAAAGCTCAGTTCTTTCTTTGAGCTGAACATTGTTTGACATGATAAAATGAAAATGGAGGCAGGAGTAAATCAGAAAGCAAACAATATAGTTGGAGTATTGTCAAGGGTTCTTTTTGTATTAGGAAAAAAAAATATTGAAGAAGGCAAGCAGAACTCCCTATTAAAGGAAGTATTAAAATCTAAGGGCTGCATTGAAGGTGAGCTACAACAGCCCACACTATGGCATTCAATCAAAATCAGGATATTTGCTGGAATTTGAGCATGAATGTACAATAGAAAAATTATATTCTTCTCGACCTACATATTTTCATATGTATCACCACAATTCAGTATGGTTCAACACTATGGCCACATCATCAGTATTCTACTTGTATATATTCAACACTCTGAACAAAATACTATAAGAGAGCAGGTCTACTTGTGGATGTCACTTCACTTTGTGAAAAGTAACATCTTTTGAAAGTAACATCACTTTTGTAGTCGTGTAGCATTAGTTTTGTATACTGTATCAATAGAATCTATGTCATTACTTGCCCATTGAAAGAGAGGACAAAAAAAAAAAGTACATGTATTCATTTGAGAAGTGTTCATGGTGCCATTTAGAAGGTTTTTCATAGAGGATTGTAGTTTATATCATGTTTCAATTATATATGGAATGCTTTTTTTTTTTTAGCATCGTCAAACTGAATAGAATAATGATAGTAACAAAAATAGAAATAATAAGCCTTTCTTATGAATATGTAAATACAGTCAAACCTGCCTTAGCGGCCACCTCTCTATAGCGGCCACTGAAAAATCCCCCCAAGAGAAAAGCAATGTTAAAGACCCTGTGTATAGCGGCCACCTGTCTAACGCGGCCAGCGGCCACAAATTTTGTTTCCCACGGTAGATTTTAACCTGTCTATAGCGGCCAAAACCCCGATGGAGCCGTAGCCGACCCGATAATTCAGCGTGTTTTTCTGCTTGTTAGCCGTGCCAGTCATTCCTGGGCAACGTTCAGTGATCGCCACCGTTGCATTCATCACTTGTTCAGTCACAATAAGGCACTAGTGTTAAGCATTCTTCATGACTGTGCACATGCTACATGTACTGTGCAACAATGTCATAAACACCGGCATTGTTCTATGCATGATACACACATGCGCATACGTACACACATACATGTACATGTAAGTATATATAGATGTATACAACGATGATACATGTTACCTGTCTATAGCGGCCACCTGTCTATAACGGCCACTTTCCCCGTATCCCTTCGGTGGCCGCTATAGACAGGTTTGACTGTAGATTATTTCATAAGTCAGACGCAGTTGACTGAACTGAATATGTTCTGTAAAAGCTGGTCTTAAGCTTGGGTCCGAACAATGAGGATTTTGAACTTGATAAGAGGTTTTGCATGTACATCTGAAGGAGTATGTAGTGATATCCCTGCTGAACATTATAACAAATTCAGGCTACAAAATGTACCACCGATGTGTCAAAAGCAGTGTCTTTATCATCTGAATCTTTTCCTTCTCTATCAGTCTTCAAAACGCATTCCACAAATCATAATCATCGCTTTATATCAGTCATTTTGGGTTATCTGCTCCTCTTTGGAGCATTTTTTTTTTTTTAAACTTCCAAGATGTGAAAGTTCAATCATAATTGGGATTGTCATAGCAACTGCGTGTACCTCTAGTAAATGTTGTGAACATGTAATCGTACACGTTCCAAAAGTTCCTCATCATCAGGAATGGAAATCAATCTTATGGTCCTAGCCCACCGCACACACTGACTTCCATCATCTGCATTCTCCAGAATGGGGTAAACACCAGAACAAACTTTTATACATGCGCACAAACATAAAGAAAGAACAAGTGAATATAAGAAGTACCAGTAAGATTTCCACTCATAGGTCATTCCATGTGGAATTTGTGTTTAATCAGCTGTATTTTATACAATGAATCGATACAAATATCAATAATAGCCTATTTCAGGACTTGAGTTTCATGGGTAATGTTTTAATGTTTCTTCTTAAAATCATGCTGCTTCTCATCTGATCGTAGGGACCTTATGTAAATGTGACATTATTAATCCCATTTGTGTCATATGTTGTAATGAATTACTGTGCTCCAACACAGCTGCAAAGGATGAGAAAAACAGGTTGCATTTCACACTGACATGTGATTATCCAAAAGTTGTCTCTTCATTATTTGAAATGTATATGCCTTATATTATGACTGACTTGGAATAGGGGTGAGAATTTGTCTATTCTGTTTTGTTTTTTGTTATTTTCTATACCTGTTACATACATGTAGCCCAGTACTGCCTTGTGTATTCAATCTTCCAATTTCATTCTATGCATGGATCTCAGATTCTTGAGATTCATTTCCATATTGCATGAGTATCGTGAAGAGGTGTATATATTTGTTTTGCGTCATTATTTATTGGTACGATTTGGATGATGTGAAAATACAGCTATGTATATTATAGTGGAGATATGTGTGGCAATGTTGTTCTTTGTCTGGGATTATGATATGATACTGATCACTCTTGACAATGTAGCATTTAATTACATCATAATATGTAATGTCTCCTTTCAGCTACGCGTATGTTATATGTCGTCATAATGAAAGATACCTCTGGGTCTAAAGGGATGCAGAAAGACAGCATACTTGCAGAATGCACATACTCTTTAAAATATCAACTAGAGAAATTTGCATTAGGGTGAAATCCCACAAAGTAGTATTATGTTTCATTAAAGTTTCACTAGCCATGCATCATCAACATACTCAGTAAAAAAAAACGTCATGAAACCACACGATTATTGGTGTCTGGGAGACATTTGAGTCATGAGTCACTTGAGCTGTTTTGCAAGGCAGGCACACTACTGGCTGAGCCGGCTCACCATCCCTTAAATGCCCCACTCCACATCATTATACACCTAATGAAGGTACTCAGACTAACAAAGAGCTGGTAGCTGCTAGATCCTGCTAGCAGAACCACTATGTACTTTCATTGCACGACTGATCCTTTGTAAGTCAAGGCAATGTCCAGCAACTCTTTACCCAGAGTCTCTCTGGCCCCTCCTGGCAAAAATTCAGGCGTAAGTTCCCGCAGCGTGACAGCTATCCGTCGCGATGTAATGGCTTCTCTAGGAATCGCGTGCTGCCACTTGTATCTTGCATCCGCACTCAGCACAAGTAGGCTCCTTCGTGGCATTGGTATCAAGAGCTCATCGACGGTATATGTCCGGGAAGAGAATGTCTCGCTTTGATGCGTCTCACCATTTGAGTTTGCGCAAGAGTCTTCATATTCATCGGCAATGCACGGCAGTTCAGCTTCATGACCATTTTCTGCCCCTTGGGCAACCCGTTTCAGCAGCAGCAATGTGTCAGAGAGCAGGTTGATTGTCACAAGCCTGTCGCCCCACAGCCAGAAATCGTCGAAGTGGAGGTCAATGGCTGAGCCCCTATCTGGCCTGTAATCCAAGTGGCACTGCTCCACAGGGACAAAGTCCTGCAGCGATTCCAGCTCAGCCATGCGAGCCACCAGCGGCTCACTGAAGTACGGAAGCCCTGTGAAGCCACCCATTTTGACCTTCTTCCTCTTGAAGTTTGGCTTTGGTCCATAATCCTGCCAAGAGAAATGATGCATACAGTACATAGGCAGTAAATGCAAAGGTGACCGAGAAATCATCGGTTTTTCCTGAAGAATGACAAACTCGTAATTCTTCTGGCATAAACACATTCTTGATTTTTAGCTATGTGTGCCCCCATTTGCAACTATTCCATTTGCTTGCATGCAATTGTTAAAGGGCATTGTTTCATTGAAATATCCCACACAGCAAGCAGATGTCATAAAAATAAATCTTGAATAGCCTATAGAGACTAAAAACACATATGAAAAGGGAATAGATTTCAACAAATGTCTGATAAATATGGAATAGTGGAAAAAGGTTTCTCTGAGATATGTACACAGAGAAAACCTTTTAACCCTCTGTGGACCATCGTCAAAAAAATGCCATCAAGAGGTACTCACAGGGTTCAACAGATTACATTATAATCTTCTCTTTTTTTTCGTACGCCAGTTAGGGACCATACTTATGGCATATTCAACACAAAATTCTCCATGAAGGAATGATATGTGAGTCTTTCTCCTTGCTCCCCTTCCCCATGCCCCATCCCATTCCAAGGGCAAAAGAACAGCAGCTCCTCGACAAAGAGTCTATCTCTACCTGCTTGTGTCTCCCAGACTGAGAGGGCTTCCAGGGACTCTCGTCAATTATGTGCACCATCTTCAGCTCCTCCTCTTCACTTATGAAATCTGGTATCACAAGGATGCCTGGGAGAACAAATCCTTTTTTGTCATGGGCAACCGGGCAACCTGAAGAGGATACTCGGGCACCTGGTCCATGATGAGGTGGCTGCACCTTCCCGCACAGATAGCAGTATCTCCACAGGGCCTGAATGAGAAGCAATTCAAATTGTATATCAAGGACAGACAGGGTGGGGCTGATTTAGACCAAACCTCTTCCAATCATATTATATTTTTTCTGTCAGTTGCTGTGTGAAGAACATGAAAAAGACCTCGGTAATCAATCCTCGGTCCACTCTTTTTTCAATACATACAATATCTCGCCTGACTGTGCATATGAGGGAACTATCAAAATAATCATATGCCAATTACACAACCCTTACTATACAGGATTTGAAGAAAGTGATGTACATGTAACAGAAATTGATAAAAACTTGAATATTGTACTGGACATTGTGACAAGTGACCATGGCGGAAAATAAGATTCATTTTGCCCTGAGCAGCGAAAGTGTCATGATGTTGGGTTCTCGTGCCACACTCTGGCTTATCTATTCATTCACTTTTCTTTCTTTTGAACATTGTATATGGCATTTGTTTACGTTAAAACTAAAAACTTTGATAATGGAACATATATCAATAATCAGCCTGCAGTGTTGCACATAACATAAGTTGTAGTTCACTGTTCACAAAATGCTGTTCACAAAACAAATTAAAAGAGCTGGAATTTCAAATTCTCAATTCATCACACCCTCAATGATGTAAGTATGTACATCCATTAGGTGTAACTACGAGTAATACGCATATAATTCCCACCTACAGGCACTCCCATTACAAAGAACACGGTTATAACAAAATTACGGTTACAACGAAGTAAAAATTCAGGCTGCAACATTATCTGCTCTATGTATTTTTATTATTTGTTTGGGTATAACAAAATTTTGATATAACGAAAGATAAGTGCCAGTCTGGCCAGTCTCAAGGACTTCGTTGTAATGGGAGTCCACTGTACTGCATGAATATTGCTATACCATGGGGGGGGGGGGGGGGGGGAAGGGGTGTTGAATATAGGGGACAATAAAACATGATACAGTTCACTCCAATAATAACAAACATGGTCATAACAAAATTCTCAGAACAGCAAAGTAAAAATTCAGGTCCCAAATGATTAACTACATAATCTTTATATACTCTACTGTTCTGCTACAACATTTCAATATAACAAAAGAAAACTGCTGGTCCTAAGGATTTCTTGATGACAAAAATTATGCAAATTGCAAGCAGCAGGTAGTGGAAAACAAAGTTTGGTTCAATACCTCCAGGTTAAAAGAGGTAGCAGGAGGTGCCGCCGAGGTCCCCTGTCGCTCGCAAGCGAGGCAACTCCGTATGCCCTTGCACCCACAGGGGCGGGGCTGGTGTAATCCCTCCATTACCAGAGGCCTCGAAGCTTGGCTTGGTCCTGTGGGAATGTGAGCAAAGATGCACTGCATGCAAGTCACCTTTTCCTGAAATGACATACGTTGTACAGAGTAATTGTTGATTGCCAAGTCCTTTTTTTCCCCAAAAAATCTATGACTAAAATGATTACAGTTGCACAAATCACCAAGGTAAATGATATCTTGAGAGTGACAACTCAGCCCTGCTGAGAAGAATTCTGCAAGAATGCTGCTAAATACACCCCAATAGCATGACAAGTGCGTCTGATACAGTATTACTCCCGCCTGTGGCATGATAACCAAGGTACAGTACCGGGGGGTACCAAGAAACCGGCAACATTCAAAATGCAAAGTTTAACCCATTAAGGACGAGCTGACTTTGCTACAACACGCATTTCCTATAGACACTTGCCCGAGTATACCAGGGACTCATACTCAACAGGTTATATCAACAGACCAAGTCTACAGATAACCGGCGTACACTGTGGTGTCTGTATTTCAGGTGCAGCTGCCTCCTAGACAACTCTATAGTACATGAAGACATACATGGTACATTGTAGTTGGTATTCAATTAGAGTCCTGTAAAAGTGGATATTTTCGCGCGACTAATTTTTTTGTGCTTGGCCGGATGAGAAGAGTTTCGCGCATTTTTCATTTCGCAGAATTAAGTCATCACACACAGGAACATATGTGACCCGCTACAACAAAATGATCCTAAAGTCGGGCGAGGTCGATTATTTGAAAATTGCATGATATAATTCCCTAATCTTTCTGCTTTAAATTGATATATAACATATTTTATAAAAACAATCGGCTGCGGAGATATCGATGTTTAAAAGAGAGCATGTCGAGACGTCTGGAAAATCACTGTTTCGAGAAAAGCGGCCTAAAAGTCTTCCTTTTGACGCAAGTCAGTTTTCACCTCTGGACAATAGAAGGTAAGGCCTAGCAACCCCCGAAGAGTTCATTCAAGCATATCAGCGTCGGCGGTCTCCTCACCAACCAATCAGTGACCATGGATGTGAGAAGCGGCTGAGCATAGCGCACCCCGCCCGTACGCACCAGTCGACTGGGCAGTGTGCGAGCTTCACGCTTCGGTTAGCAACAAGCAGCAAACTGACCAATGAGATCACTCTGGTCGTTGTTAGGGGCGGAACCTATCTGTGGCGCTCAATCCAAATTTTCGAACCAGTTTCTGCTTCGTTGAAACGCCAAAAAGCATGACTCAGAAAAACGCTACTTTTTGGTCTTTCCTTTGATCATTTTGCTTCAAAATTTCGACAGATGATAGAAGACATGTTAGAATCCAATAATGTAGCAAAATCAGAAAATCCTAAGTTTTGACCAATTTTAATGCTCTGACTTCAAACTCGATTTTCACGGCTTCGACCGTGCGCGACTTTAGGACCTTTTTGTTGCAGCGGGTCACATATGGCAAGCAAAAATATTTGCGTGCTTTTATTTTCGCGCTAGTTTGTGGTTGCGCGAAATGCGTGAAAATTTCAATACCACGAAAATTTCCACTTTTACAGTAGATATGATCAATATCTCTGCCTTCACAATTTCAGGCAGCTTGTCCCTTATTAAACATCCACTTAGCCCAGGGCAGGCCTCTTCCAACTACAGACTACCAGCTCCTCCTGGCATGTAACTATACACAGCCCAGTCGCTGTACATGGTACGTCGCGACAGGGCTGTACGCGCGACCACCAACCACTAGGAGAGCGACGTAATCGTATTACGATAGCTTTGAATTTTGATACTTAACATCATTTTTGTCACCTAAAACTCAACGAGTATACTTTTCAATATTTACTCTACATCTGATGCTATCAGTATTCAAATGTACGCAATGAAACTTACCGAAATTGATCATCATATCCAGCATGTCCACACGGTACACAATCTTTCACGCCAGGCCTAACTATACACAGCCCAGTCGCTGTACATTGCGTACATTTGAATACTGATAGCATCAGATGTAGAGTAAATATTGAAAAGTATACTCGTTAGTTTTAGGTGACAAAAATGATGTTAAGTATCAAAATTCAAAGCTATCGTAATACGATTACGTCGCTCTCCTAGTGGTTGGTGGTCGCGCGCGTACAGCCCTGTCGCGACGTACCATGTACAGCGACTGGGCTGTGTATAGTTACCTGGCATGACTGCTGCAGTGTGTGAACATGTGTGATTACTGTCCCTGTGCCCCTGGTGACTGTGTTGTGAGAAATTTTGTGGCGTTTCATGACCTGGTGGCTCTCCAGCACAAAGCGGAAAGGACTAACGTTACAAACACTACAGCTCTCTATGTTCACTCACAACTGCAGATGTGGAAGACCAGTTTGTATACACAGCAGTTATGTGTAGAAAACAGAATGTATCAGAACTAAGGAACGTCCTAGACTATGCTCACAATACTTAAGTCCAATAATCGGAGATAATAGATGCTCTATTCCTCTAATCTAACTTTAAACCGTTTACATAGACATGCATGAATGTCATGATACCACATGACTTGTCATGAGCTGCCTTTTTGTACCAGTGAGTAAAAACAAACTCCAGACCTAGGTACCTATGTAAAAAAAAAAAAAAAAAAAAAAAAAAAAAAAAAACCTGCACCAAAAGTTCAACCTCCACGGCCGTGACACAGGTTTCTTAATTTCTAATAGCATGTAAGACAGCGTTGCCGTTCATTATGGTCGAATGATGGGTAGCATGCATTTTTTTTTTTTTTAGGTCACAAAAACACGCATACAGCATAGGCCTACAAATATCTCTACGTGTGGGACTGTTGTATCGGGCAGTAATGTTTAGCTCTACTGTCGGAATATGGTCAGTTGACTGAATTTGCTGATCTCCCACACTTATGTTTGCATTGATATGAAGGCATGCCAAGTCACAAAATACGGCAAATACAGCTGTATTACCATGAGTTTCTACCTCTACCGAAGATCTGTAGACAGGCGCAGACAGAGAGAAGGGCCAGCTGGATTTGTACCTCCACGGGCCACATACACATCAGACTGGCGTGTAGGCATGCACACCGCGCGCCGCTTGATGATGGGGTCCGTACGTGATCATGGTGAAGCCAGACGCAGTCTCCGCGGAACATATCAGTCAGACCGCAACGTCCTGAAAAGCCTTCGCATTTATCGTACGCGTATGCATGGACCTCGCGGACATGAATACGTAATGAGCTGGGAGACCACATTTTTAGAGTGTCTGTAAGTCTAAACGACATTATTAATCTTCATGATTTATATATCGATAAAAAGCTGAAGAGTTGTACTCTGATGAAATTCGACCACTTGAAAGGTGATGACATATAAGATATACTGAAGAAGGAAATTATAAAACACAAAATTTGCATATTTTTCATTCTTCTTAAGGGGTACACTAGACCGACGAAATTAAGGTGGACCAAAATGGAAGAGGTATAAAATGAAAGAGGAAATATCATTCTATGAAAACATAATGACTTTATGTGGACTGATCCTATGAACGGGTCAGGTTGGCGAATAAATCATTGCGTTGTACAGTTAATTTTTGACGAGATTTCAGTTTGCCGCGAATACGCGTTTCTGATTGGTTAATTCCCTCTGAGTGGAGAGTTGAACGCACCTCGCGGAATGACAGTAAACGTGTACTCTACATAACAGTAATACACTGTGTGTAGATGACAGTGTAGGACCCTATGGTGTGTGTGAGTGCGCGCGCACAATGTGTGTATACGCGCTCAGGTTCAGGCAACTGCAGCTGGTGTAAGATCTCCACGTAAACAACAAGAACAACACTCCACTCTGATCGACGGCTCAACTTTGGCTTGAACTTTTTTTTTTTGCCGGCACAACTAGATAAAAGTAGAGTGCATTAATAAGTAGCATACAAATCAATAATACAAGATCTAGCACTGTGTTTGCACACATGAGTTCTTTGGGGCTCTCTTTTTGGTATTAGAATAATTATTCCTTATTAATCCACTGTATACATCGCTGAGTAATTTATCTAATGATACCCTGGGAGCGCATGTATCTCAAATTGCCACACTATGATTTTTACTCGACGAGACTTTCAATTTTTATTGTTTTCTAAGCGAGGGACCAATTCAGTTCTTAGTGTGCTGTTATAACAGGTATATCTAAAACGTTGACTATCATTCATGTGGTGATTCAACCTATGAACGGGTCGGGTTGGCAATAAATAGAAAGCCTTGTTCTAATTTGTCTCAGGGTCGTTTGGAAAATATCGATATAATGCAGGGATATGAATAATGATATCATAAGCTCATTCTGTATAATGTAAGCATTAAAAGGTGTGATTTATTTGAAATATTCACAAACCATGTCAATTGGTCACGGATAGTAGATCTTCATGTCGCCAATAACTGAATCTCGTAGACCATTCACTTTGTCTCTGAATTATCTCGCAAAATCTCGGGTGCTGAGAAGGACATGCGCAAAAACCTGCGCGTACGATAAATTTTTGATTTGAGCTCATTAACAGCAGCGTTGCGGTCTGACTGATATCCCCGACGACCAGATACAGACCGATCTTTCGGTCAAACAATGACAGTAGGTGTAGGTAGATGTGAAAGACTTTTTTTGTCAGGATAAGATAATATGTTGCCATGGTATCAGCTATTTTTCGTGAAAATTTCATAAAATGTGGATCTAACTACTCAGTTTTAAAGCAATTCAGTTGAATCTTGGCACATGTGATCAATGTCAAGTGTAGTTGTGCAAGCGACCTTTTTCTTGAGTGGTAAGAAATTAGTGAGTTGACATGGCAACTGTTATGTCATGTACTAATTGACATATACTCGGATGTACATCAAATTGTAATACTGAGTGGAGAGGCTCAGAGACACTCATAGGCACAGAGCTACGTCAAGTATTGCTCCTAAATAAATGTCTCGTAACTGCTGAATCACGCCTGTCAAGGAATTATTCTTTGTGTCAAGGATGACAACATAACATGGTGGCAGCGGTGGGATCACAGTTTCATCAAAAAGGATGGAATAAGAGAAAAGGGACTCACGGTAACAAAGCTGTCCACCCACTTGAAATGACAAGTGATGATGAACATGCAACAAGTGAATTCAACTCACTAAAACTTGAGACTTTGACGTTTAACAGGGACCTGTTATTCGACAGCCTAACTGCTGATGTACGCGATGAGGTATTTGCCACACTAGCCGTAGACATTCCGAATAGACGAGGAGATCACACTCTCAAAGTGAAAGTTGATACAGGAGCACAGGGTAACATACTGCCTACCCGCATCTTCAAGCAGATTCATCCAGAATGGACTGATGGGGATGATACCGCACGGGAACCTCTGATCTCCAGGAGCAGCACACGACTCGTAGCGTACAATGGTGCAGAGATTCCCCAGCACGGGACAGTGAACCTATCGTGTAGATACAAGAATGGGCAGTGGCACAAAACTACATTCTTTGTGGTTGATACTACCGGACCAGCACTCCTTGGTCTACCCAGTTCAAGGGAGATGGAACTGGTAACACTAAACTGCGCTGTGCAGGCATCAACACAGGCACCTGTAAGGAATACCAAGGACCTACAGACAAGGTATCCAGACAGGTTTGAAGGCATCGGCAAATTCCCTGGTGAATTTCACATTGATCTAAAAGATGATGCACAGCCGGTCATTCACTCCCCAAGAAGACTCCCCATCCACTTGAAGGAGGAACTCCAAGGAGAACTCAACAGGATGGAGGAACTTGGAGTTATCAGAAAAGTCACAGAGCCTACTGATTGGGTATCCTCAATAGCCCTGAGCCGTAAATCCAACGGAAAGCTTCGTGTTTGTCTTGACCCCAAGGACTTAAACAGGGCATGCAGAAGGACCCATCACAAGACACCTACACTTGAAGAGATCACCTTCAAGATGAGCGGAGCAAAGGTCTTCAGCAAACTTGACGCCCGTCATGGGTACTGGAGTATCGTCCTGGACAATGAATCCAGTCTCCTAACCACATTCAACTCTCCGCTTGGACGATACTGTTTCAAGAGACTTCCCTTCGGGCTAAATGTGTCGCAAGATATATTCCAGGCAAAGATGGACGTGATCTTGGAAGGATGTCCTGGTGTCATAGGAATCGCCGACGACATTGTAGTCTTTGGCTCCTCCGAAGTGGAGCACGACAACAACCTGCATAGACTCATGCAGAGAGCACGTGAATACGGACTAGTGTTCAACCTAGACAAGTGTGACATCAAGATCGCCTCTGTCAAGTTCTTTGGGTGCTACTATGATGCAAATGGCATCCACCCTGATCCTGAGAAAGTGGCCAGCATCAAGGCACTGTCTCCCCCTCAGAATGTGAAGGAGCTACAGCAATTCCTCGGAATGGTACAGTACCTTTCACCATTCTTTCCCCACTTAGCTGATCTGACAGCAGACCTCCGGGATCTCACCCGCAAAGACAGAGAATGGCAGTGGTCAAGTTCGCACCAGATGGCCTTCGAGACTCTCAAGAAGAAAGTTGAAGAGCTTACAACTCTGACATACTTCGACCCATTGAAGCCGACAGTCATCCAAGTAGACGCATCACAGAAGGGCCTAGGAGCCGCCCTCCTTCAGGACAACAATCCTGTTGCCTTCGCGAGCAAAGCATTGTCCCCTACCGAGCAACGGTATGCCAACATTGAACGTGAACTACTAGCAGTAGTCTTTGGATGCACACGTTTCCACACATATGTGTTTGGATCTAGGTTTACTGTCGAGTCAGATCATAAACCTTTATAGAGCATCCAGCACAAGAATCTTGCTGACACCCCACCAAGACTCCAAAGGATGATGCTAAGGCTTCAACCGTATGATGTCCACATCATGTACCGTCCAGGAAGCACGATGCTACTTGCTGATGCACTCTCGAGATTGAGCCCAATCTCAGGACAGACCCTGGACATAGAGGAGACAATCCATGTCATACACTGCTCTGACACAAGGCTCCAAGAAATCAAAGAGCAGACCCTGCAAGACAAGACCATGAGTTTGCTTGCCACGACAGTGATAGAAGGATGGCCCGAACACGCAAGGGATCTACCCAAGGAGATCAGGAATTTTTGGTCTTGCAGAGACTCCCTCTCTATCGAAGATGGCATTCTCATGAAGGGAGACCGGATCTTCGTACCCCCACGGATGAGGAAGGAGGTCCTAGAGAAAATCCACATTGGACATCAAGGCATAGTCAAGTCGCAAGCATATGCACGTTCGTGTGTATTCTGGCCTGGCATAGACAAAGATGTGGAGAATATGACTCGCTCCTGCACTCAATGCCAAGCACACCAAAGAAGACAGTCTGCGGAACCACTCACAAACCATGAGGTACCCCAAGGCCCTTGGAAAGTTGTCGGTACTGACCTGTTTCACTTCCGTAACGACGAATACTTGATCATCGTGGACTACTTCTCTAAGATGCCGTTCGTTAGGAAATTAACTGCCCGGTACTCAAGTGTGGCTGTAATCCGCCTGACAAAGGCAGTATTCAGTGAGCATGGAATCCCAGAGAAAGTGATAAGTGACAATGGGCCACAATTCTCTAGTGAGGAATACAAGAGATTCAGCCAATCCTGGGAATTCACACATGTCACCTCTAGCCCACACTATCCCAGAAGTAATGGTCAAGTTGAGAGAGCAATACAAACTGTGAAAGCAACCCTGACCAAAGCTAGAGAAGGCGGCCAAGACGAGTTCCTAGCCATGCTCTCCATCCGCAATACCCCCATAGATAGCAAGCTTCCGCCACCTGCAGAAATACTGTACAGGAGGAAGTCTAGAAGTGCACTGCCTGTGAAAGACACTCTGAACCGTGTCAACATACCAGACAACGATGAGATCCGCCAGATGCTTTGTGACCGTCAATCCAAGCAGAAAGAAAACCATGACTTACGCGGTACAAGGAAGCTGCCGAGCCTAGAGATAGGGCAACAAGCTACAATGAGGGACAGCAGAACAGGACTCTGGACACCGGTGGTCGTGAAGGACGTATGTGCCGAACCAAACTCCTACCTGGTACAGACCCCCAATGGGCACACACTGCGCAGAAATCGTAGTGACCTGAGAGACCTCGGTACCACAAAAATGCGGGTCCACTTTGCCCCCACCCCTGAAATCTTGACACCCCAGAAAAGCCAGTGTAAGAACACCCCTGACAAACCAGGTGTATACACTACTAGAAGTGGTCGCACTGTAAGACCACCAAAGAGGCTTATCACAGAGTAGCAAACACATACTCTGCTTTGTAAATACTGTTTTATGTGTTAAGAATAGCCCTTGTGACTATTCCATTTTTAACTGAAAATTATTTGTTTTGAGATGCATGAGGCAAAGCACTTCAAGTTATTCACATCTATGGAAAAAGGGAGAAGTTATGTGGTGTAAACTTTGAAACTTACTGACATAACGTGACAATATAACACCCAATTCTGAGATATACATGTTAGTCAGACCTGTTGATAAAAGTGCATATTGACTTCATGAGTTAACCGAATTTATGAAAGCTAATTCTTATGAGCATTCAATTGTGATAATAAGCTATGTGTGTATACAATGTATGAAATTACCATAGTTCACTCTAGCTTCACCTGTAAATAGTATAGATTGAACTTTTGGCATGCTATAACATACTAGAAATGAGTAAAAGCTTTTCAATTTATGCATTTTGGAATTAGTCAAAAAATAATACAGTCTTTAATCAATCTTTATGTATCAGTCACAAGAACAATACTAGTGATGTATGTGCATGCAATTATTCATTTTAGGCAATCAATTTACTTCAGACAATGTGGAATTGTTACATTACTGAAGATAATTGCTTTAACAGCGGGTCACAGATAAATTGCTGACAACATGCAAGTTGCTATTCCATATAAATATATTGAACTTGCATATGTGTCACATTCAGTGGCAGATACTGTATAAATGTTACACGGTGTTATGATGAAGATGCCAATTTGGCGTTCGTCAAATAGAATGTGTTTTCTAAAGTTGAGCGGTTATTCTGACTCGGTTAAAGACCTCTTCTTCTTTGTTGAGAGAGGGGATGTTATGTCATGTACTAATTGACATATACTCGGATGTACATCAAATTGTAATACTGAGTGGAGAGGCTCAGAGACACTCATAGGCACAGAGCTACGTCAAGTATTGCTCCTAAATAAATGTCTCGTAACTGCTGAATCACGCCTGTCAAGGAATTATTCTTTGTGTCAAGGATGACAACATAACATTTCTTTTTTATAGCAGTTCTTTTTTATACAAATCATGCAATATGTTGTGAATTGAGCTGCTCTCGGTTTTTGAGCAATTGATTAAGAATTTGGGACAGATTATTGCGGATTGGCAGAATATGTTATTGTGCAGGATAGACATTATTGACTCAGTTTTTGAGCACTAGATTTGACTTGAAATTTAGCACATGTGACCACTGCAGTATGTGTAAACTGTATCTTATGTCACTGTCGAACAATATGTTGCCATGGGAACAGCACTTTTTGATAAGAATTGTACAAATTACTAGTGGACTTACCTAACTCCCTCAGTTTTTGAGCATTTGACATGAGAATTAGTGCATGTGACCATTGTAAATTTTTGATGTGCAAAACACATCTTTCATCAAAGCTATATAGCAATAATGTGTTGGCATGGTAACAGCATTTGGTGATATAGCATACCAAAATATTGTGAATTGAGCTCCCTCAGTCTTTTTTTAGCATTTTACTTTGGCTTGTGTGACCATTTGATGCTGTGAAGATGCGCAAACTGCATGTTTCTTCTTTGTTTCCACTGTGTTCCGTTGTAACAGCATTTTTTAAATGAAAATCCTACAAATTTATTTAGCTAACTCCCGTAGTTTTTGAGCATTTGACATGAAATTTGGCACATCTCGCTGTTGTACATGAGCAAACTGCACCTTTCATCTTTTATCAATGGTAAGTGATGCATTGCAATTCAACAACATCTTTCTGTAAAAAGCAAACAAAAAATAATACAGATTGACGTAACTCTCTCAGTTCTTGAAATTATTCGGCCCTTGTGACCACTGTAGCCTTTAGATGTGCAGAACACATCTTTCGTTAATGTGTAATGATGCATTGCCATGGTTACAACATTTTTTTCCAATAAAGTATATTCAAAAATATTGTGGATTGAGCTAACTCCCTCAATTTTTGAACAGTTAAGATTTGCACATGTAACCACTTTAGTTTTGAGATGTGCAAACACAAATCTTTTGTTAATGTTGAACAATGTATTGCAAATTGATTACATTCAGTGATGCTTTAAGTGTTATTCTGAAAGCAAATGAAAATTCTGTCACAATTATGGTTCACAGTTTTCATGGTAGACATTTTTCATTTCCTTTATTCGGTTGCATTATCAACTGATCTGGTTTGAACTTCTTATCCACTCTGCGTTTCTCATTCACAAACACTGACTACCGTCTTCGCGGTTTACAGCCAAACAAGCTTGCTTTTATGAAGGTCCTGTCACACTTCCCTTTGTACAACCCGAACAGTTATAATTATAATTCCTTATGTATGTATAAGTGTGATATTCTTTTGTTTGTTTATCATTGACAAGGTGCAAGAATTTGTGCCACAGTATTATTTTTGATGGACACTTTTGCAACTTGACATGAAAAGTATGATATAAATTTGAAACTGAAACTGAAAATTTCTAACATTTCCTATAATATGCAGTCATTTTTTATCGGTCCTTTCTTACAAATGTGTATATCTTTACTTAAAGGCATAATTTACCATTTGCAGATGAAACAAAAACCCAAAATTAGTGCTTTAAAATAGTTCTAAAATAGTTAGGGATAGAAACAACCACTGTAAAAATTTAAATCCGTATAATCGATGTTAAATATTGTTAAATACACAAAATGTGAATAATAGTTATAATAAGAATGCTTCCAGACTAAACCGAATACAGTTATGGTTTATTGAGAGAAATGCTGATATCTCCTCATATCTTAGGCTTTATTGCAAAAATTTTACATGGTTGGGTGTTTTGTGATACAACAGACCTACACATATGCATCAAATGTGATATCTTGAACATTTTTGAAATTACTGCTCCCAAAGGTAAACTGGACCTTTAATGTAAGTTATTCTTTTTGTTTTTCATTTCTTCTTATTAACCAAGGTTGTATCATCTTTTCCTTATTGTGTGGTCACATCTTATCATTTTATCTTTTATTCCATCATCATTTTTTCTCTATATTTACTTGACTTTTCCCTTTTATCTTCCCTTCTATCCTTCCCCATGTATCTTATTCTTCTTCCTCTTCTCTTCCTGTCTTGTGCTTTTGTTGTTGTTGTTCAGATCTTTCTCTCGAATTTCCTTGAGTTTTTCTGCAGCTGTGATATGTTGAGCTGATGTGACATTATGCATGAGAAATTTGCTGTGACATAATGGGTCACGAGACGAAACGTGACGTTATACGTGAGAAAAGTTGCGACAAGTCGCGTCGATGTGACATTATTTGATTTGATATTTGATTTCATTTATTTATTTTCTGTCGTATGGCATCACTGAATTACAATTCTTTTTTAGCAACATAATCAAGCATGAAATGCACATACATCATGATACTGTAGCTACTTTCTACCATGTCAACAATTCTCATTACACCTATATATCTGTGACATAATCCCAGTACATGTGTTATGAATTACCACACGGGACGGTTGCCAATAATAAGCTACAAGCTTGACCCTTTGGCAACCGATGCGTCGCTACAGGGAGGTGAGATTTGTATCCCTTCTTCAGTCGCCCATTTCATTTCAGCTCCAAATGACAACACAACAACGACATCAAATGAACTTCGAGTGAATCTGAAAGTGAAATGATCCAGACCAATTTCATTGCATGACACTTGTTATTTGAATACTGTAAAACGATGAATGTTCGCGTGTTGTAATCGGTCGCTTTGGTGGGTCAGAGGAGGATCGGCAGTCACCCGGGGATGTCGCTCAATGAAGCATGAGCGTCATCATCTGTATAACGCCCTCAATGCCTACAGTGTTGCATTGTATCTCGATGTTGTACAAGTATTTTGTTTCTTCTTTTTTTTTTCTTTTTTTTTTTTCTTTTTTGAGGGGGAAGGGGTATCTTTGGAATGTTCTGCTTGCCTGATCCGTCTGTGTTTTGGTTCCTTTTCTTGCTTTCCTTTCTTTGTTTTCATTGTTATGTATTGTTGTCGTCTAGATTTATCGGTCTAATTGTTCTTCTTAATGTTACAGAAAGAGTATTGGTGTAACTAATATCGTTGTCTCTTTACGGCACACGTTTAGGCTGCTATCTCACATGTATACACTTGTGATTGGATTGCGTGTGATTATTTTTCCCCCGATGAGTGTGAGTTCACTGAGATTACTATAACGCATCAGCAGGAAACCCCCGAGCTCCCAGTATCGTGCCTGGTGCTGCTAAAACTGTGCCATGACTAATCAGCGGATCACGGCTTGGAGGGCTCCCTCCCCTGTGATTTCTCAGCAGTCGTGACTTGCGGTCATGTCACGTGCGTCTATGGGCAAAGGGGTTACGCTTTCGGCACTACTTCGTCTACCGAGGGGGAACTTGCAAGCTTCACTCTTTGTAGGGTTATCCGGGCAATGCGAAACTACCCCCTCCCCCTAAAAATTTCATCGTTTTATTAGACATGATTATGAATTAATTGGCGCAATGGTGCACGTTGTATTGCAATAATTCTGCCAGTTATTTCATCGGGTATATTGGTACAAGTTAACATATTATTATGGTCCATTTTATATGGTTGATTTCGGATTCTCACTTTTGAATTTCAATGACGATTATCGTCCTTTCGTCCGAGATACTACAGATAGACCTATATTACGTTCAGACTGATTATCATGAGTTGCGAGTTCATTTAGTCCAGAATGGTCCATGACAGACTATAATTATTATGAACTACAAAAGGTAATTCGTCATAATACAGTGAATGAATAATGTCAGAACACTGATAACTACCGCAATGTACGAAGTCGCTGATATGCTGCACGACCATTCACTCTATAACCAAACGATTTATGTCACGTGACCATACACTCTTATATAACCAAACGATTTATGTCTCGTGATGCCTGTTCAACCCAAATTTTGATTTGCCATTTGTAGATCATTGTCATAAAATGTAGCCTAACCATGCACGTAATAAGAGAGTCCTGCTAGATTCTCTTTCGGTCGTGATTTGATATCATTCCGTTAGGACCTCCTTGTTGTTATAACATTTGATATCAAGATGTTATTGGAACTGAATGTTCATGTTGCAACTGTAAAAGTGAAGGTCCGAAAAGTAACTTTAATGCAGAGAATGTTAAGGTTTAAATCTCTAAATATAAGAAATCATGCATATTTCTGTATCAAACTCCATTCTTGTCTTGAACATGAAAAGGTTCCGATCCCCCGCCCCCCCCCCCCCACACACACACGCATACACACAAAAGAAGACGAAACAACTCACAAAAAGAGAGGATAGCTATTCGTGTCTTATTGACAGAAAAATAAAGAGTCATGTGGCCCAAAGATCATCCGATGCAAAGAAGAAAATAAATCAGGCGATATCAAGTTTGATCGCAAAATGAGTTCATAATCGTCAATTTGAGATATTTGCAATTAAACCTACAAAGAAAACAAAATATGTGATATTTTTAATCGTAGCTTCTAGACATTCCTTAATATGCAACAACTGAGGTATTAGTTTGAAAGGTCTGATAATATTTTAAAATGCCGCTTAACCGGTTTTCGGATCAAATTTTTCAGATGTACAGATGAAAACATTAGACCCCATATTGTGTGCTAAGTAAGTGTACTGCTGGTAGGTATCAATTTGTCTGCCTCTGTGTTTTTCCCAGACTTTCTTTGGGGCGATGTAACGATGAAAAAAAAATGCTTAAAAATCATTCGGCATTCCTCCTGTTCTTATCATTGTACCAATTGTGAGATAGGCGTGAATGTTGTAAACAATTGGCTGAAATTGGCTCATTAGGACAATGGCCATGCACTATTAAAGCAATATTCTTATGGCATCGCTTAGTATATACATGAAAATGGCACGTTGTCGCGTGTATGAGTCCATCACAAAACGTGACGCGTTAACGGTTTAATAACCGCAAGACCTTCACACTTCCTTGCCTGGCTATTACGCTTCGACGACAGAACGCCTTTATTCTGATCAAACCCGAACATCCATCCTATATGTAGTTAAGCTGGGAGCGTCTCGCCGCCTGTTATAGGTAAAATGAAAGAGTAATATCATCCCAAAATTAGAATCACGAGCTATCAACCTCGACGTACGAAACGCCGTCACCCCGTCCCTCATGCCTCGTTAATCCGCCATGACGGTGTCAACACTCAAGACAGTGACGAAGGTTTGTCTTATTAGTTAAAGACGCCCGTCACTCGGGAATAGAGGTTCTCTCCCTTGCTCCAGCACGTTCTGTGGTAACGTGTCCCGTTGAAGATGCTCAAAGAATTAATGATGGCAATGAATTTGCCATTCAGACTTAAAGTCGCAGCTACATTTCAAACAGACACAAAAACAAAACAAACAACAGACAGATTTGTGAAACATTTCGGTGAAAGTTCGTTGGATATCGGACAGTCCGTAAAAACCGGTGGAGTTTTCGATTTTCAAAGTATTAGTCTATCAATCTTCTACCCTTTCTATAGTTGACATCTAGAACAACTGATGACGTCATAGTAATAGAACTCTTTGTAAAAAAGAAGCTCCCAAAAAATCTTCATTAAAGGGAAGATAAACCCCAAGAGCAATGTGGATTGAGTGAAAGCAGCAACATTAGTAGAACACATCAGTGAAAGTTTGAGGAAAATCGGACAATCGATGCAAAAGTTATGAATTTTTAAAGTTTTGGTGTTGGAACCGCTGGATGAGGAGACTACTAGAGGATATGACGTATCAGTGGACAACAATACAAAGAAAATATAAAGGAAATTCAACAAAAATTCACTTTTCTAGAATCATGAAAGAGCAATGGACTAACCTCTTTCAGAAAGCAGGGGGAATAATTGCTACCCTTAACATATGTCAATATCAAGTTGATGGAATTTGTAATTTTCATGAAAAATGGATTTTTGTAGAATTTTCTTTATATTTTCTTGGTATTGTTGTCCACTCATACGTCATACCCTCTAGTAGTCTCCTCATCCAGCGGTTCCAACACCAAAACTTTAAAAATTCATAACTTTTGCATCGATTGTCCGATTTTCTTCAAACTTTCACTGATGTGTTCTACTAATGTTGCTGCTTTCACTCAATCCACATTGCTCTTGGGGTTTATCTTCCCTTTAATATGAAAGGTGCACATCAATTCTTTTGAAAAGTTACTGAGATATCTTGTATGTGAAGACAAATAATATGATCAATGCTTTCTCATGGGAGAGAAGCGAGGTTAAATGCTTTTTAGGGTAGGCCTACTAGTCATATTTTAGGCCCTGATGAAAGGTCACCTTTTCTTTATAACGTATTGTTCTTTTACTCCCGTGACGTCATGTGTTCCTGTAGAGTTTCCATCTACAGAGGGCGGCACATACAAAAAAACCCTTAAAATTTCACAACTCCGACTTTTCCCAAACTGTCTCTGATGTGATTCACAAGTTCGTGTTTTTTGTTTTGTGTTGTTTTTCATTTTGCTAAATTCACTGAATCCAATAGCATTTTTCTTATGTTTGGAGTAGTGCCCCTTTAAGACTGATTGTGTCCCGGCTGGGGGCACGAAGCAAGACGTCTTGGCCTTATACTTCTCAGCACCTCATTATAATGTGCGCGTGGCAAGCGAGCGAGGGCAGCGTGGCATTCTCATCATCACCCGCGCGTTTGGGTTTAAGGGGCTTTACGAACAAATCAATGTCACGTGAAATGGAAGCGACATTCTTCCAAAGTGGTGGACCGGTGGAGGTGTTGCACTGTCTTTCTGGGGGTGTTTTATAAAGATTTGAAGTCGATCTTAAAAGTTAAGATCCACTTAAAATTAATATAATGCTACTGGTTTCCCTGTTCAGTTTTGGCAGTCTTTCAGAATCTACTTTAAAGAGAAAAATCACTTCTTCTGTTTTGTTGCTGCATGAAAAAAAGCCTCCAAAATTTTAATTTCTATCAGGAAGTTTAAAATATCACTGACAAACAGCACACCACAATTTTAAGTTGATCCACACTTCTAAGATCGACTTAGATTCTTGGTGAAACAGCCCGGCCCTCCCCCCTGTGGCAGTGGTACAAATGATGGGCACACTTTCTTTTGCGTTATGCTCATAGTACTTCTCACATCCAGGTCTCGTCGTTCACAGGGTAGAGTCCAAACTATTGCTTTTAACCACCCAGTGTGCGATACATCTCACAACCTTATGTCGGAGATTATTCGGGGAAATGTACAGGTGCGAATCTTCATATTATTCGGGAAAATGTATACAGGTGCGAATCTTCAAAATGCTGACAATATAGTTTTCACACGTTGTGGGAAATTCGAGACATAATCTAATCATTTTGTAAAATTCTGTTTCTCCAATCTGAGAAAGTGATTCTTAGAACACATGCAAACACACAAGTGAAGGAACAATATTCATTATGTATTGGGATTGTTTGGGTTTTGTTTTCGTTTTTTGCTTTTTGTTTTGTTTTTGCTTTTTTTTTCATTGGGAAACAAACAGAAGAAAGGTGGATTGACCAATCAAGTGCCAGCTTCGAAATTCCTGATGGAGAACGTTGACCAATTTAGAGAAGTTTATTTAGTCAGGATTGTCTTCTGAAGGCTTCTGGCTATGCAATCGGACATAAAACTGCTTATATAATGTGTTGATATTCTTTGGGTTGTTTTCTTTTTTAACCCAGTTCGCCTAATCCACGCAGCACATTGAATATGAGTGCATGAGTGTGTGTGTGTGTGTGTGTGTGTGTGTCATTCATTTTGTATTGAGTAAGACATCATTATGCATTATCATATGACACTTTTTTCTGTTGCTGTGAGATAAAACGTTTCTTACCCGTCATGACTAATTTGATGTATTTATAGAAGAGACCATTTTACTTGATCGTGCATGGAGTCGCTAAGAGTGCGAGCTATAATAAAAATACATGTAGGCCTATAACACAGGAGATTCCGAGTTAGAATCCGGTCAAGTCCTTATATATATATATATATATATATATATATATACGTCCCTGTAAATTATAAGGTTTACCCATATTCCTCTCGTCCCAAGCGTAAAATTGGTGCGCCTTGGCCCCATTCCATATTATAAAGTTGCTATGGTGATAGCATAAAAAATAATGACTCTTTCTGGAATGGCCATGGTGGTGACGAAAAGAATCCAACTTCGTGATTGACTGATGCTACGGAAAGTTGCTGTTCTGGCAAGAATTGACATCATAGCACTCTTTATGGAAGAAATGGAGCCCTGGCAATGCTAAAGGGAAATGATAATGGCAGCTATACGTGTATAGGCCCACTGAAAGTGTAGTGCCAGCAATGGAGATGCTACCCTAAGCTTATATTATCATTATATCATATTACTCGGTATATTACCTGTCACGGGGCACGCGAAGCAGGAAGATTTTATTATGGTACACACGGAACTCATCCATGATCAAGGACCACAGAGGATACCTCGGCCGGCCGGTAGAACGTCAGGCTGGTGGTCATGAGCTGACATTCCAGCAGCTGTTGTTCATAATTATGCAACATGTAGCAAAGATGTCGACTCTACAGGCCTAGACACCATTAATTTTATGAAGGTGATCATACTATGTTCCAACTTTCAGTAAAGGCAACTTCATATTCGAGGCAAAAGATACCCGTTCAGTATTCATACTACAGTATACATTACTTCAATAGTCATAATCCTCAAAGAGCTGCTATATGAGATGATGCTCTCAGGTTGATTTCCTCGTTTATTGATCAGTCGTGTTTGTGCGTTTGTTTGTTTGTTTGTTTGTTTTTTCTTATCCAAGAAACAAAAACGTATATCCACAAATACCGACCAGTTATAATGTTAAGCAAACCCAATTTCGTGGCAGTGTCTCTTTCTGCTGAGCGCCAGACATCCGTAGCGTTAGACAAATGGCGAGACCTTAGATGGTTCAGACTTTGCCCCTATATTTTGGCTGGACTTTGGACCCGTGTGTGATTAATACGGGATGAGTGATTAGGGCTCACTCGGTTAGTATTGATATCGAGTACATTTTATCACGAATGAGTAGAATTTGTATAAGGATGTATAGAATAAAAGTAAAGCACAACTGTTACAGAGACATTAAAAAAGCAAACATATACTTGCGTGATGATGTTAGAGATTTTCCGTAGAAGAAAATGAACACTGTGATTATTTATCAAAGGCATTTAGTTCTATCTAATGTAGTCGCAATCCATAGGAAACCTTTTTTACAATTTGACCCCTCTAAGTGTTATACGGATATTCAAAATTGAGCTTAAGGATTTTGGAAACAACAGTCCTGGAATCGGCTGGTTTTTAGTAACAGCACGGCACTCAGAAAGATGAGTTTGGCTTTATTTACTAAGTAAGACAACAGGCCCTGTTCCTATACCCGGTGTCTCTTAACGGTACAGAACCACTGCCTCTAACTGCCACTTACATTCAATTGTACTGTGACCGTTTTCCAAGTGTAATAAAATAGTTAATTCATAGATGGACCAGGGAAGCATTCAGACAACACTCCTGGGGTGTTTACATTGCTGAGGGTGTGGTCCGTGAAGGTTGGCTCGTTCTCAAACTTTGTGCATCGGCCCAAAGCTCACTGCAAACACGCAGATTAGCAATCCGTATAATGGGGTAATGGCCTGTCGTGAATGGTATTATCATTGGAACTTTTGCTCACTATAGGGGCAAGCGCGAGTACGTTGTGTACAGATTAATGAGCACGGCCCATTGAGGGCCAACACTTCAAAATGCCACGTAGTATCATTGTGTACATACGTATATAAGTTGCCGATAGAACGACCGAGTTGAAGGAATTTGCTAAACCTCTCCAACTTAACAATTAACGACACAACACACAATATCACAAACATTCACTCACGCTCACACACACACACACACAACACACTTGCTCAATTTGAGAGGAAAATTGAGATGTTGAAGAAAAGAGATGGGCGAAGAAAGGTAGCATAGGTTTTATCTTTATTGATCACAAGAACGCATTATAATATAACGCTGGTGGACGCAAAGAAATAATTGCCTTTCCATGCTAGTCTTTGGGAGAATCATTCAGTCTCGAAATCTAGTAATTTTTGCTTATCGTATCATCTTTGAAATGTATAGTTATGCCAAGGAGGAAAATAGGTTAGAACTGTGTAATAATCTGTTTCGCGCTGACATATTCATTTTAAACTTCGCTATATGCTACGCAACAGAGATGGATTAAAAAACACACACACACGCACACAAACGAGCGCAATAATAATACAATGTCGATAAAGAACCACACATAACATTAGATATACCACGTATGTAAAGATACATATTTATATTAGTTCCATTAAACAATGTGAAGAAAGAATTTCATGTTTATTTAAGAGTAGACTGCATTCGTTGCCATTGTTTCCTCTACGGTATACTTTTATAATAATATAATTTTACCATCGTTACGTAGGCCTATAAAGCCAAGATCAGCCAACACACAACAGACCGTGGTAGGTGGTATACACGTGTTCTGTGACGTCTCAAGTTCTGTTGTAATAGTTTAAGCATGATCTAGTGTGAATGATCATGTAGGCCTATGTAACGTTCATATATACGTATTATTATATGTATATATATATATATATATATATATATATATATATATATATATACATATATATATATATATATATATATATATATATATATATATATATACATATATATATATATATATATATATATACATATATATATATATATATATATATATTTGTCATCAACGTAGCCTTGCACATAACTCATCACTCAGTATGAAGTATAGATTTCTGTTATTCGATGTAAAACACGCGCTTGCTGAAAAACAGCTGTCCAGCTGAAAGCAGACTTTTATTTCCGTGTATAGATAGAATAAACTCAACTCAAACTCAACTGTGAATCCTCGACTTTGCTGGATAGCATGCCTTTTTTTTTTTTTTTTTGTAACAATGATATTAATCATTTTCCGGAAGCTGTTAAACAAAATCAGCCCCACTGAAGTATCATTGGCCAAAATACGAGTTATGTCGCTCGCTGCCGCAATTATATTGCTTTGCACTAATGAAATGGCATTCACCAAAAGTCTGTTGTACTGGGATACAGTTTATGTGGAGGCATCCATTCGTATCCACGCACAATGCATTTGTGCCACTCCTGGCTATAACGCACCCTATTTTTTCATGACCCTTTAAAGTCCCCAAAACACACATGAGTCTGTTGATACAAAGCTGTTCATTTTTTTTTTTATGTTTTTGCTCCAATAAGAATTCTGCAATCGCAACGCCCTCCAAATTACTGCATGTAAGATTCAATTGACTGTGTCTCGCAGGTCATATTATTAGATGATACAGCATGAACTTTGTTCCAGTTTTGTTATTTATCTTTTTATCTTGCCAACACGTGGACTACCTAATGAACATATTATATTATATATATATATATATATATATATATATATATACATATATATATGCATATATATAAATATACATATATATATTATATGTATATATATATATGCATATTATATGTGTATATATATATATATATAAATATATATATTTTTTTTTTCAAGGAATGTCCTTTTCGTTTGTTTACTTCTTGTTGCTTTTTTTATATTCATGCCAACTTTACGTTTTCATTGTACATTTTATTTGATTTGCGTGACAACGATGTTATTCTGTACAAATACGATTGGTATGTTAAATCGTTCTGTAACTGGTGATGAAAAGGTGCTATGATAATTATATATACATACACACACACACACACACAGATATATATATATATATATATATATATATATCTGAATAATGTTACATTATATAGAAAGATAGATAGATAGATAGATAAAGAGTGAGGAGAAATAAATTACACTCAGGGCCCAGCAGCTGAGTGTGAAACATTATTGCCCAGATGTCAAACTACAACTGCACAACAATTTTCATAATCGTACATAATTTTTGTCTTCGAATTTACTCAGGCTTTCACTTAACGACAGAAACAGAGCGCTGAAAATAAGAAGATTGTTTTGACAGATATACACCTACCGGTAAAAGTGGTGATATACTTACAGATGGAAAGATTTTTATGGGGTTTCTCAACGTTGCAAATAGAAAAGAGAGGGTATGAACCGAGTAAACTAGAACAGTAAGAATGATGGTTGCTTTCGTTCCGCCTATTGACATTCCCGTGCTGCTTAGCTGGTGCGGGGTCTTATAGGTGTTTTGTCATGTTTGTGAACAGACAAAGGTAAGGAGAGAAAAGCTAGTGATATAAATAGGAAGAGGGTACTTACAATGCAGTGATTTAAGATTGCGTTCAATTCAGTTTGACCGTTAACCGCACAGAGGAATCGGCAGCTCCGAACGCATTTTATATATACACTGTACTAAAGAGCATTGTCATAGGCTGCTGTGTGTGTACACTAGTCTTGTGTATCGCTTGACGCACTGAACGTGCGCCGCTTCGTTGAGCGTACGAATGTATTGGCGGAGACTCATCCGCAGTGGATGCAGCGAAGATAGCAGTTGTTTCAGTAGACGTAGAGTCAGTGTGTGCTATGGTTGCTGCAAGGAAGGAACATTGTCTGTTATGACGATTCCCACCCAGATGGCTGTCTTGGATCATTTTCTGGATTTTAAACTCTACATCTAGGGGCTGTGACTGATCATTTGACAGACGAAAGGAGTTACTCTGGTGTTACGTTCCTTACATTTTTTTTCTTTCTTCTTCATGACGGAGATAGTGTATATATCATAACCTATGTTCAACGCCGATCTCGACTGCAGGTAGCAGACAGTAACGAGACGCGGTCACCATGTCGCGTTTCAATCAGAGCGGCAGCAATGCGCGGCCGCGTCCTCCTCCAAGTCTCAGTACTACTAGCAGACGCCTTGGCAGCTCATTCCCGCTGCAGCTGCCGAAGTTTTCCCGCCTTCGCCGACACCCGGCGACTATTTTACGAACTACAATGCTTGTCATAGTTTTAGCGCTTCCAGCCTATGTATTTCTTAGTTATAACGCCCCCGGGAACGACAGCGGTGCCGACAGATTCGACGTCCAGTATGCCGGCGAGAATGTTGCCCTGCCTAAAAGACCAGGGTCATTACCGGGCCATATTCACTCGAAGGAAACTAACGCAAATCCGGGACCAGACCGGGAAAACAGCCAGCAAGGTGTCCTGAGGAGCTTACGGGGTGCTGCCTTGGCCGCAGTGGAACAGGGCCATGATCAAACTCTTGTTAAAAACGACGGGATCAAAGTCGAAAACACGACTGCGCGAGATGTGATAAAGTGGAGAATGTATGGTGGCGTAAATGGTAAGTGGCTGTGTCATCTTAAGTGTTATTGTCTTGAACTAAAATCAGCTCGTTATCGCATAACCTGTTTAGTACCAGCTATTTGTCTCTCAATGATGGTTAGTAAACAATTCAAGCGACTTGATCGATGTATCACAATAATGACTTGCGTTATTACTATTAGTATACAGAGCCTACATGGGACATTCGGTTTGTATTGAATCAGCACCCCTGTGCCTATGAATCATTTTGCTGGCAGGTCAATCAGTGGGAGCTGGCGATGCTGGATTGAAGATAGAAAAACATTCTTACAGCCACTAGATATATCTGTCTACTAATGTGTTACACACACACACACACACACACACATACACACACACACACACACACACACACACACACACACACACATACATACATATATATATATATATATATATATATATATATATATATATATTATATGCAAGCTTGTATATGAGATATTGTAACGAAAGAGAAATACAATTGTATGCATTCCTTGTGGGACCGTCTTGCAAAGTATTACGTGCATCCGTGCGTATAATTTTCATTGCAAACTATAATAGGGTAGGGTTTAGAGTCTAGAGTGGTAATGCAAAATTTGTTGGGGTTGCTGTACCAATGAAATAAAATAAGGATGGTTTTTTTTTTTCGTTATATTGATCCCCTTCAATTCGGTATACAGTTACAATGTATTCCAATCAGATTTGTCAAAATAAAGAAATGCATTCTCACGCAGTATATGTCCATGATTGTTTACAATCAGCTATCTGGTATAGGAGGGCATGTCCCGAGAAGTTACATACAGTTAAAAAAAATGTAGGCCTACATAACACTTGTGTTGCGATTTCGAGATATAGCATAACAGTGATGTGAATATATCTATACAAGAAAATGACACGCAAGAAAGCGAATGAGAAAAAACAAGATGCATGTTCACATACTTCCTGGAAATAATGTACATTTATGTGTTGTACACCTAAAATGTATTTTATACTTTATTTACACAACTTGACACAGTAGCTTGTGCTTGGTATATCATAAAAATATGATGAACAGTTCTGGCATATCTCACTTTCGGCAGGATATACTGATAATATGAATATTATATTATATGCGTACACTTTGTACATGTATATCTACAATCTAATGCCAAAAGCCTCACAATACAGGATTGCCTAAAGTCACTAAAAGGTATAACTACAAATTGTATGTGTCAGCCGATTGCTATAATTATAGTCAACGTGAACTTGGCACACCCCCGTGTAGGAGGCTAGTAAACAAGATCATGGCACGTTGAAGGTTAAAATGTTGACAAGAGAAAAGCCTTCTATATCTCCCCCGAAGCCCTCCGAGATCAGATTGAGTGTATACTGTTTGCACAGCAATGTCACCTCAATACTCACTTCCTCACGCAAGAACGTATCAAAATTGTATAAACGTGTATACAAATTTCGCGGTGCAGTACAGAAATCCGCTGTAGACCTAACTGTATTAAAGTTGCATCATTTCTACAGCTTCTCCTCCCTCAGTGTTGAAGTGTTGATGGTCAGGATGTGGACAATGCAATATTGGCTGACCCGAAAGAAATGCACGCCACTACACACTACTGTATTTAACAATTGCAAATTGCTACTAAAATTCTTGCGAATGTACGTCGTTGCTTGGCAGAAGGGATAAACATGCAATGTACAATATCACGATAATGATTTTAAAGGCATGCATTTAAATCGACAGTGTCCTATATGCTAATGTACTCCAATATAGCCCGTTGTGCCCTCAAGTTCCCTTTAATTACTGTATGAAACTCGTCTGTCGGTGCTTTAATTAACTTCCTGTTCTATTTTCAGGCAATTCAGTGAACCACGTTTACAAAGCACCATGCAACCCGAATATTCAGTTGCTAAGTTTTTGTCTGTTTCACTTTGTTTATTTATTATGTTGATTTAAACAATTTTTCGTTGTGTAAAGGTCAAGAAAGATGGGTTGAAGTATCGGGTAAGAGCATAGGCATATCGATTACAGCAAACTCACGTGATAGATCCTCTTATCTACGCCAAATTTCCCCCTAGCAACGTCCCTAGAAATCCGCAAACAGATCGTGGCGAGCGATACGAGAGCAGATGCCAAATCTGCCTAGATTACATCTGAGACAACTTTTCATTCTATACACTGGTTTATGAAGAGGCCACGAACGAAATAAGATGACTGCGAATATCCACACGTCAGGATGCGCTGCGCGTTTTTACGGAGATTAATGTATAATTAATGCAACAATAAGTATAAGACCGCCCGGCCCGTGAGAAGGATGTAATTGGGCAAAGTGTATAAGCTCCCAGTGAGGAACGATTGAAGATAGTTCGTGGTTCTTTTTTTAAGCTTAAACTCCTTCGAATTCTCTCAGTGCCAACGTTCATATAGTTTCATTTGAGCGCATACTAAATTGTTGGATGGAGTCCGATTATTCCTTCCGCACTATAACTGCCAAGAAACTTCTTCTTCCTCGATTTCGAATTAATTCAACGAGGGTATGAAGTCTTTTTCTTGGCTCTCTGCCTCACTGTGGAATTATTCTTCCGTTTTAGAATGATTCTCTAGGAAACTCAGTTTGTGAGTTTTTAACAAGGGTTTATTTTTAGAATATTAGAACTATTGTGTTATTCGGCGTATGACCATGCAGATATGCACGCGTGCGACGAAATCAATTATCACAGCAAAAATGAAAATTTGTCGTTTTAATGTCAGTGAAAACAGATGTATCTCTTTCCAGCTACTCTACACACACAAAAAAAACTGTACTAAATGATGTTTTGTATCTATTTTTGCGTATAATATGAATGGTGATAACAAAAATCCTTATTAATAATTATAAAAATTGAAGTCATTGACAGTACCATGCATTTCCCCTATTCGGTGTACTGATAGTCTTGCTAAAAAATAACTGTGCCAATATACTGACTATGAACAGTATAGTAACTGTAGAGTCAGATTTGACTTAGCTTCACATACCAAACCCATATCCAGATCACACCTACATGTATATAAACTGGTATAAGCCGCAGTTCAAAACGTAAGTCAAACATATGAGATGATACTTGTATGCAGTGTATATGACATTATATACGTGTATTTTATCTTCCATAAGAGTGATAATTCTGAATTACCTTTGACCCCCTTTGCCAGCATGCTATTATTGCAACAACAACAACAAAGTAAACATACAGACATTAATCAGAGTACAGAGATTAACATGCCCAATTTTGCATATCAGGAGCGAATAATTCTGTGTAGTATAAATGGAGGGGAGAGAGAGAAAGAGAGAAATAGAGATCTATGATTTTGCATTCTGTGGTCATGAGCATTCATACGGGTGACTGCCTTTAGTTGCTTCGTGTAGTATGGGGAAGAGGCCTATAACGGATGGCCTTTACATAGTGGACTCAAAAGCAACGTACCTTCAACTTTGTGGCAAGAGTCATGCAGAGTAATCGTCCATAGAACACCTGCTTCATCGATAGCTTGCTGCAAGTATAAATAAAAGACTGATAACCAGTTACAATGAATACATTATTACCATTCTTCTCCTTTCTCCTTTTCTTCTTCGTTCCTTATTTGAGATTTGCTGGGCATCAAACGCGAACACAAATCCAGATTTATCATCTTGTTGTAAAACGTTTAATATGTTTCGTCCTTAAATGTTTGTTGACGTGAACAGAGCAGAAAGTCTCTTTAGCCAGATTCATGCGACATTTTAAGCACACAATTTTGAATGGGGTTTTGGGCTGAAGATGAAAATATGGTGGGAGCACAATGTGCCCCCCCCCCCCCCCTTGGGCTTTTTAGGGTTAAAGGGGCAGGCTAGTAACGAATCAGTGGGAATGGTGGGGGACGTTTGTTCCAATCTTGTGGGATTCATTTAAGAGTACATTATAAATCTATTATTGTGTGAAAATTATTTGCATCAGAATGGTCTCGCATTTAAGTAATGTTCCAGGTTAGCATGCCTGTACAGTGACATTACTTGAATATGAAACCGTTTTGAAGCAGATTATTTTCACACAACAATAGATATATAATGTACTCTTAAATGAATCCCACAAGGATTGGAACAGTCATTCCCCAACATTCCCACTGATTCCCACTGATCAGTTACTAGTCATCCCCTTTAAAGCTTCTTCCCTGCTTGAAACAACAGTGTCTTACAGTGTGTTCACAATGTGTTCACATAGTCGACTGTAATATGAAAACGCTCGAATTTAACAGTGTAAAGATTGAGATTTCACACTGTGTTTCACACTTGTAAATTGAGGATTCACAATGTGTTCAAAATGTTAAAATGCTCGAATTTAATAGTGAAGGGATTTCACACTGTGTTCACAGTGATTATGTTAACACTGTATGACAATACGTTCTTTCCAGATGGGTACTTATAACATGAAAGCACTCTATTAGTGCTGTGATCTCGTGCCGTCTGATCGAGAGTGTGCAGTGATTAAGGCGAAAGCTGAGATGAGACTCCAGGATCGACGACGAGTCTACTGTATCTTGCGTGCATCCCGTGTTGCCTTTCACCATAATTTCAGTATAAAGCAATCTTCTGATAGTCTGCAGTCCTTTCAAAGGATTCCCTGCGAACAAAAGCGGAACCGTTTGTTTGCACTCTGAAACCTCTTAGGAAAGTGGTCGTTAGCTGCCGAAGCAAAATACCAGTATATTATATGCATGTAAAAACAGACAAGGTGTTCTGTGCAGCTCTTACTCAAGGGGATCCTACGTGTGTTGCACATCATGGTAGCACAAACCAGACGACAGGAAATCTCCAACTTTACTCACCGTTTTAACTTCACGAGAGCGATCAATCACACTCCTATGAGAAAACGAGTCCAACCGAGAGATATAATTTGCAGTTTTCATCATGTATCATGTAGTGCATCATCGAGAGAGAAAAACATTACTCATCCACCAGATCGACATGAAGTTTCATCTCGTAGCTCTCCCTCTCGACCTCCTGTGGGATCTCCGACCTCGTTGCCTATATACAGCTGTACCATCACGCATACTTTAGATGCACATGTATTTCTTTGCGATGATGTCAGTTCAAAACACATTTACTAGTATACAGAGCACTTGCACTCTTACAGTATGTATTGTACATGGGATTGTATCACCAACTCTCGAAACAACTGTTGATTAAAGGAAGAAAACTGAGAATTGTCGCCCCAACTGCTAAAATGCAGGAGCAACAAAAGTCACGATCTTTTTGTATTTTCGTTTATTATTTGTTGTTATCAACAAAAAGTATCATTCCTGTCTACAAAAATTACTCAAGGGAAGCACCTGGTGTGGTTCTTATAGCAGATAGTCGTTACAGGCAAGGTCGATGCGGTTGCAACCGTGATATACGTCTCGTTTATTTAACTAATGTAATTACATCATACCACAATTCTGCGATATTGTTTTGTACTATATGTACTGCAATTGTATCATTAATGATAGACCCAACTATGTACAGTGATATTAAACAGAAACAACAATAAATATTTACCAGTCAGATGCTGGTCTAGAGCGAGTATATTCTTGGCTATAAAACGCACGTATAGCTCGTGAATGATGGGGCAACCCCGGACTGTTAGTGTACTCAGCTGCTGGTCAGTTAGTAAATTTGCAGGACACCACCACGTCACTCAGTCTCTGCTTCTCTTTTACAGAAAAGTAGGAAACGACGTTAGAAATAATGGACATTATAATTAACTTTGATTCGACGTTCAATAAAGAAAATGTCATTATTGTTTTCTTCAAAACGCTGGGGCCCAAAGCTTTAGATAAATAGGAGAATGAATTTTACGATATAGAAGGCAATCCTGTATCGGGACAGCATGTCTTAATATACTTATTATTATGTGTTACACGCTGTGCAGAACATGCAGAAGACTGAAATTATTCTGTTCGCGGGTTTGGAAGCCCGTGCAGAACAACTTCAATGAAGATGGACACCGCCTTTTCCATCACTAACCTGATATTTTAATGCGCAGGTGATTATCATCAAAACGTTTTGCGTATACTGTATTAACAAGGGTATCTACCCTGAGAGTTTCTGATTAAAACTATGGAAGGAGGTGACTCCAAAATAGTACTATAATTCACTGACAGTGACTGAGGGGCTTAACCCCGAAGTAAATAGTACTATAGCTCACAAATAGTGTGCTGTACTACATACAATATATTCAGAAAATGTTGTCATTAACAGTGACATCATTTTCCAAATATCATAATCAGAGAATGGCAAACATACCAACATTATAAAATAGTTGGAAGTACATATAATCACGTAAATCTCTTAAAGAAATCATTACAGGATATATTTTTTCTCCAATTTATATAATGTAGCAATAGGTATTCAGTCCATCTTGATACGTCGATACAGGCACACAGTTTTCATAGCCCTGATCACTCGCTGATATCAGAAGGGATTGATTTCATATATGAAATCACCTACGGTTAACGTTTTAGAAAGCTTGTATTGATAAACAAGATTAATTTGGTATATCAATTATAGATAATCCTGCTCAGAAAGTTACACAATACTGTCTTAACTACCGCTCATTTTCCATGGCCTTGTGTTCCCTGCATATTTCAATAAGCATCAAAGTAACACGTAACAATAAAAAATGAAATCACAAAGTTGCCTGAGGTATTCTCCAGAGTCAGTGTTGATATGGTAAGGAATTATAATCAGACACAGAACAGAAATGGAGGAAGTGACCGCGGTAAAGGTGCTGTTGCTGGAAAGAAAGACATTGATTCAAGGATATCAGTATCCCACGATAGATTTAAAGAACACGGTATCTTGCGATGCTGTATAGGATCACCTATTGATTGCAATAGCAGGGTATATTACAAGGGAGTTATCATTAGTTTGCACACCACACAAATGCCGTGTTTGAGGCCAATAGCTTTGCAGGAGTCGCTGGAAACCACTTGCCAGCTTTAATGCGACTCGCTAGTACTCCAAGCTTGGTCATTATTCATGCCCTCATTTGTTCCAGACAATCGATTGATTACATCTGGTGAAATGTAGCTCATGTTGTTTGCATGTTATATCTATACATGGACCATGAGCACACCGTGCTGTTTCAAATTCAAACACTAGAGCGTGGCACAAGGATGGTACTTCATCAGCGTCAGGTCTCGGAGACGATGTCATCGTTCAAACACCGTCTAATTACGGCAGTATCGTTGGAATCATGTTTGCGTAACGTCGCGATAGACCATGTGATTGATCGTGATGATGAGTCTGTGTTATTGATTCCCTCCCACTGTCTGGAGGTATATAAATAAGGGGAAAAAAAACGATCACAATTCTTGCATGCACACTCAAAATATCGTTGCCCTTGATTCAACACACGTTTCCCTCATTCCATCAAATTTTAATCCTGAATTAGTTGCTCACGTTTAAACATCCAACTTCCACCAAATAATGGTATCACGCAACATTATACTTGTACCTGAAATTATGTTGTCAGGATTATCTCATTGACGTGCGTTACCTATCATTTTAAACTGTCATCTCATTCACGGGCGAGAAAGAATGTTGTTCTTTCTCATTCATTTTGATTATCAAGCGTATATAAAGAGTGCTGCATGGCAGCGTTATAAAGAGAAACACCGTCATATAGTATGATTCCTACACTGTATAATGCTGGGGGGGGGGGGTTCTTCTCTAACTCCCTTTTTATGTTTTTTTATGTTCATCACGCAAATCATGTGTAAATAATGTGATTCTTAAGGCCTATGAGTGTTCTAATAAAACATGAATTTAATATTGAAGTTGCTAAGGATTGAATTGACTTGAATTTAAAAGGCATTTTATTTAATAACATCCGTAAGCTGAATTGCGGACATTTTTCAATGAATCAGCATTAATACATTTAAATGTATACAAGATAGTAAACAAAATTACAGAATGAAAACTGTCTCCATGAAATTAATGTGAATCAATTTGAAGCCATAAAGTCAATGTCTATTCGATATCATCTCAACACAACTTTCTTTTTCTCTCACACACACACACAATACATGTATGTCTCTCCTTCTCTCTCTCTCTCTCTCTCTCTATATATATATGTATATATATATATATATATATATATATATATATATATATATATATATAATATATATATAATTATATATATATATGTATATATATATATACTATATATATATATATATATATATATATATATATATATATATATATACAAATGTATATATATATATATATATATATATATATATATATATATATATATATAATGTGTGCGTATATACAGTGTTGTACATAAGTGAATTGTGGCTGCGAACACCATGACCCTAAAATTACGCACTGATTCTCGACTTTTATAGCATTCAGGTTCAATAGGCTAAGATCTCATCAAGAATAACGTGTGAGTTGTTCCGGATGCTTTTTTTTTAGCCACAGGGACAACAATTTGGTGTAGACTGTTGCATCTCTCATCACTGGCGACCTGGATGAACTTCATGTCGCAACATTCATGATTGAAATCTATATTGCTTGAACAGACCATTATGTATTTGTAAAACGAGAAGAACACTATAATTCCGTTTTGCTAAAGTGTGTGTGCGTGTGTGTGTGTGTGTGTGTGTGTGCGAGGATGTGTGTGTGCGAGGATGTGTGTGTATGTGTATTTTTCTGATCAATACCTTAATACTCCAATCAATCAATACTTCTCGGCCCTATTTATCTACACTGTCGTTAACAAGCACCTGCTGGTAGGGGTCTAGCAAACACGGTTTCTTCTCGCCTTGTTTGACCTGTCGTTAAATTATCATGTTTGACTGATCATTGCGGCCTTGACACCTCGATCGATTATACGGAGCCTTGCGAGTGTGAACAAGATGAATTAGTCGACACCTTTGGAGTGGCGGAAATATAAGAGCAACTGCAATACATTAACGGATTGATCACCTCACCTAAATAATAGCCGTTGGCGTAGATATAAAACTATACCAACACGACCGCGTATTTGTTTCCAGTTAATAACCCAACATGCTGACATAATTATCAGGGAACAAATAAACGCGCTTAACATACTCAAACACATACACACACACACGCATATATGTATGTATATATATATATATATATATATATATATATATATATATATATATATATATTAAAGGCAACGTCTACCAGCAGCCATTCCTCCGTCACAACTTAAAAAAAAAGAATATATATATTATATATATATATATATAATATTTATAATCATGAAGTTAGATAAATATTATGTATTTGTGTCTGTGTGTCCGTATATATCTGTGACCGATGACCCTCATCAATGTAACTTATGGAGATGTTATCCTTCATTATCATATATCTTATTCTGCAAATAAAATTCATTCCTTATTGCGCAACATCCATATTCAGTTCTCGATTTATATCCTTCCATGCATGATGACAGTAAAGCTACATTAATTATATCTAATACATTTTACCAATCATTTCTTCACTAAATCCCAATCTTAAAAACTCTCTTCTCACCCTATTTACAACTACCAATGATGAACTTTATATACATTCCTAAGAAACAAATCTTTATCAAATACTTTGTACATCAATGAAAATAACAATGTATTATCAAAATTGACCTCTTTCCTCCTTTAATTACCTTCCTTCATAATCAAATTTCTACTTTCCCTCTAGACCAGTGTCCTGCAATATAACATTATAAAATTCTGGTAACGTTAAACATCAACAACAGTATGCAAACATCCATCGATTCAAGTGCAAAACTCTCATCTTTCCGTAATTTCGCTCTTTTCTGTCCACACTTTTTTTCATATTTTGATCGATTAAGTCACTGTTAATGCCTCAATCATGGGTGATTATTGTTAGCCAGTTTATTGCTGTCATCTACCAATACTGCTATAAGCGCTTTCAAAGTATGGTTGGTTCAATCTTCTTATAAAACACCTGCCCTGGGACACTAACGGCAAAACAACAGAGAAACATCTTCGAAACGTTTCTTTAATCTCTCCTTCTAGTCAGGCAGTAGTCTCCTGTTATTTTGTGAGTTATCTCTACAAATTAGGATAAGTTACAGCCCTATATACAGTAATTTTGTGTAAGACACGACGTGGTCGTTTATAGATGAACATAAGTATCTGTTTACGCTGAGCTGCGGAAGTTTCTGAAGAGTTGGATTCAGTTTCGAGCATCATGTACAATGATATCGAGCATATCTATTACTGCGGTGTGAGCTTGATTTGTAGCCTATAGGGAGGTGGGATGCAATTTCAGGTATACGGGTATGCGACATTAACCAATGACTTCCTCGTAGAAACGGGTTTTACTGTAGGATCTCCACCATGAAGAGACACAGGGATATGTTCCACACGGGTTTGTACCAATTCACAAGGGCATTAAAACTGTCAGGGCGTATAAGCATACAGTAACTACTAGTGTAACAATCATGACTTGGATATGCGTCCTCCGCCTGATAAGATTCATGTGCGCGAGGAAATGCACACACACACAACACACTAAAGCACACACAAAAACTATTCAATTACACATTAGACAGACAAATGATTTGACTTTTCACGACCTTTATTCTGTTGGCTGATATCCAGTCATTTCGCATTATGTGTGCATTGACATATTAAATCATAATGGAACAAAATTCTTCGTACTGCTATCAATTAGTGGAGCACTATACAAACAGTGATTGTAGCAGCGGAAATTAGAAGCTTATCTTGTTTATCCTTACATGCACTTAGCATGGCTTCTGTGCATAATGTAATGTTATACGCAACAATATTATGCCGGAATGGATTGCTAATCTCTTTTATCAAATGCCTGAGTTCAAAGATTTATAATATAACAACCCTGTCCACCGATATTAAAAAAAAAAGAAGAAATGCTTCTACATCCCTGCAGTTGAAATAATGGTCTGCTCTTTGTGTCGTTAATGCCCATGCAAGAATCCTCAAATATAAAACTGTATTCGATCGACGTCCTTGTCCTTGTTCAACAAAGAGTCATGAAAAATACATTAAATCAATATATTTTGGTTGCTTTCATAATTCGAACACATTGATTTGCACTAACGCTCTTTTGAAGATAGTGTTCAATGAAATCTATAATTGCATAAACTATGACCCCAAGCATTAAATAATATAGCGAACAAACAAAATTATTCTTGGTATCTTAGCAAGTTAATTCTCCCAGTTTTAATTCTCAGTTTCCTATATGACGAGTAAGTGCATCGTAAAGTCAATGTCTGGGTTCCCAAGTTCAGTACTATAAGTTTATCATGGCTCTCCAAACTACTGCCACAGATGGGCCTCACCCACTACTTCGGTATGCCAAAAATACCCCGCAGACAACAATAACACGTGGCACATAGTAAACGTGGACCCCTTTGCTGATTGTTTTCCCCGCCCGAAAGTCCCCGACTGCTGATGACAAATGGCGTATATCCGAAAAGGATATTCGTAAAGGCAATGGGGGGGGGGGGGGGTAATGCGAAGCCAGAATTCACGTTGCTTCGATACATGTATGAAGCATACACCATGCGTGCGACCACGTATTTAGAAATATGGATGATTGTGGAGAGCACAAATACGTGTCTTTTGATCTTATATTATATACATGCTAAACGGAACTTCATTGTGACTTTGCTACCGTGCAATAGCCGCCTAGCTGATCCTATAGAATTTCCCATTGTTCCCTATATTTCCCTATAAATAATAGTGAAAAGAACCGTCACTATTGTATTTTTTGTCATGTTAGGAATGGAAATATGAACACAGTATCACACAGACAACAGAATGACTACACCCAGTATACCATAGTAAGAGAACAGCTATAGGTACATTGTAGGGCTATCATAATATACACGTCCGTGGGGTAGGGATGGGGAAGTTTGAACCTCTTTGCGGCAAGGAACTTTATAGAGCGTGCGATCTATATTACACTTAATAATTATCTTTTGGTTTATTCTGATGATACCAACTTTTTTGGCGGTTGTAAATCCATGTTTTGTGTTTTGAGGTTTGTTTGTTTGTTTGTTTTAGGCGTGAGTAAAAGCTTTTCAGGCTAGTGAGCGTGAGAAAGACCACGCGGCGTGAGCCTCACGCCTATAATGAAACTTCGTATGGTCTGAAAATCACCACACATCGCACAAAGACACACACAAATGCAATTGCTTTTGGTACACACCAGTAATAACTGTTCGATAAAGACACTTTGCAATAAGAGTCGGAGTACTTTACTGTCCTTCCCTTCTCATCTTCTTCACGAAGAGAAAATGAAGATCTTCTTGTTAAAGTTAAGAATATGAAGTTTACAAAATGTAGGCCTATATACTTTATATGACATAATAATTCCCATTGTTGTAAAACATTTTTGTTTGCGTTTGATTTTGCATATTGCCTTTGGACGCAACGGCCCACACCTAACGATAATTTCTTAGTTCTACTGTATCAGTGTCCAATCAGTTAGGATATGGCTTCTGTATTCAGTTTATCTTCTTCGCAACCTGAACAGAATATTCAGAATGTCTTTGTGATGGGCGTACATACAACGATAATCCTCGATAGGTGGAGATGAATGACGATACAATGATGGAATGGAGATGTAATTAAATTTGTTTTCCTTTTACTTATTTATCTCTTTTCTTTTAGTCATAATTCATTCAGAAATTTGTTGATATTTTTTTTTCTTCAAAGCGATGGCAAAACACTCGCCACCCATCTAGGATAGGATGAGTGTCAGGGCAATCCCATATGTTGATATGTAAACAGTCGATTTTGTATTTCATGTGTGAGGGAGTAGAGTGACCGAATATGTATAGGCCTACTGTGTGTGCATTACGTGTGTTCGTGTGTTTGTGTGCTTGTCTGTCTTTTGGTCTGTGTGCATGAACACAAGATTTGAAGTTTAAAAAAAAAACAGAGTTGGATCATGATAACGTTTTTTTCGCGCCCGTTCGTGAGATCGCCCGTCCGTATTGAAGTGCCCTGTACTCCGTTGACGAGTTCATGCAAATTTCCAACTGCTCGAATCTATGTTGGGGGACATTAAACTTAACTGGGCCTTTCCTGGCCACTGGCCTGACTCTTATTGATTATGACAGACTCTCATTTTGCTCGCATGATTGCGGATGATTCCATTTCCTGCTAATTATCTCTGTTGTTGTCCCACGCACATGTAGCCGATGCACGCCGCGTCCATACGTGGCACGCGTCCAAAGGGGCGGCAACTGCACGTGCGCTGGAATGTGGTTAAAAAAGATAGCCACATAATAAAGGTCACTTATCCCCTTTTCTAAAAGCCACAAAATTTTGCTTTGTTGAAGAATAAGGACTCCCAATATCGTGTATTAAATCTTAAGGTAACATATCTCAGAGTTTTTTTGGGGAAAAAAATGAGAAGAAAAACTAACTCTATGTCATTGCAACTGATTGACAAATTGCCCTACATCGACGTAAATAAGCACTGAATTGATCAGTGTCTCAGTAGTAGCCATGATAAAAAATCATGGGCGTACATACTCGAGCAGGACTTGAACCTACGACCTCCTGATCACCGGACAGGCGTCATCTCCACTAGACCACCGAGCATTCGCCCGAAAGCAAGTGTTGGTTCTAATCCTTATAGCATGCAGCGGGTACTGCTTTATTATTCAAATTCATGATTTTCTTCCGTCGAGCGCGCGCACACACATACATACTCACACACACACACCAAAACTTCTCAAGGCCTGCACAAAAAACAGAAGTTTTTTTTTTTTCCTTTGGGGGGGGGGGGGGGGGGCTCAAACGCAGTTATTCCAAAGTCTCAAATCCCAATTAATAGTTAACTGATCATTATTTTGAATTGACGAATTAACTAGCATTCAGCCAGGAATAACATCATTTGTTATACTTTTGTAAAAAAAAAAAAAAAAGACAAGAATATATATGTATATATATATATATAATCGTCAGTCAGTGGAAAATTGTGAGGTGATGACATCATCAGCTTGCTATTTACATATTCAATTAACTATTTTTCCAAAAAAAATGCGAAACTTCACAATTTCATGATTTCCATAATCTTTATCCGATTTTGATCAAATTTTCATTGTTGTACTAATAAAATTTGACTATTTCTTTTCAAGTTAACTTCAATTTGGGAATAGAGAGGAGGAGAGAGAGAGAAACGAAGAGGAGTGAGCTGGCTATCCAAGAAATAATCTTTGGTTTTATTCTAATTCGTCCATATCTATGTCACAATTTTGGTGTTATGTTCAACCACCTGCATCCCCATTCGCTTCCAAAATCCGGCCATCGACATAGATCCATAGTAATCCATGCTAATGAGCCGGAGTGCGCTTCCTGCCTATAGGAGCAGACTTAAAGAGGCATTCGAGACAATTTATATAATTTCACATCATGTAGTACATTGATCGATAATGCCATGTATACATTTATGTACTTTATTATGGTCATTGAGCACATAAACCATCACTCTGAAAAAAACAACCCAAAACAAATAACGTGTAACAACGATGATGATATACAGAGGCTCACATAATTTCAGAAATGTAGCAATGTCAATGTCATTCCATTACAATACAAATTGCTTCACAAGTTCACCTGCTTGAAATTTATATATATTTTTCTTTTGTTCTGCTTCCTTGAGCACCCGATCATGCATTCTTATGTGAAGCTGCTATGTTGCTATGTCGTCATCTTCGCTCATTGAGCTTTATTATGAACGATGAAAACATTCTTATTCCTCATCCCAATCACTACAAATTCTGAAACTCTGGAACCAATGTAACCAATACTCATAGCTGTTGAAATGCAAAAGTCTGAAAGTCACCTTGAAAGATACAAGACTTTAAGATCCAGGACTGGTGCGTGTGTTCTCAAACGGAAGTTTAACCGGGTAGGTTGAAGCTTCTCGGTGTACAGTGATATAAACTTAAGCCTTATGAACTTAAACCTATTTCACAATAATTAATTTCACCCTATACCCGAGAAGAAATCTACACTGCCCAAAGGTTATTGCCCTCCTAAAGACAATTGGGACGAAAGCATTCGGCTTTCTGTATCAGTGACAACAGGTATCAAGCTTGGGTGCACGTCACAATACTGACTTCCACGAGTCATACAGCCCATGAGTTCGACACTAAGCTGACAAGGTCCACGAGAGCGACACATTAAACCCCATGTTGTATACGTCGAACTCGTGGGCTGTTTTTACCTAGTGTCAGTCTCATGGGCTTTATTTGCCTAGTGTCGAACTCGTGGGCTGTAGGACTTGTGGGCTGTATGACTCATGGCTGTCGGTCTTGTGGGATGACCCCATCAGATTTACCCCACGTGTCGCTCTTCCCGGGTATGTGCAAGCATGGAAGAAAAACAATGATCAAATCAGAGTGCTGACTCTCGTATATCCGCGCTTCGAAGCCTTTTTTTTTTTTATTTCTTTCTTTTAACCCGAGGCCCTCTGACTTTTATGACGCCTACTTACACGAGTAGAATGAATACAAATCTTTTTCTCGAGTGTGTGAGTGCTTTGTTTGTTTTGGGAAGAAATCATGGCCCACCTTTGCGACCCATTGGTTGAGAAGCTCTGCTCAAAATGATTATTATGCTCTAAACCGCTAGGTTACCACGTCCTTCACACGTGCCATCGTTATTGTTGAATAGTGAAAGGATTTCACCAATATTAGACGAATGAATAGTCCTTAAAAATTACTTGTATTCAACCATCTGGGGGCATTTCATGAAGCGTTTTATCCTACAAACTTGTCAGACAAATTTGCTCTCAGCCAATCGGGGGGGGGGGGGGGGGCATTTCATGAAGCATTTTGTCCTACAAAGTCGTCGGACAAATTTGCCCTCAGCCATTCAGATGCAAGGATTTCAGCAGCTTGTAACAGTTTGTCAGAAAAATATCCGACCAAACTGCTTAATGAAATGCCCCCCAGATGCAAGGATTTCAGTAGCTTATAACAGTACTGTCAGATGAAATATCTGACAAAACAAAACAAAAGAGTCGTGCTTTTTGTGGGTCTTTTCTTTTGCCTTTGATTATTGTAACATTTACCTTTGTCATTGTCACCTGTGTCGAACAATTACCTTTTGTCATTGCCACCTGTGTGGAACTATCACCTTTTGTCAGTATCACCTGCGTCTGACAATCACCTTTGTCATTGTCACCTGTGTCGAACCATGCCGTTGGCATGGAGAAAACAAAAACAATTATACAGTATGGAATGCAATGCGAATACGTCATTCGTATGATCGAGTTTACGCTGTTTGCGAACAAATGCGTGAATCTGTCTCGTGCAATAAGCCAGTTCGGAGTTAGCTCATGGGCACACTGGTACAAATGACCTTTCTTTTTTCTCAGTTGGTTAGGGGCACTTCACTCGTTTTCAGAGCGACATTTAAATGCATAAGCTTTACGTAACAATAACTAAATGGGATTCACCAATCCCGTTCAAACAAAGAATAAACTTGCGTAGACCAGATGAGCAGAATGATCTGTCAATTCACACTTGAGAAAGCATCCATTTCATTATTTTGCATTGGATGTATTGACAATCTCTTTCTATTGATATTGCCAAATACCACTTTTGCTGTCAGGTGGATGTGCTGGCAAGCAGCATTTATAAGGATACATGAATAATCATTACATGACAGATGCTTATCCCAGTAAATTTAAAAACCAACATGCCTGTTGGTCCGAATGACCTTGTTTCTGCTTATGCGCAAAGTGGAACTCCGAACTGGCTTATTCCTAAGCTTGGATTCTACTTATGTCGAATATATCGCATTTGACCGAAGAAAATGGTCGCTTTTTTATCATTTAGCCATGCTGTTACCCTGGTAACCCCATTGCCGAATCCCTATTGTACACCAATAATAGAATAAATGAGTTCGGGAGATCGCAGATAAGAAGTATTCACATTTTACCACGAGAGGATAAGTCCATTGGGAAACTGTATCATTGTTGTCTATTTTGTTCGTTTTGGCTGGCGCCAGGGGTTAATATGCAATTTCGTCTGTTATGACAGTAATGACACCCTTTCGCATTCGCAAAACTTGATAATGTAGAACTGGCCATGTGGAAAAACAACAGTAATTTTAGTCTCACATCATTTTTCTCTCCTCGAATCCACTGGCCAACTTCATCCGCCACCATTAATAATTTTATAGATGAGTTTCATTATGTGACTCCTTCCCAGTTTCTGATTTTGTATCCAGGAAGGGACCTTACGTCGTCACAAGTATTATGATTGAATAAATGAATAAATAAAGGAATAGATGGATAGATAGATACGTAGATGCTGTAAGTAAATAGATAAATAACTAAATACACTTAATAGTATAATAAAGATATAACTTACATGTACATGCATACATGAATACATATACATAAATAAATAAATTAAGTACCTATATGTAATAAAAAAAGAAGGCAAAAAATGTTGCCGTCGCACCAAATAATTGAGTTGTCCCCACCTTAGCTAACTTTGATGTTGCGAATTCTATACATAATTAGGGAATATACAGTGATTCTGTTTGTCTGTCTCTATGTCTGTATCTCTTTCTCTGTCCTGTCCCTCTCTTGCCAGTCTCAAACTGTCGATCTTTACAGTCAAAGAGCCACTTATCAACTTAACTTCTCATTGCTGATTAGAAAGCGTCATTCAATTAATTATAATCATTTTTTTTTCGAGGTCGTGTTATATATAGAAGTACTTATCAGCAAGTAACAACTGAGAGCAATTAAGCATTTATGACAGTAAACGCATCCGGGCAGAACACTTATCTCAGAAGAGCAGTATAAGTGCATTCCTGGCTATAAATGTATAGTTGGAAGTGTTGAATTACTAGCATAAATTAACAGACACACTGGCGATATTATTTCAGAGTCATTACAGGAACAAAACCTTCGGAATAAGCATACATCTTTGGACTTGAAATACATACAAGGGAAGAGGTACTGAAAGGGTAGATATCTCGGTATCGGGTGCTGTTCGTTATTCCGAAGGATCGCTATTCCTAAGGTTCGTTATTCCGAAGGTTCGTTAATCCGAACACACAAATTCCCTATACCTAGAGGTTCGTTAATCCGAAAATGAAAAAGGGTTCGTTAATCCGAACATTTGTGGCGTTATTCCGAAGGTTCGTTATTTCGAAGATTTGTTAATCCGAAAATGAAATTCGGAATAACGAACCTTCGGAATAACGAATCTTCGGACTGAAGAGCCTTCGGAATAACGAGCTGTAACCCTCGGTATCACACCCATGTAGTTGCCCTTCTCTCACCAAATGCCGACGTATTACCAACCTTCAAAAGAGAGAAGCATGCTACAATATTTATACCAAGGCTAAAGCTAGAAAAAATGTTCAGAGGAAACACCTGGACGACTAGGTTGGGTTACCTCAGCGAAATTATTTTGAACACTTCTCGTATAGAATGGTGATGCCGATGGTAACGGTGATGATTATGACGACATCGGGTAAATATCACAGTATTATAACTCAAAAATTATTGAATAAAAAAGGCTTGCGCAATGGTCATAAAGTTACCTAATTGCGTTAATATTCGCACTGTTTATGATTTTGTTTTTGCTTTTGCTCTTTGCCGCATCCTCGAAGTCGCGTAATCTTCGCGAAGATGCTAGGAACGTGGTATAGCATTATCACAAAGCTTCGCTTCAAACAGGCGATAGAACTAAGTCCGTGAAGTTCAACGGTACTTTACCACACTTTTGTGGACATGGGTCGCATTTTTCTCATTCGATTGTATAAACTGGAACACGTACTTTGACCTAACTCTTCCCCAATTTGCTAGATTAAAATTGCATGTAGAAAAGCAGAGTACATTGCAAAACACAAAATTTGCAATAGGTCCGAAATGTCATATTAATTTTGTTCTAAAGTCTATTATTTCATATGCAAACATAATTTCGTATTTACATTCATGAGAATGAGATTAGACTCACGACGTTTGTATGAGAATACAAGTATTTGCACTCTTTCGTGCGCTTATTAGGTGCCATCTGTCTCAGCTTGTGGGAGGTGGTGAGGATGTGTTTTTTTTTTTTCTGAGAAAGTTCGTTGACACCTCCTCGCGGCAAATACTAATTGGAAACAGCCTCGTGTTTACTCCCTGCATTCCCTGTTGAATTTCATTTCATCGGTCCTATTAATGAAGACGATCATATAGCTCATGTAAACTCTAACCTGATTCCATTCTATCAGATGTGGATGTATAAAGAGCCGTGGTACTATAACTAGGAGCGTTATACCTGTGTCCATCTATATATACATTTGTGTACTGTATACTGTATTTCACGTTACCCAGTTTAAAGGTAATTTCCCCTATCACGGAAGTAACCTCAGTCGCTCTAAATGATGGCTTAAATGGATGACTCATGAGGCAAAACTGCCCGCCCAATTCCCCCTTTACCCTAGTTATGTATCATCCAATTTGGAACCCTTTACATGTTTACATTTATGCAAATATACCGAAAAAAAAAAAACACACACACACACACACGCACACGCACACACACACACACACACACACACACACACATTGTTTTGTCGATGCATCCTGTCGTTTAATATGAGCTCAGATTAATTGCCTCACGCTAATTATTCTGAAACAGAGGATTGAAACTTATAATAGATATTGATATGACTTGGGATGGACCGCTGCTATAGCTTATAATTGATAGAGCGACCTCATTTAGCTTCGCAATCAAGCAAATTATCTCCCGTTGAGAGAACGAATGGGGACAGGCAGGTGTTATACGTGGCAGGAGGCACATCATTCTAGCCTCGCCAAACAGTGAAGACACCACGTGTGAAATCAACAAGGCGCAGTATTGTACAGCTGCCAACTGCGTCCGAGCTGTCATCTTGGTCTCATATTTTATTTATCTGGGGGACAATGGAGGTATATTAGTACCCTATGAATTCCTGTGACACGTCTCGGACCACTGCAGAATACGTTTTCACCATCGCTATGGGGGGGGGGGGGGGGTGTTTCACGAAGCATTTAAGTCTAACTTAACGTTATAAGATTGACTAAAAAAAAAATTATGGTATGCTGTGTGTGTCTTCAATGTTGCTCAACTTTCTAATGAAAATGAAGATTTGGGAGACTTTTTTTCATGTAGCCATTGATAATACAAGATAAAATAAATAACAAAAGAATTATTCTGTAAACATTAATGATAATTTAAAGCGGATGGTGATTAGGCTAATAAAATTGAACAGGGAAAATAGTGGCATACCATAATTTTTAGTCAATCTTCGATTTTAAGTTAGACTTAAATTCTTCGTGAAACACCCCCAGCACACGGCCTGATGGAAGCCCATGCATGGTTGTATTGAGCGTATGAACATCTCGGACCAGCAGGCCTCATGGGTATCATATTGTAACAGAAACTGGTTTACGCTAAACGGACCACTAGTCTTGTAAACACACCATGACCTACTACCTGTGGTAATTTCGTCATTTATTAAATCCCCCCCCCCCCAGCAGCTAAACGGACTACTAGTCTTGCTAACACATCATGACCTACTACCAGTAATAATTTCGCCATTTGTGAAACACCCCCTTCCCAACAGAAATTATGAAGCGTTAATGGAAAATGGTAACGTTGTGATTATACGTTCTAATGTGGGTAAACATAAATATTTAGTAAGGTATAGAGGGTGAGAATTGAGAATAGGAACCAACTTTCAAACTTAAAATGGAATCACATATTGTAACTTAAGTTACAAGGAAAAGAAAAGCACAAAAAATTGCCGTAATTTGGTGATTAATGTAAGACCTTTGCCCCATACACTACTATTCGATCTTCGGACTATTATCGATATCTTATCCTGATATTGAATCATTCTGCATGGTCTCACCCCTTACCTCTTCCCCACTCCCTCGAAATCCTCCAGTCGTCATTTCTCCAATATTAATATTTGTATTCTTCCACCCGCTTCGTCTTCATCTCTCTCTCATCTCTCTGCCTGTCTGTCTGTATATATATATATATATATCCTTCTTTCTCTCTCTGTACCTCCCCATACCCTTCTCATTCCCACTTATCCAATACCATCTTCTATACTTCATTTCTTTTGCGCTTTTCTTCCCTTTCACATTGCACACACACAGTACACACACAGTATACTTACCTATATGACAGGTATACACATATAAATATTTGTGCACATAAGATATATATCATATAAGTATATTTTTATGATGTGTGTATGAATAATCAGTATGCATATATTACATCAATGTATTATAGACATATAATATATATATATATATATACATATATATATATATATATATATATATATATATATATATATATATATTTATATATATACACTGCTATAATCTACACCTAGTCCTGCCGTACCTTTCTCCAGTTTTTATTTTCAAATGTTTACGTATACAATAGCTATCGAATGGCCATCCGAAACAGGATACTCCCTGCTATAGAAATCGTCATAGATCACGCTGGTGGACGATTCGAATGGAAATCAGGAAGTGAGCAGTCGTATCGATTTCCGAATGTGATATACCCAGTGCTTTTGCTCTTCTCGGACGTTTGACACCGGAGTGGAATGTCTAATCGGAAGGGCGGTATCATATATATATATATATATATATATATATATATATATATATATATATATAATGTGAAGCGGGCTTGGCCTCGTACGTGGTGGGTACTGCATCATTGGTATATGTGAGACGGAAGGAAAACTTGCAGTATAGACGTTGCAGTGGTGTTCAGTCTTGCCTTTATTCCCCGAGCTTTCGGCTATTTCACTAGCCTTTTTCAAGGGCTTGATGAGACATAACATAAAAGCAAAATAGTGAGACATAACATAAAAGCAAAATAGCAACCAATTTGCATGCAAATTGGTTGCTATTTTGCTTTTATGTTATGTCTCATCAAGCCCTTGAAAAAGGCTAGTGAAATAGCCGAAAGCTCGGGGAATAAAGGCAAGACTGAACACCACTGCAACGTCTATACTGCAAGTTTTCCTTCCGTCTCATATATATATATATATATATATATATATATATATACACACACACACACACACACACACACACACATATATATATATATATATATATATATATATATTACTTGTGTCCTGTGAGCCAGTTTGATGCCAGCATTTCTTCTGTCGTCAATCCTCTAGATTATATTTCTCAGCTTCGGGTTGCTAGATGTATCAGGGTGTAAACAAGAATAACATGTAATGATTGCCCTGTAGTAATGTGGCCTTATCTCAATATTGAACATATACTGTTTATGCATTATCACACAATGGCAATTAAATTCAAATCAGAATTAATTTCATTTTCAACATCACAAATTAACAAGGTATGCGAATATAATGACGATACAGTGAAATCAACCAACAATAATATTTACTCCTTTAGAAACAAGTATGCTTTCCGTATACGACGCTGAAAGGTATACGTTTGAAACGTGTTCAGCGAGATGACGGAGGGTCCCACTGGAGGTCAGTGTCTATAATGTGCGGGTCCCTTCCAAGAAAATACATATAAGTTGATGAGGAATGAATTTACAAACAGATTAAAAAAAAAAAACAGGTTAACAAACAAAATCAAGAAAATAGGCACAGAACATAGTGTGTGTGTTTGTGCATGTCTACATACGTGTTTATGAGATTGTGATATCATTACACCACGTCCAAATGAGAATGTGTTGCACCTTTGCGTACGGATAAACTTTGAGACTAGAAAAGTCCAATCCATACACTGCCATATAAACCTCTTTGTCTTTATATCATATAGGTCAGTAGTATCACAAACATGCTACCATTTATAATTTTAGCATTCAAGCCCGAAATATAAGGAGATATCACTATTTTCTCAATAAATCGTATGTAGACGGTTTATACTAGAAACAATTTTATTATAACTATTGTTCACATTTTGTACATATTTAACAATACTAAACATTGATTATACTGATTAAAATTTTGACATTGGGTGTTTTTATCCCTGACTCACATTTTAGAACTGTTTCGAAGCACTAAAGCTGGGTTTTTGTTTCATCTGCAAATTAATGGTAAATAATGCCTTTAATCCTCCGACAGCTCTCACTTTCCCTATCGTTACAAAGCTGTCTTAGGTATTTATTACCTAGAGCGAATTTGTACAGGTTTATGGGGTGTATTCTCGTTTGAAGAGAAATCGTGCTATCATACTGTGGCTTTAATTTTTGACATCCTACTTTCGTCACCTTAAGAAAAGTTGATAAATGTCTCAAATCACCATAGTGCCACGTGAAAGAGATACGTAGTTTATCGGTAGTGACAATTAAGTAGAGGGGAGGAAGAAGAGAAAGTAGGAGTACATCTTCTCATCACGGCTTTCAGTTCCACAAAAAAAAATGTAATAGAATGAAGTCGTTGACCAGAGTCATTCAATTAAAAAAAAAAGGAACCATGGAAGTTACAGGACATTAAAAAGACAATAGCCCTATAGGGAATGATTTATGTGCTTGTTATCATTGTCACCGCGGCTTTCATTATGTAGTGTTAAAAGAGCAATTATATAGTCTGCCTTTTCTTCTGCATATTCACTGCTGCCAGTTACAGATCTTTCTATATAGTATTCAGAAAGCAACAAGCGGACTAAGTACCATCATTCACAGAATCATGACTCCTACTTAAATGTATGGTTTGTTTGTGAACTTGAATGTAATCCTTGTAGCGTACAGCCCTTTCTGAGGTTCTTCGAACAGTCTCGCAGGGCGACAGACGCAAAAGTCAAAACCACAAACAGCAGTGCTATTCACAAACATAATTATTTTCAGGTTCGTTTTATTCATGTATGAGAGGATTATGAGGACGAAAACGAGTGTATATAACATCTATACAAATATATATACGAATATATAAATATATACAGTATAATATTATATATCTGTGTATGTATGTGTGTGTGTGTGTGTGTGTGTGTGGGAGAGAGAGAGAAAATGAGGGAGAGAGGATGCTCCATTCTGATTGCTAAATGCCCTTGTTATTCAGGATTAGATATATATATATATATTATATATTATATATATATATATATATATATATATATATATTATATTTGAACAGTTATGATACAGGGACATAATTAGTATGTCTATTTGACCTTGTCCTTGAGTGACCACGGTTAGGTGAAGTGGTAACTCGCGCACAAATGGGTTAGCTTCGTTGGTGTAATGGTGATTAATATTTACTGTGCCCATCCATTTGATGCAGGCATCGCGTCTCGTATCTAGGCAACGCCATTGCCATTCTCATCATATAAGCACCTGCCTCGGTCATGGTCTCGCTGACTGAGTTTGGTCCGAGCGCTTTTGAAATTCAGTGACACGCGCTTTTCCTTCCACAATCCAGGCCACAAGAAGATAATACTGCTTTAAAAATGTATAGAGATTGATAAGCAATGGCATTGTATTGTCAGTGTGGATCTTGTGAGGGAATTGATCGGATCTGAGTTAGAGAAAGAAGACTTGAAGAATCCTTGCGTGCCAGGAGGAGATTACCTTGAAGGATATGGACGATTGATGATTTTGAATGGTTGCATTCCATATAGGGTGAACGATCCGTTTTCGACGCCTTTTTCTATCTACTTGTAGATACACACAATACTAATGTGCACAGTACAATGAATAAACGAATACAACGGGGGAGGGGGAGATTATGTAAAAGGTAACACCATCTACAATGTAGATACATTAAAAATACACAAGAACAACATAACGGATAATGGTGCAGCATTTTTTAGGTAGCAAAGCCCAAAACCAAGTTACAGCGCTAATGTTCTGCCTATCGTCGACCAAAGGAGATCAACGTAAACAAAGACGCAGACACACAGACACGGAGATACTGATGCACTCATGCACACACACACACACACACACACACACACACACACACACACAAGCATCATATGTTTACATGGAGATACACTAATATAGATTACAATTCCATACGTGCCTTATATAGGCCTACTATACGTATACTTGACTACGGCGCAAGAATGAAGTAATGCCCTTACTTCATACAAAATGTTTGCGTGTTGAGTGAGAATAGAATCATACGTGCTTTCCTACTTTCCCCTGATTTGTCGGATTACCGGTATGTCGATATAGCAACAGACAGCAAACTACCTTAAAGTAGAAGTTACGCTTAATAATAATTGTACCTGACAGGCATAATACGTCCTTAAAAAAACATCCAACTGTAACTGCATGGATATATAAAACGAAATTACACAGAAATGAATAGCATTAAAATGATACTTTTTACTTATTGATCTCCTCTGATCTTATAGCTAAGAAGCCATTGATAGAAGAGGTCATTAAGAGAGAGAGAGAGAGAGAGAGAGAGAGGGATAGAGAGATAGATAGAGAGAGAACCAAACTGGATCCTCGTTTAAAAGAATGAAATTATGTCGTTGAATTCTTTGTTGCATATCAACATTCTTCTCTTGCTTTAATGTTGATCTCTTGCTGTTATTTCGAATTCATTTTGCATTGTATGGATGTGATTGTTTTTCTGTGGCTTTTTTTTTTACCATTCTATTTTGTTTTGGTAAGTTTAGTATCTTTGATGCTTGTCAGAGTAGGTTTTATGTCAGATTTCAATGCAGGCCGCCCAATACTTATTCATCTTATCCGGCTCCCTCGATTGGCGCTCGTAGTTTTAGGCCTTTCTGTGCCACTCTACATGCAAAAACATTATATAAGAGGGATAATGTATACGAGATCCGTGTCTAAAGCTGCATGCGTTTCTTAGAAAAGCAACATGCAGTGCAGTTTAATTTCCCTGATGAATTGCTCATCCATTAGCGAGGTTCTCTCATCCCGTCTTCACCTGTCCACTCTCTCCTCCTCCTCCTCCAGCCTCCTATGAGGGATGCTTCCCAGACTCGATCCATCCGCAGCAGAGGACGCTCAGAGGGGCCTTCACCAGTGACCTGCGGAGGATGACCGTCGAAACGTGCCTTCAATATTGTACTAAAAGGTATGTATACCCGTCTCCCATCACCTTAATTACTTGTTCTAGTTTCTGAAGATTCTCATATCTCCGTCCTTCCTCTTGTCACTGTCTGTCCGGTTACAGCTCGTTATTCCGAAGGTTTGTTATTCCGAAGGCTCTTTATTCCTAGGATTCGTTATTTCGAAGGTTCATTGTTCCGAATTTCATTTTCGGATTAACCAATCTTCGGAGCAACGAACCTTCGGAATAACGCAACAAATTTTCGGATTAACGAACCCTTTTTCATTTTCGGATTAACGAACCTCTAGGTCATAGGTATAGGAAATTTGCGTGTTTCGGATTAACAACCCTTCGGAATAATGAACCTTCGGAATAGCGAACCTTTGGAATAACGAACAGCACCCGTCTGTCCATATCTTAAAGTGCATGTTAGATTGTCTTCAATTAGATATAATAGAGTGAAATCCGACGACCAGGTTGAGAGATGCTCATTGAAAGCGGACACAAAATGAAGTTAAAGGACAAGTCCACCTTCATATACATAAGGATTGAAAGAATGCAGCAATATCAGTAGAACACATCAGTGAAAGTTTGAGGAAAATTGGACAGTCCGTTCAAAAGTTACGGACATTTTAAGTATCTGCGAAGTCACTGCTGGAAGAGAAGACTACTACAGTGTATTATGTCACATGCGTACAACTATATAAGGAAAATAAAAAGAGAATTTCACAAAACTTCACTTTTTTAATAAAGTTCACATTTCTTCAACTTGCTACTGACGTATGTTAAGGGTAATATTATTCCCTGCCTTCTGAAAGAGAGAAGTCGAGTGTTCTTTTGTTATGCAAGAAAAATGGAAATATGTTGAATTTTCTTTATTCTTTCTTTATATTGTTGTACTCATGTGACATCACAAGCTATAGTAGTCTTTTCATCCAGCCGTGACTGAGAAGAAACTTCAAAAATTCATAACTTTTGAATGGATTGACCGATTTTGCTCAAGCTTTCACTGATGTGTTCTACTAATATTGCTGCATTCACTCAACCCACATGTCTAAGAAGGTGAACTTGTCCTGTAATGAATTTGAATACCTGAATATAAAAGCGGCCCAAGTCCGAATTCGGCTATCATCTTTGAATACCCCTTGTGAGGTAATGAAAATATACATGTATCAAATGTAACATATAGATAATAATTCAATAATGATTGGTTTACCGTTCAGTTTACATGCAATCATATCATTCCTATATTTCACAAAATAATGTAAAACTATTTATGATATTTCATCCTGTGATGTCACGTTAGACCATGACGTCATCTCTTAACAACTCTTCCCATTGGTCGTTCCAAAGAAAAAAAAAACCCGATTTAAATAATGATTTACTTCGATGACTGCTTCTTGCTTCCCTCATAATATGTCATCGTTGCTTGGCTACTAGAAGACTAAAATGGCTTGTAAACTACATCTTACTCTATATTTCAAGTAAGAAATTTCATTTCTTTGTGCTCATCGCAATGCAAAATTTCTGTTACGAAAATATGGCCGATGTTACGATTTTCACCCGTAGGGGAAAAATACATCAATAAAATTTTGAATTTTGAATATTACCCATAACTTTAAAACTTTTTTTTTAAATCAACTGAATAAAAACATACCTTAGTGTAATCAAAGAATATACGTCACTCAAAAAAATCAATGAAAGTCATTGCTCCAGCCGCTCTCGTGACACGCAACAGGACAGATGGTATTGATCTATAATACGCAATTATAAATTCGCCGGCCTGAATCGAATGAGCACATAATGATAAGCACACACACACACACACACACACACACACACACACACACATATCTATATATCTATCTATATATATATATATATATACATACACGAAACAATAATGAGGACAGACGATGTCGCAGGATGCCGACTGGTGGAAGCTTTCGACCTTGGGTCTTCTTCAGCTTTATTGTCTGTTTATACGAAATGGGATAGATGTTTTGAGCATAACAAATCATCATGGAGTAATGGACATAATACATTGAGTACAATTTCAGCATGAGTTAACAGCTTCAGAGCATACTTGTCAACATAGCAATTGCAAAACATTCAACAATGTATTGCTGTAAGCAAATATATAATAATGGGTATATATCACATACAGGCATATCATAAAATAAAGAATATTAAACAAAACTACACCATGTATTTATTTACAGCAATACCATTGTTGAATGTCTTGCAATTGCTATGTTGCCAAGTATGCTCTGAAGCTGTTAACTCATGCTGAAATTGTACTCAACGTATTATGTTCATTACTCCATAATATGATCTGTTATGCTCAAAACATCTATCTCATTTCGTATAAACAGACAATAAAGCTGAAGAAGACCCAAGGTCGAAAGCTTCCTTCAGCCGGCATCCTGCGACATCGTCTGTCCTCATTATTGTCTCGATTGTATTCTTCCAAAGATGACAGAGGCGTACGGTACGAGTATCAGCATCTTCCCACTATCTCCATACATTTCTATTATTCAGTCTACTACTCACGTCACGTCTTATGTCATGTTTACGTTTCCTATTCGCATGTTTGCTCTTGATGATAGTTCGACTTTCTATGACTCTGACATTGTAGACGACCACAGGACCGGTTTGAATTAAGTGCAAATGCCATTTTTTTCCCCAGATGCCACTTATGTAGAAATGTTTTGACATTTCAAAGCGCGGGAACCATGCCAGGTGCTATATCATGGGTTGATTGGCAGGGAAAGATACGAGGGAAACGTGGGTATATTGCTTTGTCAATTCAAAAGAAAAGGGTGGGGGAGGCAAATAGTTGTGTGCATGAAAGATGCAGTCAGGTTGCAGGCTGATTTGCCCTCAAATCCGAATATGGAGACATTTTCTAGGGTTCACTCTGAATATACACTCCGTCTTGTCATACATACATCAGATCGTGTTTTTCAGACATATTTATATCTATTGCATTAAGTCGTCTCTCTACTCAACCATTTGTGACCTTGCATACACATACCAATCAATGTAATGATTCGCAATCTCATTTGGCCTGTTTGCTCCAGTAGCCGTAAATGCAATCAGAGAATGTTTTGTCACGACGTGGCAGTCGATGAAATGTGGGCTGCGTTTTTGATGTATAGGAGAAGGTCCCTTGTACAGGCGCACATTGCAAATATCGACGTACAGATGGTCCCACTGTCATGTGCCCTTTATGCATATTGATCGCAGTCTATAATGCATGCAAACGTTTTAACTCACAAAGTCAACTGAAGTCACGCTGTTTTCACTGCCGATTAGTAATGCAGAAAATCCCCGGTGCTTTTTTTTTTTTTTTTTTGTCTCGATGTTTAATAAAATGCCCTCATTCTTGAAATAAATTGATTAAAGCGACGGCAAATAAGTCTCCCATGCCCGGCAGAAAATAACGCCACTCAATTTGGCGCCAAGCTTCTTTAAACAAGAGTTGGACGCATTATAGATACAGCCGACATGGCACTCATGTGGCTCATTAGCATAATCGCGCCCTGCATTTCGAGGCTGGCATTTCGGGTTGGAGGAGGGGGGCGTGTGAGCGTGACTTGAATGGCGAAAGATATGGCGCCTCGGCAAGATGTGTCGGAGATTGAGAAACGTGAGCCCCCCGAACACAGATTGGAGGTCTTGTGCACAGGTCTCGCGCAAAAACGACAGTCAGCAATAATTATGGTTAGCTACACTCACATTCACGACACATCCCACACCAACTCGCAATCTCTCAATCTCCATAAGATGTGCATCTGTATCTATTTATATCTCTGTCTGTGTGTCTGTCTGTCCCTATCTCTCAAAATGTATGCATTATACATACGTACACAAGCATTCTCTCTGTTTGTATCACGTATATCTATGTGCACAATGTTTGTGTGCATAATATCCATATGATTGTAATGAAGAAACTTAACCTAAAAGATGTACCTGTTAAAGACACGTAGATTTGCATACATACACAAACACACACACACACACACACACACACACACACACACATATATATATATATATATATATATATATATGTATATATATACATATATATATATGTATATATACATATATAAAGTAGATGTACATATGTTATAGTATGTATATTATCATTTCTCTGACTTTGTATTTCTGCTTTGCAATATATTATCTTTTCCTTTGTCCCTTGATTGACCACGTTTCTCTGCATAATTCAGTTAACAATTCATCATCATCCCCTTACCGAATCCCTTCAACTCAATCATGATGTGTCCTGCTAACCTGTTTTTACGTAACCCCTTTTGTCTCTCTCTCTCAAGACATCACAAGAAACCTTGGCCCCTATAGTGACTCCCATCTCTCACTCAAAAAAAAAAAAGAAGAAGAAGAAAAATCTTCTCGCGTGTTATACATAGTGCATGCATGTTGCTCTCCTGACCCAGCTTTCCCTTCAATCCACTGTACCGAGGCCACCGCGGTCCCACGCGCTGTAAAATGCATCACTTACCGCAGTCCCGCACGCCGAAAGCCAATCAATACGGGAGAATGGAGTGACGGAGGCCTGTTTGGTTCTCTCCAGCACGTGCATGATTCGCGTGTTTTCCTCCGTTTTTCGCCGCATCCTCTCCCTCTCACTCTCACTCTCACCTCTGTCTTTCGCCAAATATCTTTCTCTTTCTCACACTCTAGCTCTCCTTCTCTTACTCTCTTTCCCTCTCGCTACATTTCAGCATAATCATGATAAAAAACAAACAAAAAGGCAGCCTCTTGCACTGATGGACATATCGACTGTGGTATATACTAGTAGTCCCTAATACTCCGATTTCACTGTGAAAACCGTAACAGGTGTCTAAATAATATCTAACCATATGTCATGCTAGTATACATGCTTTGAGTGGATGGATTTCAGCCAATCTAGTATATACATCCTATCACACCTATAGGTCATAGAAATGAACTTCCAGGTTTCATCTAATTTAACAACCAGTATTCAAGAAATCACATGGCATGTTGTAAGATAAGAAAGATATATCAGATGAGATTATTCTTTGCCGCGTCTTGGAAATGCATTAGATTGACACCAAAGATAGTAGTTAAGCGTCTTTGATTGACACGTTCTCTCCCCCCCCCCCTCCTCTTCGTGTGCATGCTTACGCGGTATTTTCGAAGTCTGTGTTAGATTATGGTTTAAATTTACATAAAGAAATTGTTTAATTTGTCGTAATCGTGTGTGTGTGTGTGTGTGTGTGTGTGTGTGTGTGTAACGTTATATACAATATCAACCCACCGAAATATGGTTTCTGGGGTAATGGGGTAATGACCCGTCAAAAAGAGGTGTCGAAAAAAAAAAATAGTCGCCAGTGGTTCAGATACACTATGGAACCAGATTATGTATGGCTGCAGACTTACGTAATTCTATGATGGCCAGTTTCATTCATTGTCTCCTTCTTTCTTCGTGCTGTTGTTTGTTTCTTTGTTTGTTTGCTTTGGAGGGAAAATTAGTCATGTTTCTGTCGGATTATGTGGTGTTCAGAGAGCATTGACGAGTTCTACATCTTCAGTAGATAGGAAACCACTATGGCCGTGTATATTCGTATGGTAGCATTACAAAAGACGGTCTAAAGAATGTTAAGAATTAGTCCATGGACTAAAACAAAACTTCAAGAGCCAAACAGGATACTGTCCTTGCACACGAGCACGTCAGCGTGCGTTCTCATGTAGGTTGGCGTCATGCGGATTTACGCATTCGAATCTCGCGTAGAATCCACGGACTAAAAATTTAATCTATACCTTTGCTCAAGTCGGCTAATGTGATTAATTCACTGCTTCGCAGTAATATCACTGATAGAATTAATACGGACAGAATAAGACCAGGCACTTTTAATACGCAATTTTGAAACTCTGAAGAGACATTACATTTCAGATAATATGATATGATATAATCTCTTGATAGTATTCAACAGTGCAGTGACTTTATACTTGAAAGCCTTGTTAAACTTTGCCGACTGAGATGCATACAAGGATTATTCAAAAATAGATAAAAAGAACACAAGCAGTAAGCTTTCCGTGTTCTCCAAAGTACGCCGTTATTATCAAGATATCTATGAGCAAAATGATTACCATGAGCTATTGCTAAACTTGGTATTCTGACATTAATGTCGACGGGGAAATCTGATGGTAAATCTGGTCACTCATAGGCATTTTATTCCTTTTTTTAACATTTAGCGATCGTTTTATCTTGCCATTGCAGTAGTTAAACACACTTTCAGTGATGCCGGTAGCATGTAGGATCGTGTTGCTCATTTTATAAGACTGAAAACAGAATTGAATATGGCTTCAGGCTTAGGTATCTGAATGTCTACTCAAAATTTGCATCACTTTCATATCGTTATTTTCATCGAATGTCTATATTAAGGGACCACTGTAAGCGAGAATACCTTGTTTCAAAAAGACTGCCAATCTCGTCACCAGAAAGGTATAATTTTACATTGCTTTCTAGTTCTAAATGGATTAACCATCGTGAAATGTTGTTTATGCTTCTTTGACTGGGTGTGATAGAAGGGGGAGGGGGTTCTCCCACCAAATGAGGGAAGTCGCATGACTATCAGTCTTATAAATCATAGATTTACAGTACCGCCTCGCTAGTGTCTCGTCATGTGATACACAGAATGCGTGAATGCTGAAAATTTCGCTTCCATAAATCATGATACGTACGTGATGCCCCAGAAGGAGGAATCTGGCTATATTCAGCTTGAATGAGACAAAAAAAAAAAAGTTGTTGTTCTTATCGTTGTTATTGTCTTTTAAAAGATTTCACATTGTGTATCATCTGCGTCAGCTAAAGTGGAGGCACGTAAGCAATATCTCGTTGAGTTACGACCTGTCTTAAACGAATGGATGGAATAAGGAGCGTGTCTAATTGTGTTAACGTCATTTTACTACGGTATCTTAAAAAGAAGAAAAATCCTGTTAACGTGAAGAAATGCGGATATCAACTCGATTATCCTATTATCGTGATGATCATATAAAATTCATCGGACGTGACAAGACGGCGCATCATAGTTGCGCTCTTCTTACGGACGATGTAGTATTCACAAAATGAACGTAAAATTTTAGATTGAGAAGATGTTTACATTTAGATTTAGATTCAGATGAGGAAAAAAAAGAACGTACTGGAAACAGCAGGAAAGCAACCACTGTAGTACCCCGCATGTGGATATACACTCACTGAAAAAAAAAATAAATGGGGCGCGGCAGGCTATACTTCGAAGGAACGGGTGAGATGACTAACTTTCGTATAGGGCTTTGTCCCCGTCTCTCTCAACAACTATCTCTCATTGTAATTCTATCCAAAGCCTTGTAAACAGAGTTAGACCGATTGTCAGCGCCAAATAGCACGGCACAGTGCGTATCAGTCCTTGAACGAGCTATACAGGTATACATTTTATGCAAGTACCCGGAATGCCAATTCGGTTTTAATGGAATATGTCGTATAGATGAGATATTCATGCTTGAATAAAATCTGCTCTCCAAGTATACAACATTTTAAAAAATACCGACAAGGCAAGGTATTCAACTTGAAACATTAAGCTGAAAGCTACTTAGTCTAATTAATTTGATAGCATGTATAGTCGCAGAGAAAGAGTTCCTCGATATATAGCTGGCTAGTTTGCAGCACAATTTCTAACTAGATGCAGAAACGCCAAAACAAAACGGGACAACAGGAGTTGAAACTCTTCCCCACCCCCTCAAAAAAAAAAAGAAAAGAGAAAATCATCAACAACGACAACAGAGGCATCTCATTAAGACATGTTCATACTCTGTGCCTTGCTATTCTGTGTCCGATGGAGGCTGTACAAAACAATTTAGTAATGGAATGTGTTAGAAGCGCATAGAAAAAAATGATGTTTCATGAGTTGAAGACAATGTGTTATGTGACTTTCATAGTCAAAACCAACGTACAACGTACCAGCCGTCTACAACAGTATCGAGCATAATATACTTGAGTCATGAATAATGTAGCACAAGAGTGAAAAGGCAGTGAAGAAATAAATCTATATACGTAGGTTGGAAACAAACAGAATGAGACAAGAATGGAGAACAAGTTCTTCGAAAATGTGGAAAATTTGATAGTTTTTAACATCGTGAGATCGTAAACGAATAAGCTTGAATTACATCATGGAATAATTTATATACTGAATAGGTTTATACACTACCAGTCCTCTTGTCTTTCAGTGAGTGTACGGTATATACTGATGGATATTACTTCACAAAAACAGAAGCCCGTCTTCATAATCTTGATCGTATCCATTATCATCGCAAAAATTGTGATGACAATAATTATGATAGATAACAAGGCAGTGACCTCCACCCATAAAACTCTTAGAATGGCTGGCAAGTCAGAAAGACACGAAACTTACCTCCTTTTTTTTTACCGAATCTTGCCAATAGATCCAATTGCGAGGGAACATTAACTTTCACCAATGACCTTTTGCTCTCATCCTGGTAGGGGGGGGGGGGGGGGGGGCTGAGAAGGTTCTTTTCTGGATCTTGGTCCCAAGATTTTTTAGTAACCCTCGTTTCCAAATCGTTTGGATGGATTTTTAGCTGCTTTGGAAGTGTTTACAGATGGAAAATGATTTGGTGTGCTCCTCGAGTAAATAATTCAGTTCAATTCGAAGCATTTATTTCAACATATATGTATTAAATTAGAATACTTACGGAATTACAAAATTTTCAGCTTGCCCCCCCAAAAAATAGATACATTAAAACATTGAAAGTCAGGGAATCAGCAGTGTTAGCACTGCTCTTTTAGAGAACCCTGCTATTATCATTATCCCAACGTGCAGTATACAAGGTGCCCATTTCTTACACATGGGACGTGGAGATGTGGTTTGAAATTGATATGAATACAACTTACGAGTTTACATGTTACATTGTGAAGTAAGGGCCGCTTCATTCTTTTGATGGTGGGCATGAAGGGGGTGGTACTATATTGGACTGGGGTCAAGATTATTAGTATCTCTCCCCTCCCCCCCCCCCCCGACGGGAAGATTTCTTAAGCAATCTATTTGTCGATTTGTTTGTTCGTTTGTTCGTTTGTTTGTTTGTGTGTGTTTTGGTTTTTGTTTTAGACAAAGTGTCTTGACAAAGGGCATGACAACCGCTGCAGCCGGGAGACTCGGACCAGCAACCTCTTGATAAAGAGTTAGTGGTCTCAGGCACTGAGAACCCACCCCACAGCTCCTCATATAGAGGCGCATTGGCAAAAGGTCCTCCTGAAGGATGTACACTACGTACGGGGAAGACTTCGAACTTAGAATCTCAAGTTTGACCCCCCCCCCCCCCCCAAAAAAAAAAAAAAAAAAAAAAAACCACAAACACAAACAAACAAACAACAACAACAAACAACAACAACAGCAAAAAACAAACAAACAAACAAACAAAACACACACACAAACAAACAAACTAACAAACGAACGAAAACAAGAAACTATGCATTCTGTATCGCACGGAAGAACTTAATTTTTACTGCAACACGAAGGCCATCAAAACTAGACTTTGTTCACCGAGTGCCTATTCAGCAATAATGAAAAAGTGCCCATCCACTTTGCAATTATACGTGTAGTTTGAAGTACCTTTCATCTGTGAAGTACTTGAAGCAGTTCTTCAATTTGTCTGTGATCCGCTACACAAGTGAATTAACTTCCAAGAGATTGCCATTAGATGATTTCAAATGATACCTTATGAGCAAAACCCCAAACCACTTTGTCTAATATTTACTTCATTAAAAACATATTCAAATGATAATAGTTGACCTCCCAATAAAAAAAAAAAAAAAAAAAAAAAAAATTCTCACAAGATTTACAAGATGGTAAGATCAGTATATTATGCTCTTCTGGTAAACTGCAGTGCTGACATACGATGCTACCGTCATTATTTGAAGGAGCTCCTTAACCTTAACTGATCTAGCTCTCACCTATACATAGGCAGACGTATTATACATTATGTGTATTGGTCTTCGTATAGCTCAGTAACTGCAAATCGTATTCTAAATGCAACAATCGATCGTTCAGCGCAACCGTTTTAGTGCGTTTAAAGTTTTCAATAGTTTACGTTTCTACGTGTGTGTTGATCTAGATGTTTAATTTCATTGCGAAGATTGATGATGGCGCCCTTCATCTTCACATCATTTTTTTTTTTCTGTTCTGTTGATGAACCGCCACTTTTTGTTTGATTTAGTGTATATTTCAAGAGACGATTTGCAACTAAACATTCAACGAATGTCAAGGTCTTCTTACCACAACATGATAAACGGTGATTGCACGTTCTCGCCTTACTCTCTTGTTTTGTTTGTTGGTTTGTTTTTTGTTTGTTTGTTTGTTTTTATTCCCTCACTCTTCTCTTCAAAGATGAGTATACTCTGGTTCAAAACACAAACGTAGTAACAAACAACACAGAATTAGCCAAGAAAAATCTGAAACTCGATTCGATTCTCGCACCTTGTGTATTGGATATCTTTGCGCGTTATACGTTATATTGGCTCCGAGTTGCTTTGTTGTACTTGAGCACGGTCCTTACAACTTATACCGTAATCTCTAGACCGCTATTTGTTTATGCCCCATAAGTAAACAACGCGATATTACATGTCGAATATCAAATTGTTCTCCGTCTCAGTTTAATCTTTTATGTCGTGGTAAGCAAACCTCCACTAACATGCTCTTATGTTGCACACAAACGTCGCGAGACAAAATTGCTACTAAAACGATTCCCTACCAGCTAGTTTCATATCGTAAGAAAATCAAAGGTCATATCTGTGAGCTATTGACCCTTACTTTAAGAAGTCAGTTGGTGTTTGATCACACTACATGTTTGTAGAGAAAACAAAGCATATACTAGTACTCAGAAGGAAATCGGTAATATTTCGCAAGGATGCGTGACTGTTGGACAAACTTTTCTGAGCTACCCCCTACCCCCAAAACAACAAACAAAGACAAAAACAACTCAGGCTTTTCTTTGAAAAATATCAACATTATCCTTCCATTATCCTTCCATATCAACATTATCCTTCCATATCTAGTCTTCTTCCGGTTAAGATTAGTTTTTTCATGTACGTACAAGTAAACTATAAGGATTATCATCTAAATCTAATCCTTTAAGATTTTTTTTTTTTAATATCAACTCTTTTCGCACAATTCGCTATTATTTACAAAAGCATGTAAGATATGAGGAAACCGTTGGTTGATACCGACTTGCTGGAATCTCTCCCTCTCTACAACTGTTCTGATAAGTTTGTCTGGCTGTTTTCTCTCTGGCTGTCTCACTCTCTCTTTCTGAAATTGGCTCTTTATCTACTTGTTTCTATAAATTATATATATTTCTTTGTTCTCTTTCTGTCTGTCTTTCCTTTCTGCTCATCTCTAAAGTATAAATGTCATCCTTGTACATGCATAAACATTAAAAATGTATCTTCACGTCACTTGCTGTAGCTGATTTTTCTGCGTCACGAACGCTACCTGAAACCGTGTCTTCTTTCATAACCCCAATGGCAGCTTATGACTTATAATTTTCTCTTCAGCTGTGTTTGGAAAGATGTCATTGAGAGGGACATAGAGGTCATCCCCCAAAATTGAAAAATGGAAAATATAATGCAGCAAGCAAGCTATCGTTGCCTTAAGTTTACAGTAAGGAGCCAATCTGAAATCCCCCCACACACACACACGCACACCTTTGATCCATCTCAGATGAAGCCGTATCTTCATAGCGCTGGAACGTATCACGTGCCTCACTAACCTGAGTTATAGGCCATCGATACCAAGTCTTCCGTGTGATCTAGCTACCCGGTGTTGCGATCCCGCGGGAAACTGTCGGGGGTAATGATTTGTGATGAAGGCGACATTAATAATGAATAGACTTTGGTTGAGAGATGGTAGTGTGCGACTTCCATCGTTCTAGTTCCTGCCCTTGAAGAAAGTTGTCCACAAAATGTCTATCAAAGGATTTGAATTGAATTAGTTATGCAACATTTACGCCATGCATTTCGAATAATTTTTGACTGATCTCGTGCGCTTCGTGACGATGTAACTCGGCTGATGTGAGGCATACTGAATTCCTCCATCACATATTCTTGTCTATGACTTGATTGTCTTCTCGGACTCGAGAGCATTTGGAAAGTTTGGAAAGATGTAGACAAATTTTACGGCCCATAGTCTTTAAAAATGGCTCAACCATTAAGTTAAATGACCAACCAACACTACACGCAATTTGTGCCTTCACGCCCTGTGATCACCGTTACAGCAGAAAGAAAAGCCGAGTGTACGAACTATAAGCGATCTAGTTAATGAACATCATAACTAATGCCAAAACTCACATTATATCATAAATACATACCATGCTGATGTATAGAACCTCTGGTAAATAAAACAAAGAAATTCAGCGACTTTTCCTCAAGAATGTTTGATAACATTGGATTTTTAGCTCACAACATATCTGGCAGCTGCAAAGCTCAAAATCAACTGAAAGTAATCAAAGAGACCATGAATAATGACGTAGGTTTCTGATTAGATCTGTATGACGTCACTTCCCTCTGATAAAGTCGAGTTATCCATGCATTTTCCAAGGTTAGTTCATGATCAACATGAAGTACTATATTCGGTTCACACACTATAAAGGGAATTCACACACCCTGCATAATAAAACAAAACCAAATCAAATACAAATTTTGCCTGACGTATTTACCGCTATCATTATTTTGTTGTTTATGTCAATCGATGATTGTTCTATTCCTAGGGTGTGCAAATTTGTGTTCATACTAAAGGTGAGCTTCGGAATAAAGTTGATACATGTAATGTTCATTAAATCACCTTTAACTGATAGTTTACATTCTAATTTATATTGATAGCAAACATAATAAAAAACACTACTTCTGCACTTAACCATAGTCTACAGTATACACTGTGCAATTTCAGTTATCAAAGTTTGGATGTTGTTGTACATCTTGGTATGTGGACTCATGTTTTGAGTCTATATGGCTACGAGTATATTAAACGTGTGATTCAATTTAGTAATTTGCAGTTGTCTTTGCGAGTTTATCAGATTCCCAGGAACCGTGCATGCAGAAGAGGCCATGCCATCCTGCTGCAATCGCAGTATTGCTCGTAAAGGCCCCCTCACACCTGAGCGAATTGCCTGAAATATGACTTGCGATGGCTGGCGAAAGGCATTTTTGGAAAAATCGTTTTCAATGGTAATTGATAGTAAGTCATATTTACCCTTCGTGTTTGGGTTCGTACACCTTCTGAACTAACAGTTGCAATTATTCAAATTCGCACGGGATTTTTGAACATGTTTAAAATTTCCCGACGAATTGAAAAATCGTCTATCATTTGCATCTCTTATTTAGTCTGCGGTAATCGTTCGTTTATCGTTCGTGTGCTATCGTCACGCATAGTCCCTCATTGCGCTTTTGCCAAGGTGGACCGATCTCGAAAGAACCCTAAACGAAGTAACACGATGACTAAATATGACTTACGCATAGAAACGAAGATACTATGACAAACGTATTTTCGCTTGCCATCTTATATGCGAAGGGAAACTAAGATTGACTTTTACTAAATTTGAAAGGCGATGTATACACGAAGGCAAGTCTAAGAGATAATATGACAAACTATGGATTGCGAAGTGATACGAATACGAGCGAATGACCTGACGAAAAAATTGGCGAATGCTGAGCTGCTCTCCGTGACCAGCCACTCGCCACGCTACTCATATATAAACATTCCACCTGAAAGTTCAAAGTTTCTTCAGAAAAATGGAAGATGCAGCCCGCCTCAGAGTCCAGCTCAGAATGATATTATACATCAGCAGCTGAACCTACACCAGTTCATCAGAGGCCGTTTAAGATGGAGACGAGGCTTCAGACGACGTCGTATCTGGAGAAGGACGTGGCTGAACCCTGCCAGAAGAAGGGCTTTTGGAATCTACGACCAGCTGTTGGTTGAGCTCCGAAGAGAAGACCCTTCGCCTTTCAAGAAATTTCTCTGTATGCCCCCTGAACTCTACGATGAAATCCTGGAGAGGGTCAGAGGAAGAATCAGGAGGCAGTACACCTGGTACAGGGAGCCGCTGGAAGAAGGTCTCAAGTTGGCAGCTACTCTCTGTCATCTTGTGTCTGGCACCAAGTACTCCGACATGCAGTATGGGTGGACGGTGCCTTAAAACACCCTATCTGTAGTGGCCAAGGAAGTGTGTCAGGCCATATGTGACGAGTATGCAGATGAAGTCATGACAGCCCCTTCAACCCCTGATGGATTGAAACAACTTGCTGGTGGATTCTACAAGCGGTGGAATTTTCCCCACTGTGTGGCAAGCCAGCTATTAATGGCAAGCATGTGGTCATCAGAAAGCCTCCTCTGTCCGGCTCGCTATGCTGCAACTACAAGGGCTTTTTTTAGTATAATCCTGTTGGCTTTCATAGTGGACAGTGACTACAAATTTATCTGGTGCTATGTTGGTGGTAGGTACGATACAATAGGGGAAAGGGGGTAGGTCGAGTCAATTTAGGGGTACGTCAAATTTGTTATCATCTCACCTCCATTGTTACTGTTTCAATATTTATTTATTTTTTTTTTTTTTGCTAAAATGATAGCAATTGGGGCAATTCATCTCAGTTTTTGCTTGATACCCTTTTTCTTCTTCAAAAACGTGCTTTAAGAATGATTAATAATATTGGATATTTATTTCACACAAATGATCTTTTGTGTAGAAGCAAAAATCTGAAATTGATTGATTTGTTTCATTATAATGTTGGTATTTTTATGTATAAATTTTCAATTGATGAGCTTCCTGACATTTTTGCACATGTTCATAAGAAATAACTCTCTTCATATCTACCCAACTCGTCATCGTGATGACTATCACCTTCCACGTACTCTCCCAATTTTTGCGAAAAAAACATTAATGTTTACAGTGCCAAAAATACTGGAATCTTCTGGCTGATTTTACTGTTTATCTTTGTCGTCCTTTAAATGTAAATGTTGCGTGGATGATTTCTCTGGCCGCACTGAAATCTGGACGGACCTGATCGCTTTTATACTCCCCAAGGAGCGCACACATACGTACGAGAACGCCTGATCTATTCTTTCGTCTTCGTTTCCAATCGCACGCCATATCAAACCATTGCTCATTGTTCGTTCGTCTTATCGGGTCATATCAACCCTTCGCTCGCCTTTGGCCGCAATTTACTCAAAGAAGTGAACCGAAAAATCGTTATCCTTTGCATGTCATATTTATCCTTCGCTTACCGTTCGTTGATCATATTTGACTTTAGTTTATAATCGGATGATTTGAAGGCAACTTTATTTGAAATCGTTGAATTCGCGCGCATTTCGTACGTTTTTCTCATTCGTCCCCCTTCGTCCCCCTACATTCGCTCAGGTGTGAGGGGGCTTTAAACCTGCTGGTTGACGAATACAGGACTCATCCGTAATCGCATCTGTAAATGCCTCGGCTGCATGAAGCTCGAAATAGATACCAGCGAAAGGAGAGAACTGGTGTAATTATTGTCAGAGCCTTCTACGAGCTTTGTACTTGTCGGCACCTTGTGATTTCATGCATCAGCACTCCGCTTCTTCATGGCGTTTATTAGGACCGCGCGAAGCGGCAAAGTCGGAAGTCGGTGCTTCAAGTCGGGGGAGTGAATCTGCGTCGATATTGAACCATCCTTCAAAATCGACATTTGAGATTTAACTCGTCTGTGTTGCGAGGTTATGAACAAAAAAAGAAGACATATTTGCATGGTTGGAAATAGAATCGGTCGAGTCTTTTCGCTTTCCTTTGTTCTCCTTTTTATGCAATAGAGCGCGGAATTTGATTTTTTTTTCTCACTTAACAACTTGGATTTAATACAGGGATACATTCTAGAAGGCTCATCCTACTTTATCCTTTATACCTGATAATGAATAGCAAATCTTAATGTGGATCAAAAGGCCGTTTTAACAAAACTTTTACCTAAAGGAGCAAATTTAACGTTAACATTTTACATCACCTGAAAGACATGTCACGTCGATAGTTTTGAGTACATAAAAAAGTCCATTAAAGCGTATACCTCCCTTCGAGGTCACCGCCCAAGAGTTCCTACCCTCCGTCACCCCACTTACTCACTGATTGGTTTTTCTGTCGTAAAAGACTCATAATTATTTCAGCCCACTACCCCGCCTGTATCTTGTCAGTATAGTCGCCAATCCAGCCGGCAATAATAGACCAGAAGAGTACTGAGGGTTATCATGCGACGGATGATTTTATCAATTAAGTATATTAGAAGTCGTCCAACATCTTCCCGCACATATAAATTGTACAACATTCGAAGAATATTATTTTCTTACCCTTCATGTTTGTTTGTTTGTTTTTTTCGCATCGCGTTTGTGGTAATATTTCTTGAAGTCCTAGAGATAACTTGTCTTTGAATGAGGAAAGCCGTTGCCGCCTTTTACGCGTGAAAGGCACGTGTGAAAGAGGAGAAACGGTGCGTGATGAAATCCCTCATTGAATTAATGTATGGAAATGCTGTATGCACTCTAAAAACTGAAATGGAAAATCAAAATTTAAAATGCTGTCGTTTCAACCTTTGATAAATAACACTCAAAATGTTGGATTTTTCATTTCATTATTTTTAAAATTTTTAACTCAAAATGGAATGGTAAATCTACCATTTTGTAGTGTTTAATTCAGCGTTTAATGATCCGAGGAGTAACGACATTTGACACGTCAGATTTCCGTTTCTTTTTTTTTCTTTCCTTTTTTCTTTTTTAGAGAATAGGAGCATATGGCTGAAAGTTGTAGCAACAACGGAATAATACATATCCCTATTGGTTTGAGTCATTTGTGAATGTTTATTTGTTTGTTTTTTTTTCCATATTTCTTTTTCCATCGCAGAGATTCATATTATTCATCTTCTTATTTTCATCGCCAAGAAACAATACGCTGTAGAAGTGTAAGCGACGTTTTTACGATGTATTTACTTCGTACGGGAGAGGGTGCCTCATTTAGAGGGGGCCCTTTAAATGACGATGGCATGCATATTGTGAGCTATAATAGCCAGGATGTCCCCGCTGAATCATTGAGTTATGACCGTCGGTTTTGAAACTGAATTCCTTTTGATTATGCATGATCTGCAACATCGAGATGGGGAATGCAATCCTGGAGCATCGGTAGTGAGATGAATACGCACAGCTATAATATAGCTGTATATAATATAAGCTCAATAACAAATGCGGCGTATTGCGTCGTTTGAAGAATATAGGCTGTGACTGTATGGAGGAGTGCTGAATTTGAAAGCGGATAGATAGCGCGACATAAAGGTGGATACTGTACAGCAAAACATGATTACAGAATTAGCTGTTTACCTGTATACTGTAGTGAACAATTGATTATACAAAGTTGCTTTATTGATCCTATCTTTGCTCGATGCAAAGAATATAATCACTGAGTTATTGTATTTATTCAGACAAAATAAAAAAACAAGACTAGAGGTGCAAAAAAAAAAAAGAGAGGTACATATACCCATGCTTGTCTGCATCCCTGAAATACATTATTCACCAATTTATGCAAATCAGAAATAAGAATCGTAACATTTGAATACATCAATCTAAAATACATTTCTACATTTGTAATACAACTAAATAAAGGTAAAATTAAGCTCTGGTCTTCTGAACAACATTGCACAAATCGTAAATGCAACTGTCAAAAATCAACACCTGTCGAGGGGAAAGAACCTCTTGACTATTTCCTTTGTTCTCCGTCAAATCTATTAAACTGCTGTTGTAATTCCTAGGAAATAATTAGTTTCAGTGAAATTATTTGTAATACTAGTATAGACCCTACTTGTCTAGTGCGTTCGTGTGTTTTTTTTTTTTTCATGTTTATGAATTTTATATGTCGTCTCATGGCTCCACTATTGCTATTTGAAAAAACAAACAAACAAACTATGGAATATTCGATTTCCGTTTTGTTTACGTAAACATAGAGTTATCAGCTATTACTACGCGGGCTGCATTAAAAACATTTAATCCTATGTTAAGCTTTGTTGCGATTTACTACCATATATTGTTAGCTAAAATGCCATTTTGTCTTAATCTGTCTAATGTTAGTCATGGCAGGCAAAATATAATTCATGTATTTACATAATAGGTACAAAAACAGGTGCCGGTGGAGGCCACTAAACAAATGTCTGTGCAGTGTAATGTTAAACTACTTTACTGGGTTTTTTTTCTGCTTTTTCCTCTGGCCTCCAGAAATTTTCTATACGGTGGTCTTCAATACTACAGTGAATGCTACTGCGGGTCTACACTGGAGCGACCGAAGGCAGACAACAAGTCCTTATGCAACCTACCGTGCGCGGGCAACAAGACCCAAGTGTGCGGCGGCGCCCCATACCTTTCCGTTTATCGCCTTTCAATGACCCCCGGACAAGCCCCCAACCGAGGCGTGCTCAGGAATGTGGCAGCCATGCAGCAGCAAGTCCGAGGACCGAAACCTGGAAACGGTAAGAAACTCGATTTTCTCATGGATGTATCCAATTTTATTTATATATACATGCATGTATCCATTTTTATTTATAAAAAGCTGCATCACTTCGGTGATCCCTCGCATTTATCCCCAAGTTGAATTATCCTTCGGGTTTATGCCAGGTTCAAGTGTGTGCGTGTGTGTCACACACAAACACACTGCTATAGCTTCTGACCACCCGAGCATTGAGAATTAAGGGTTTCTGGGACGAACACTGCACTAGGGCTTTCTATAGCTCAGTCGGTAGAGCACCGGTCTAGCAATCCGGAGGTCTCGGGTTCGAATCCCGATGGAATCCCATTTTCTTTGCTCACTTTTCCACTAATAATTTATATTCCTTCTGGTCAGTTTATTCTGTCTTTATTTGTTACAAACTCAAAAAGCTGCATCACTTCGGTGATCCCTCGCATTTATCCCCAAGTTGAATTATCCTTCGGGTTTATGCCAGGTTCAAGTGTGTGCGTGTGTGTCACACACAAACACACTGCTATAGCTTCTGACCACCCGAGCATTGAGAATTAAGGGTTTCTGGGACGAACACTGCACTAGGGCTTTCTATAGCTCAGTCGGTAGAGCACCGGTCTAGCAATCCGGAGGTCTCGGGTTCGAATCCCGATGGAATCCCATTTTCTTTGCTCACTTTTCCACTAATAAATTATATATATTCTTAATACTCTTTTGACTCTTGTTGAGACACTTTTTTTCTGACCTAAGCAATCTATTATATAAACGTCGATGAACTGATCTAAATCTCTGAGGTCGAAAGATCAGAAACGCTGGTAAAAAAAAAAAAAAAAAAGAAAGAAGAAAGATGATAAACTTTGCGCATATTATGGTGAAAGTTTGTTTGTGCATCTATTGATAATCGTCATCGCATCATATCCGCCAAATATTAATTAATCAAAGCTTATCGCTTATTTTTCTCAGTTCGTAATAGGTGAATAGTATAGGTACCTATATGCATAATTATGTATAGGTGTCTGTTGCTAGAAAGAAAAAACAAAATTATTCAAAAAAGCAACTTCGCTGTTTTGTGGGTACAAGATTTTGGATGACTTGTTTTTGGACTGTTTTGCTCATTGTCTTGTGTCTGGAGTTTTATGGTCAAATCGACGTTGTTTGTGCATCAACACGGCATTATCTCTGTATGTATAGCTCATACATGTTTGTAAGTTGTTGGTTTTTATTTTGGAGGCTGTACGAAGGCTTTCTTACTGTTTTCATTTCAAAACTGTCTGTTTGATGACGTCAATTGGTGCGCAACCTCTCCTCCAGCGACCAATTATCCTTTAATAGATGTTATTCAAACGGATGAGTTGCTCCACTCTCGGTGACCCAATATACAGAATGGTGCCTCTGACGTGTAAGCGTTATGTTTTGGTTTGCCTTCTACAGCACGTTAGCATGCCTCCTATTCCAACAAATAATTTATTTATCCACCTGTCTACCCGTCTTGCGAGCAACAACGACCATTATGATGGATTTCCGAATCAATTCAGTTTGAGTTCTTTTTTTCTCGAATTTATCAAAAATGATAATAAAAATAAATTAATTGGGTTAAACGTTATAGGAGTGCACGCTAGAGACACATGAGTCCTCCATGAGATTTCGTTGTTGCCGCTGTTGTTAAGTTCACTCACTGGAAAATCAGACATGGTCATAGTAATTGCTCGGAGCTCATCCATAATGACATGAATATTTACAGAACATTGATAATAATGATAAACATTGTGGGTAATCGTGCACTTACTTATGTATGCCTACGCGCCTGATACACCCTGCTCCTATTTGCATGAGTTGCTGCTGTGATCCATGTTTCCCTCGGTCCTCAACCCTATAGCTCACACCCTCCGCTCCTCCTGGCCCCACGGGATTTATACTGCAGTATATACCACCCCCCCCCCCCCATTTTTGCCAATTAGAGCGTAGAGAAGAGCACTGTTTATCAATGCAAGCCATGCAATACTCGCGTTGCACTCGCTTGATCATGACATCAGCCAGAGAGCATACAATAAATGCGATAATGGCACGACATTGCGGAAATCTCCTGTTTAGATTGGTTTTTATGGGATATTTTAATGATTTGAAGCAATTTGTTTCCAAGCTACAGATTGGATCACTTTCCGGAGCAAATAGTCAAGCCGTGCGCGCTATGAACTCTCGTCCTATAGATGCTTTTGATTTTTTTTTTTTAATGGTGTGCCTGTGTTTCACCTTTTTCCGTCACTGCAGTCAACCCGTCTGTCTGTCTGTGTGATGCATAACATTGTCGATGATGTCAGGAAACTGTCACTACATGGATACATTCTTCTCTATACTTTTATGCCATTTTCATCAGTAATCACTTTAATGGAGTGTTTCCCCGCTTTTGCCAAGAATCTAGGCAAGCAGAAAGAATTTGTGGGAAATTGTATTGTAGAACAGTGCAATGGTATCACATTTTCACTTCGAGCAGATGAATATTATGGATCCTGATCTATCTGAATCATTTGCATGGAATTGGTGATCATTTTCTCAGCATCATTGCATGTGAAGCCTTCTTTCACCCCTTTCCTCTAAGACTTCAGACGGATAAGCTATTGGTTAAGTTGTAAGAATATCAATCAACCAGTTACCATTATACCTACATTTATCTCTAAGACTTCGTAAATTTCTTTGGACAACTTGATAAGGGAATATCCACATATATTTATATATTGGGCTCGATATTAACATTTTGCTCTGGTGGCCTGTTAGAGCCACTAAGATCTACGAATCTGAAATTTTGGTGGCCCAAAAATAAAAATAAATATAAAAATTCATTTTCAATTTCAGTTGCCCGATCGGGCCACAAGACCACCATTAATGTCGAGCCCTGTTGTATATAATAAGTATATATATATATATATATATATATATATATATATATATATATATACATATGTATATATATTTTTTTTTTTTGTGTGTGTATGTGTGTGTGTGTGTCTGTGTATGTAAATGTAAATGTATTTTATTTTGGTATTTTAAAGATTTCCACACTTAGTAAATACTGGAAGATAAATACTGGTAAGGTGTGAGTAAAGTTCACTTTCCTGCAACTGTATACATTTATTATGGCCATTTGAGCTTTGATTCGAGGTCAGTCAAGTGTTTAACTGCCCATTCTGTTTCACACCGGTGAATGACAGACAATCATAATATACGATGTGGTATCTGTCCTGCGTTATCTTTTAGGGTATCATTAGTCTTACTGAATAGAACTGAGAGCAGTTGAGTGGAATAAATCGGGAATTAGAGTAATATATCTCTCCCTCTGTGTCTGTCTGTCTGTTTGTCTGTCGCCTCTCTCTCTCTCTGCAGTCTCTGTATATCTCTTAGCTATTCTGTTTCTTTCATTAGGTCCTGCATGCCTTGCTTAAACCATCATCATGGTAATTTGTGATAGCGCACTCCGCGATGTACTATAGTGGCCTATATTTTACGTAGTTCTTATAATAATATTTGACATCACATGTCAATTATCATACAAAGTGAGGACGATCATCATGGAAATTCTCATATCCCATCAATTATTCATGCTATTATAAATGTTAATTTGCTTCCCACACACAACCTGATCCTGCAAGATCTCTCAAAGCCTATTCCAGGCTCGCTGATAGTAAAGGATCGAGCTTTTTTTCCGTTCAAGAGCTGCCTCCAATATAGCTAAAGATAACACATCAGCAAAATCGATGATGTTTGTCCATTATCTCCACGATGGGCGAAGGTATGGACGAGAAGCAAGGAATAAGTCATTTCACGAGAGCGTCATCTCCTTTCCTCCCCCCACCCCTTCTCTCTCATATGCACACGCCTCACTATTCTGTATCCCTCTTTCTTCCATCCTTTACGCCTTTCTTGTTTTTCAATGTCGCCGCCTTGACAGGCTCGTTGCCTCCTCGAGCACATTTCCGCTCCATGTAACCGCGCAGCACTCTCAGCGGTAAATGGCGAGATAACTCAATCAATGCACGCGTTATGTACTTGCCCTTCAACTCGCGTGGCGTATCCTGGATGACTGTGAACGCCTCAAAGAAGGAGAACTCGAAGTGTTTAGGGGTCATGACACAGGTGATTAGTCTATCAACAAGACCTGAAATTTCTAGCTGATCAGTTTGACTTTGAAATTTCAGTACGCAATTTAGAACAATTGTAACTTTTAAGTTAAGTTGAAGGTGAATATACAAGAAAGAAAAAAAATCTTTTGATACATATTCGAGAAAAAGAGGTCAATTTGTAATCAATAATGAAGACAGCTTACATAAAATTTGAACAACCTGTGCGCAATGTTTGCCGGCGGCATATCCTGCCTATAATGTGGTGAACAAACGCACACTCACATAATCACTTACAAGCACATTGTACAGAACACTATATTCAAAAGTTACCATGCAGTTACAGCAAGAAAAAAACATCGTAAACAAACAACAAAGTTTAACCATTATTATTGCAAGGTACAATTCTTTTCAAGTCTATTTATTAATAATTGTTTCTTTAAGCAGGTTATCCTTTTCAGTTTACCAACTGGTCTCCCAAGGGGCAGTATACACGTACATACTGATACTGTAGATACGTAATGTGTGGCATATTACATCTAAAACACGAAAATGAAAAGAAGTAATAGAAAACTTAAAAAGGCGAGTCAAACGCACAATGCGAAAGGACAAAAAAAAATACATTAGAATGAATACAGTAAAGTAATAACATCACAGGCAATACTTCATATTTGTTCCAGATTTGCAGATAAAAGTTATAATGTCGGCTTACATTTTTTTCACACACTTAAATTTTGCAAGAACGGATTATTCGTCTTGTAATTCATTCCGATTTGAGCTTTGACGCGTGGGATAGAGTGAGGTTATTTATCATGCTCATTTTGCCTCAATGTTGTTTAATGTGGAAATTTGAGAATCTACCCTTTGAGACTATGCAGGTTGTATTGAGAATAAACTCAGTGAATCAGAAGCTACTTAACAATGGGAAGGAATGCGAGCGAAGAAAGATAAAGATCAAGAGATCTATTTCCGTGTACTATCTGAAAGTCATCTGACGTTTGTTCAGTGTAAATCTCAATTGGGTATAGTTTCCGTGGCTGACCAGTGTTGCCTGCGTAACACTAGCCTTATTCTTTGTGCGTGAACTCCATTCTAGTCAACTGATTAGGTACCTAGATATCATGCTATTCTACAAATCTCCAAGGAAACTCAAGTTCCTCCTCTCCACGATAAATTGAAAACACGAACAGAGATCATCTTGATTTCTCTCGCCTTCCATGGAATTTGAAAAAAAAACTCTGCATGATTCTCGTAAGATGTGTGACCTGTTCATGCAAAGATGTTATTTACTTATTTATGTATAGTATATTATATACGTGTGTGTGTGTGTGTGTGTGTGTGTGTGTGTGTGTGTGTGTGTGTGTATTTGTCTATATTGTACACACCCACGTGCCACGCACGGTTACATTTCAATGGTGTACAATTCACTGGTAAGTATGTACACGCAATTCCTTTCTCATGTAGATAAGAGATACGTTTTACTAACACGCCACAAGCTGCAGCTGACAAGAAAGTGTTCATATCTCAACTTACTAAACGTGATTGTCTGTTAGCAGGTGTTTCTTTTTTCCCTGGGTATATATATGACGTACAATGAAGCCTCAGCCCATATAGGCAAAACTGAATGTTTGATAGAAGGTATCCATTATACTGGTTCATATATCTATGCTTACAAGTTCTCTGGCTGTGTCTACAAACTTGGTGACACGTGATCAGGTGCTGGACGGATGTTTTACATTCACTGCCTTTCGGCAACCAGTACAGCGCCCTACAGATTACACCTAGCAGAGATTTACATTTTTAACTCATCGGGCCCTTCTCCGTGTGGTTGTGTTACCTTATTTGCATCTCACACCATAGCTTGAGGACGCAATGGGGCATCATATCGAGCGCTAAAACTCCTATTTATAATGCTAACCTTTAGACCACAAGGCAATCCTTCACTGATTAAAATTCATGACTTGATCTCTGACGTCAAACCTGGACGTAATTGGTAACCCTTTATGACGGTTCCAGCACTCTTTTTTCCAAACCTAACACCCCTGTTATTCAGTACACTGACTGATTACGGAGGACCTGTGGCATATGTTTTCTGTCATACCGTTCGAAAGTATAGTAACTGTTCATATTCGTTACGGATTTACTTGTGTTAATAATGCATGACCTTGTCGCCTGCCCCTTTTCTTTCGTTGGCCCCCATTTGTGATTGTGCATGCGTGCTCAATGCTATACGTTTTCACAACGAAAGCCTGGAGAGCGTTTGATGAGATTTACTGATGCATCTGATTATAGTAATATTTGTGGACATAACTCCCAAATAGTGGAATTGGCCATACGAACTTCACCATTAATGTATTGCCATCAAAGCGGGCACTGCGATCGAGTGTATAACATTTCTGTATTTTGTCGAGATAAAGGGCTTGTTCGTGATGGAAGCACGGCGAGAAAACGCCGAAGTATTATGAAGCAGAGAGTGATGTGTTTGTATGTACTTTCATATCTTTGGCTAGGTCCCGGGAATGAATGTTATATGAGTAATAGTGTGGATATATGGTTATGTTTAAGATTGAAACAGTGTGCGTGTGTGTGTGTATGTGTGTGTATGTATGTGTGTGTGTGTGTGTTTGTGTGTGTGCGTGCGTGTGTGTGTGTGTGTGTACGTGGATGTGTGTGTATGTGTGTATATATGCATGTGTTGTGTGTGCGTGTGTGGTATGGCAAGGAAACTGAATATTGGCGAGCTTTGTTTGCATTGTATAGCCATGAATAAAGAAATTCTCTACTCCATAAGATTATTATGCTAAGCACGGCTTTGAAACAAATTCGTCATCTTTTTCTCTACGTAGAGTCCATTTTGTCTACGCGTATATCAAGGGTGAGAGAGAATGTGTGTGTGGGTGTGTGTGTATATGTGTGTGTGTGTGTATGTGTGGGTGTGAGTGTGGGAGTGAGTGTGGGTGTATGCGTGTATGCGTGCGAGATACAAGAAAAACACTGATCTGATGCAGTGCACGACAAAGCGTTTATGACACAATCTCAATAATTTTTGGTGCCTTGGGTGGAAATCGAGACACGCCTTCACCTTATGCATTAACAGATGGCGACGCCACAGAAATTATACGTGAACGCGGGCAGAAAATGCTTATCTGAACTGAGTGCTGACCCAAAAAGATTCTAGCAAAATTGCGTGATACTGCTTGTGGAAACGGAATAGATATGACAAAGTGACATTATAGCGAGTTGATATGCTGCAACTTGAGATGATCGTATAATGTGATATTCCTTACATCTCAGCGTGTATTCCGTATCATGCATGTCTGCATCAACTCCTTAGTGACGTACGGGGTTACTGCCTCAGATTCGAAGAATTTTCTTCTTTTTTTTCCATGAAAGGTAAGAAGTCATTACTGCGTAGAGAAACAAGCTAAACATGGCATTTGAGACCTGTATGGGGGGGGGGGGGGACGGGGAAGTTATAAAACTTTGTGAATATATAAATCCTAAGATAAATTGATAATCTGGGTGAATGAAATACAAAGCCACTCAAACTATACTCTTCATTCACATTATACTTCCGTATTTATTATATAATTATGCATATATTAATGAATACATTATGGCATAAATAAACACATTCATATTGCACATAATCATGTGCATAATTATGTACTAATTATGTACGTATGTATGTAATTATGTACACGTTATACACCCACCTCCCCATCCCATTCTCTTTCTCTCCTTTTCCGTGTATGTGTGCGTGTGCGTGTGTGTGCGTGTGTGTTTGTTATGTGACTAACTGTGTTACAGCTGCCTGATGCAGAAAGTGCTTTTATACAAGATAAGCTCAATTATTCAAATTTAATCAGTGTAAGATGAAACGAAAGGATGTTCAAGCAAAATAATGTCCATTATGCGTTTTCGTTAGAGAAAATGAAATCTATATCAACCTCACGCGCTGCCCTCACAATCAATTAGTATGATAAAGCTCGTATACTTAATAATGCAAATGGATTTTTTTTACACACCACTCTGTACATGTACATGATACGAGGGGGGGGGGGGAGAAGCGTGCCAAATTGAATGTATTTTTAACTCTATATTTAGCTCCACGACCTTACAAGACGCGCTTGTAGTTATGTGCGCCATGAAATGTTGACTGCAATGGATGGTCGAGATTTCAGACAATACAATGTATTATAAAATGGGCTTTAGAATCTCTGCAATCTGATTGGTCAATTGTCATGCGTTAATTCTTAATGATTCACACTGAGCCATGCGTCCGGTAAAATCCGAATGCATGGCTCAAGTCTTGTATCGTGCTGTAGGTGTACCGGATGCATGATGGGGAAAATGGTTGTATTTTATGAATTTACGGACCCATTTCATAACATGATGTTGCACAGGCCAATTGAATTTCGTGGATCAGTGAGAAATGGATGCTCTCGTTTAACTTTGGAAAAGTCTGAAACCCACTCGCTGCGCTCGTGGGTTTAAACAGTTCATACAATTCTCACCGATCCACTCTGTCCTGTGCATCATTCACACTGTCATTTTATTTTGTATATTGAGGAGAGGAATCACGTGACTAAGGAACTCTATTCTGCGAAGGGTAGTGTTATCACAAAGGGGCAATGTACCTGAGAATGTGATCATAACTCATGCCCGAATGTCATTCTGCAACGCAATGATTGTGATGGTATAAGAATAAAGATAGTTACATTTCTGGCTACCAAACAATATTAAACTTGTCTGTGCTATAACAATGTTGGTTGTGAAAATAGATGTAGACCTAATAATATTTCTATATTTAACACGTCTGTTGGTTTCAGTGTAAAATGTTTACAATTCGCAAAAGGTCACTCCGTTTTAAATTACGATGTATTTGACTTGGACGGTGCTGCAAAAATAACATGCAGATACACTTTATAAATGAGTCGTCAGATATTATGTTGTACATCACGGCCCTCTACTCGTACAAATCATTTCACAGTGCCTCATTCACTGAATACACTTTATCGAGTCAGCCGTACTTTTGAGTCAAGGCTTTTGTTAGTTTTGCTATTTTATAACCCAAATCAACTGAGTGAAGATAACGTAATTTTACCGTAATAACAATTCGATTTCGTTTTTTTAATTTGATTGACAACCATTGTAAGAACAACCGACACGGTTCCGTCTTTTGCAGTAATCGTGTTTTCTGTTATAACCTACCTCACCAAGCTAAATGAACTTGAGGGGGAATCATTCATTCCCATTATATTCGGCAATCTTGTCAAGAGGAGCTCCGTCCGAGAAAGTATTTTTAGTTTCTCAAGCTTCTGTCATAATATACCCTGAAGCACAGGCTGTGTCGTTTTAAATGCAATCACGCACACTGTGCAAAACGCAGTATAGAAAACACAGCGCCCGTATATCATGGCCATGGGTTTAAGTGCAAGAGCCGGTTTCGTGTCGTATTTCAGCCTTTTCCGCTTTTTTTTCTCTCTCTTTCCCTCCCTCTCCTTCTCTTTCTATTTCTTTCTCTCTCTCTCTCGTTATGTCTCTCTCTTACTTTACCTTTCTCTGTGTACACACTCCACGCTATCTACAGTAGATCGTAACATGGTGCAATCAGGTACGATTTTTCTTCAATAATTATGTCTGCCCTCCGCACACAATAATTGAAAACTGTAAGATCGCAACTGATGATTTATTTTTTACCAAACATTATTTTAAACAAATATGAAAAAAAAAAACACAAACCTCAGATCTTCACGCCTTTACTTATTAGCATCTTGATTTCATTTAATGTCCGCCTTGGACTACTTAGCATAACAATTTCGGAATTTCGGCTCGTGAGTATAGCCTATATTGTTCCAAGTTCATCGAGTCACAGCTGGCGATCTTGTATAGCCTGATGGTAGTGTCACCTGCCCGGAAACAATAATTGACAGGTTCGATTCCCGCTGGTTCCGTTTTTCCGACATGTTTGTGTAGAAATGTAGATCAGCAGTTGTGATCTTTCCAATTTTATTTGTACAGAGGACAGACAAATTGAAGAAAAACTCATAACTCATATCTTCTCCCCTCTGCTTAATAATCTCTTGCTTTCGTGCCGCAATAAGCAGACCACTCTGCGGTAGCACCGCATGCTTCCCTCTTGATTCTGATATTATTGTGTAGATATTACCTTAGCACGCGATCACCCCATAACAGTATTAAATGAGTAACTTTTCGTCTGGATGATATCTTGTCTGAAGTGAGACATTTTTACGTCGATGTAGGGCAATTTGTCAATCAGTTGCAATGACATTTTTTTTTCTAATAATACCTTTCTTTCATACCACAAAAAACGAACATTACAAAAGTATGATTCTATATAACTCTATACCTCTGTCCCTTGCGCTCCTCCCCAGCTCCCCTCCCCCCCCCCCCTCTCTCTCTCTCTCTCTCTCTCTCTACCAATTTATCTGTATAATGAGGATGATAGTGTGTGCAGAGACAGAGAGCGACAAAGGATGAAAAGTACCGTCTTCCATAATCCATGCACGTATGAAGGATGCCCACATACATCTTTGAATAGATAAAAACATCTCGGAGCGAAGCAAAGGTTACCTCTATCCCTGGTCTTGCCGCAGACCTGCAGACAACAGCTGTTGGCTTCTCAGCGGAGAGGCTTAAAACCGTCCACCCTGCGGGTGACGGTTGGCGGTGATGAATATTGAACATGTGGCGAATACAGTCTTCAAACGTGACGTTTTAAAACCGTCACATAGTAGAGAAGCTATTTTCTACTGCGACTGCTCACTATAGCAATCACTCGTTGCAGGTCATAGCTGTTTATGGTGTAAGAGAGGCAAGCATGATCCGTGTTTGCACTATATAGGCCGCATTATAATAACATTATTACATTCCACTGGCTGTGGTCTCAAGAATGTTCAAGTCTCTGTAATACTTTAGTAGAACGTGGTCGTGTGTATCGGTCATACATTACGAGATCGTGTTTGGAGTTACCGAGATGTTGCTACATTAAATTTTGTCGCTTTCGTAGCATGCACGCTCCGTTTTCACAATGCGGGCATGCACCATTCTCACTTTCGAGAGAAAATTCGTTAAGCTTAAGAGCAAGCTTCAATGAAGCATTATTTCCCCCATTTGAATGTGTAATATATTAGTTGCCGATTACGTCAGAATATCGATTCAAGGCAGCGATATAAATGGTCATTATAACTAATTCATTGTAATGCATGAATCGGTCATTTCCTGCGGTGAAGTGTTCGACTCTGCACTGTCCACTGTTTGGTGACCGCACTCTCTATAGAGTATATCAGCCGCTCACGAATCATTGGAATCGTTACAAGCCATGCATGTTAAATCAATGATTGACAGTTTGACAGCGCCCGCTACTGTACCTCCATTCTGAATCTGTTATACATAAGTTTCTAGTTGATATCTGAAGTCATATATCTATTGAATCTTTGCATTTCGCATTCATCTGAATTATATATAATTACGATTTAGAATTCTGTCAAGCGTGTACAATGTGTGTGTTAAATCTTTCATGCTGCGTAGGCTGCTTCACCCTTTGAATAGTGTTTGGAATTTCATTTTGAATGCATTATTTTCTGTCGAGTATCCACCGAGATACTAATATTTTTGTTTTGTTTGGCAATGGCTAGCAGTCTAATTTGCCCGGCCTCAAAAGGAAAACGCGCGGCTTCGCATTTTAAAGTCTATGTATAGGGGAATAAAAGCAACGGCAATTTAAATTTATGTGGAAATAAATGAAATGAAATGAAATGAAATATTGCAACCTCACGTACCCCTTTTTTGTAGTAATGAGAATATTCCGACTTCTTTCCTTACCACATACACACACACACATCGTATACATACATGCATATATAATATACATAAAGATTGATAGATAAAGAGACAGATATGATTATTATCATATATATATATATATATATATATATATATATATATATATATACATATATGCATCGAAGATGATTGTTGACTGTTAGCTATGACACGAAGGGATACTGCATACCAGATGGATCTAAAATGAGACTTCCCTACGACTTGGATTAGGAGGGGAATGGAAATACAGAAATGAAATATGGGATGAAGCCCCTCTATGACTGTTGACCGGCAAATGCTGATCGAGAGCTGTGCATACATCTTTTCTGATATTAGCGGCATGGCCCCATGGTTTTTCTTCTCTTCCCTCACCCTCTACCCCACCCCACCCCATCCCCCACCCCTCCCCCACCCCCATCCCCATCATATTCCTTCCATGATGTATGATATATGCACACGCCTCTCCCTGCTCGTAAGGGGCCTTGTTTGTTAAGATGTAAGGCGCGTGCAGCATGCACATGCAGTTTAAGCTTAACTCTTCACACAGGCAGCAAAGTTGCACCAATTTTTATCAATAATTTTATTGATTTGGCTTTGGGTATGTGTCTTGTCTCTTCGTGGACGTTCCCTAGATTAGATAACATAATTCGTGACTGAGAATAATTCTATTAAGGTTATTACGTCAGTAGAAAGAAAAAGAGAAATCAGAGTACTGTATACCAAGTTCCATTCTTCAACATCTCTTTGTAAATTTCAGACCGTTTAGTATCTTATAGTAACGACATTACGCTAGTTTTCCTCTTGACAATTCTTTTTCCTGTTCTATAGTACAGGTATTTTATCAACGATGCGCTGGCAAATTACAGTTATATGATTAGGTTATTTATTCAGTATCATTTACTGTTTTATTCAGTCCATACACACAAGCGCGTACGCGCGCACACACACACACACATACACACACACACACACACACACACACACACACACACACACACACACACACTGTTTCAGCCACATTAAAGCTCATATATCCACACTATTACTCATACAACATTCATTCCCGGGACCTATAGCCAAAGGGATATTATATTAAAGTTATATTTTACCGCTAGGCCTCGAGCACTGTAAACACTCCTTCGTGTGACAGCTGTCACGGTGTACGACGACATGCATATTGTGTGAGATGTCAGATCAATCTTGACTGTACCGAAGAGCGAACGGCTGTAAATTCTATCAGCCGTTTAAAGGTATTCATCCGTTCCGCAAATTGAATTCGTATAGTTGCCTGCGAATGACCATCTTGTTTTGTTATTAATCCTTCTCTTGCTCTTAAAAAGGCGAACATCAGTACTTGACTACCTGACCTTTAAGTCTCCCCACCTCACTCTGGAAATTGAATGAAATAATTTAATGATTGTATTCACTCCATGCCAACCTCCTCCCACCCCAACCCGCTTCTTGCAAACCACACACAAGTTGCAGTTATAGGAATTCAACAACAGTAACATGAACAAAAAATTGTTTACCAAACCCCCCCCCCAAAAAAAAGGAGAGAAATATTTAGAAGCGGTCAGCTCTTTTATATAAAGATTAACAAACGAAGCGCAAAATGAAACAAAACAATTCAAAAACAATAACTAAACCTCCTTCATAATGCTCAGTAGCCCCTAACCCTTTTTACAACATATCCATAATTTATACACATTCATCATCTGTTCTGCATCTCCACCAACCTGCCCCATACACACACACATACAGGCATGCACGCACCCACACGAACACAACGCACTAGCTGGAACATGATGAGTCAAGTCTACATCACAAATTGTGCCTTTGATGGATGATTGTGTCATTTTTGTTTTTGTTCCACACTATACAGGATTTTCACAGTCAGCTCTGCTGAATGTTTTATCAAGGAAATGTGCCTGATTTTAAGCTTTCATGTCCTGTAAGCTCAGCAACATACTTCCTGTCTCCCATCAGTAGCGCTCAGGGGTGTTGAAATACGGGAAATTCGTCTTATATTCATTCATGATTTATACTCATGAATGTTTATGGCATAATCTATCAAGCTAACTTTCGTAAGTGTGTGCATAGTCTATGACTGTCCCTCCCGCCTCCAAGACGTTTATAGAGTTTATATCCATACACCGAGGGAAGCCCAGTTTCACTTTCAAAGACTACTGTGAAAGTGGATATTTTCGCGTGAGTAATTTTTTTTTTTTTTTTGTGCTCGGCCAGGTTAAATGAATTTCGCGTGTTTTAAATCTCGCGGAATCAAGGCATTAACTACTGGAACATAATGGCAAGCAAATAATATTCGCGTGCTTTTAATTTCGCGTTAGTTTCTCGTTGAGCGAAATGCGCGATAATTTCCAAAAGTAATTTCCTTCATCCACACTGATAGACATTTCGATTTGAACGAAAGCTTTAGCGGAACGAATACTAGTAATATCACCAAAATGGTATGGTGTAGTGAATATTAATTGCGGAGGCCCATGAGGGGTAACCCTCTTTGTGCCAGGGACTTTGGGCAGTATGTGCAATGCCATGGGGTTTTCTGTGGCAATCGGCACTCACAAAGTACACAAAGTTAATCTCTAACATTCATGCATTATTAGTGTGTGATTCATCACGAAACATTATGTAATTTGAGTTGGGATATATTAAAGGTCCTGTTTACCTTTGGGCGCAGTGATTTCAAAAATGTTCGAAGATATCACATTTGATGCATATGACTGTGTAGGTCTGTTGTACCACAAAACATCTCATATAAAATTTTCGCAATAAAGCCTAACATAAGAAGATATCAGTGTATTTCTCAATAAACCGTAACTGTAGACGGTTAAGTCTGGAAACATTTCATTACAATCCTCATTTTGTGTATTTAACAACGCTGTTGACATCGATTATACGGATTCACATTTTTACAGTGGTTGTTTCTATCCCCATCTCACATTTTAGAACTATAAAGCACTAATGCCGGGTTTTTGTTTCATCTGCAAATGGTAAATTATACATTTAAGTTAAATTGCAATGATGCATTTTATCTTTTTTAATTATGTAATGACAGGCCGTGATCAAAATTCAGAGCCTGTATAAAGGAGAAAAAAAAAATATCAAATTCGCCTGAAATGCTGTAAAACATGGAGTGGCTGAATGCCAAGGGTCTGTTGATTCTAAATCATGTTATGATGTTATTGTTAAGAACACAACAGCAAGAACTTTTTTGTTCACCTACATTCGATGTATGGTTGCTGTGAGTCATATTCGTTATTCCAAAACACACAAATTTATCGTTTATATGATGTCCGTTAATCCGAAAACAAAATTTTGTGACGTTTTTCTGGAGGTTCGTGAGTCCGAAATCAAAATAATGTTCTTTAAACCGAATGTTCGTAAAGAACTTATCCAGAAATGCGCAAATTCCGTATATCCGGATGTTCGTTAATCCCAAAATGAAATATGGTTCGTTAATCCGAACGTTGATTTTGTGGTGCTATTCCGAAGGTTCGTTAGTTGGAGTATGACGTAATGTTCTTTATTCCGAAGGTTTGTTAATCCCAACATGAAATAAGGCTCATTATTCTGAGGGTTCGTTTATCCGAATATGAAATAAGGTTCGTCAATTTGAAAATGAAAAGAAACTTTAGCGAACCTTATTTCGTTTTGGATTAACGGACCCTCGGAATAACGAACTGTAACCGGTTGCTTTGCAACAACGAACTGTAATCGGTTGCTTTACAATAACCCTGTTCCATGAAACCATTTGAACCTTCAAGAGTCCTCAACTTTCATATTTCATGTCTCATTCGGATGGCACTTCTCCAATTCTCTTCGATTAAGTAAAAAAAAATATAAATAAAAATAACTTAAACATGAAGTTGCTCTGCACTTTAGTAAGAAACCTGCAGTGTGGTTTCGTTATACAATACACCCTTTGTGATGTCTTAGATAATGCCGGCGACCCATCACGCATTGTTTCGTCATCTGTAGCACGTTCGCCCGCCGAGACCTGGCAGCATGCATCAAAAAATGATTTAACGCCACGAGTGACGGGTCATACGCGCCATAGCGTGTACATTATATGCGACATTGTCTCTCCCTTCTAGGCAATGCATGAATCAAACTTTGGCGGAACATATTATTCACAATGCCCTGTGGCGTATATTGTTATGGCCGCTGATGCTATAGTGTAGTGGCGTCCAAACTGCATGAGTTTATATATAGCATATCGTTAGTAGTAGATGCTCGTGCATATAGCCATCATCTTCATTGGATCAAATTTGACGATGCTGCGAGATTCTGTCCGAAGATAGAAGGCTTCGCATAATTCGTATGTATTATACGATGAAACCTGCTATTAAAAGTGAAATTTCAATGGAATCGCAGGAATATTCATGATCGGTGTATAATAACAGCGTTTAGTGAGGAACTTAATAAACGTGGCGTCCAATGAGTAGCTTTGAGAGCACTTGACTCACTTCAGACAATTTGCTTTGTTAAAAAAAAATCAACTGCACGTGTAATGTGGTTTTATTTGATTTTTTTTTTCTATTTCCATAAATTTGCTCTTTCACTTTCTCTGAGGATACTGTAGGAACTCACATGGTTATTTCAATATTATCAGATTATATAAAGAGTGGCGGAAAAATGCATGTTTTCAGAACAATGCCTGTGAACTAAGTGACATTTCATACACACTATAGATTAGGATACCTCCGCAAGTGACGTCACCGCGGGACGGTGAGGAAGAGAGTATGTTGAAATGTCAGACGGAAGCTATATCAAAATCTTTGGCTGACATTCAGGTCTCAATAACTTCCTTATAAAGTATTAAATTAATCCAAATGCACTCCATTGCCCTTCGAACCTCTGTCTTTGTTGTTGTTGTTGTTGTTGTTGTTGTTGTTGTTGTTGTTGTTGTTGTTGTTGTTGTTTTCCGCTTATGGTCTATGTATAATGTTTCTTGGTCTCTGTCGGTGCATGCGGTGCGAGGTATATAGGATGGAAAGATTATACCCTTCATAGATTGTGATGGAGTCTGCATTAAGAATAAAAACTCGGCAACTGCGGGTTTACTGCTTTTTGATTCGGTGTATATCTTTGTTATTATAGCTTTGTGTTATCCACAGGTCTCCCTTCAAAATCAAGATCGTTTGACATTGAACTGAACTGAACTTCCTTTCACAGCAAACAAAAAGAATTGATACACTGGGCAGAAGGAATTGAATTTGGAATCATATTATCAGATATCTTACACTTGAAAAAAAAAATGAAAAGAAAAGACAAACCAAAGTTTTTCACATTGGCATGTCCTTTATGCGTGCACACAAGAATCGGTCTGTACGTTTATCTTTGAATCAGAATAATTTTGTTGGAACCAAGCGAGATGCTCAAACCTCATTTCCTCGACACATCACTAAGCCATTTCGGAGTTAGCTCATTGGCACATTCATGTTGTTCGACATTGGTACAAATGACCTTTCTTTTTTCTCAGTCGGTTAGGGGACTTCACTCGTTTCAGAGCGACATAATGCATAAGCTTTACGTAACAATTTATCAAATTCATCAATCCTGAACTTGGGTAAAACCAGATGACCAGAATGATCCGTCAGTTAACACGTGGGAAAGCATACATTTCATTATTTCACATTGAATGTATTAACAATCTCGTTCTATTGATATTGCCATATTGCTGTCAGGTGGATGTGCTGGCAAGCAGCATTTATAAGGATTAAAGTCATGAATAATCATTACATCACAGATGCTTATCCCAGTGAATTTAAAAACCAACATGCATGTTATGTACGAATGACCTTTTTTTTTCCTGCTCATGAGTAAAGTGGAACTGCGAACTGCCTTATTCAAAGCCATATAGAACAGTACCATAAGTCTGTCAGTCATCGACCGTTACCCGGTCGTACCAGCGTCACAAAATGGTACTCGTGCGTTCAAGAGTCTTCCTTTGCTCGCGGTAATTTTCAAAAGACGAAGAGCTTGGCCGGGCTGATTACAGATTAGGTTGAAATTCATTTCCAATATATCGATATTCAGCGCACGCTATCTAGTCGGAGGAAGGTTATCGAAGGAATTACTCGCCTAAGCCTTCATATGCATATAAATGAGTATTTGGCCGAGTCTGATGTCAACTTGATCAGCATGATAGCATGTGTGTTTTTGTTTTTATTGCCATTCTCCATTAGGATTAATGTGACTCCATAACCCCTTTTTTCATCGACAAAATAAAATTGCTTTGTATTCTTTAAAAGTTATTTTTTCGCGCTCTTTCTCTGTATATCACAATTCATCATGGTTGGTTTTATGTTCGTTGAAGTTTTGTTCCGCCTGAAACCAATGTATTTGTATCATAATGTATCATATTTGGTTTTATATGCGTTGAGGTTTTGTTCCGTCTGGAACCAATTATGCATCAGCCTTGTCAGCAATACTAAATTTACTGAACAAGATGAGATATGCACGCACACATTTCGAATATCTATAAAGATTGTATCCGAGTTCCTTTGATGCATGGTTTTAGAATTGTATGATATCAAAGAACAGAAATCAAAAATAGAAACTCAGAGAGAAAGAAAAAGAGACGGAAAAATAAAACAGAGAGATAGAGAGAGCTTGGGGAAGGGAGAAAATTATGTAAATGCGTCAAAATAATGATTTATGCGTTTGTTGACCTTTTGCAAAGATTTAAATAATCTTTGTCAACCATCAAGTAAGAGGGTGTGGGTTTTCATCATTTCTCCTCTTATTTTAGTGACGAAAATAACCACATTGATTAATGCTGTGAGAGTTTGGCATTGACGTCAACAGACGAGGTTTATTGCCTTCAGCCCACATTCAAGAACAAAACATCTACCAAAATATTCTTTAAAGAACATGACATAACAAAATAAACAATGGTGCATCTAGTGTTATATCTACTTATAATCATAAATTATATTACGACAAATTTGGAAGAAAGCCGTGGGTTGCAAAAGTTAAAAATTGATGTAGTACGACTGCAAATGCATTCAATAGCTATGGGAGGTGTAAAAATAGTTGTGAAATTTGCTGATTTTAGCTGCGGGAATGAAGCGAAGTGAATAATAATTCAAGGCATCTGTCCATCGCAACGAACATCCTACTCGATATTGATATTACGTACTTTCTGAGTTTAGAATTTTCAAGCAAATTTATCAATCCCTGTTCCACTCCTGTTCCACCTCATTAAAGTAAAATACGATGGAGCTAATGGGGAAAAAATCAGAGTAGATTAGGAACAAGAAATCAAGGTTTCCAAAGTAAATCATATATTTGTGAGATTAGCAACACGTTTATAACAATGCCCCATCGGGTATATGAGGATATCAGAAGAGCTATAGTTGTTAACTCTCTCTATTTCTATCTATTTCTGTATAAAAATATTCACTGAACCATGTTATAACTCTGTATGTTCGTTTGCAGTCATTGCAGTACTGCATAAGCCAGCCTTTAAGTCAGTCCAGTAATGTTATATATTTCAAATTATTCAGAAGCATAGTGCGTTTGTTACTAATTTTTCCAAGCATTTTACATAGAATACAAAAGGCTGGCGTATAAAAGTCATTGATTTCTTTCTCAAATTCGAGGCTTGAAAAGTCTGTGACCCCAGCCTGGAGCACCGTGGACTTCACACTCTAACGCCACGGGCCAACGACCTCAGTGACATTATTAGTCTCCCTTCGGAGTGCCACGAACAGCACAAGATTCATCACCCAATCCATCCCGAGGCTATCTCGGGGCAGACCGATCGTTTGGTCAATGGAAAAAAGGGACGATCACGAGGAACTGGCGCTTAGACATTGATGGAAAGAGAGGGCGAGGGCTGCCGGGAGTGATGGAAGATGGAAGGAGGAAGGGAGGGATGGAGAGGAAAAAAAGGAGGGAGTGGTAGAGATGGAGAGAGAAAGAGAGGAAAGGAAGGAGAAAAAGAAGACGGCATTGATGACAGACTACAGCGTTCCGCCAACGCATACCGTGTGCTCATCCGCGGCGCATCATTTGAGTAGACTGTGGACCGTATGTTCATCATAACACAAGACGAGGTTGAAAAAAAAAAATTGTCTTCGTCTAACATGACACTGGCAAAACATCACACCACGCAATTCATGATGTAAAGACGCAGCGGCCTCCCCCACATTACTGCATTTTATATCACTATAATTATACATATATATCACTCTACATTGCACCAACAGTCAAATGTTTCCTGACATGAATTACAAAGTCTTATACATGTATCAGATTTTGTTAAGTGCAATTCATTGTGGCTTGTACAGAATCAGGCATGTTGCAACATTATGGACGCGATCGATTCGTAGTAAGGCCCCAGTCACATATAAACACGGATCCTCAAGGGTCTACACGGTGATCCGGGGAGATCCGGGATAATTTCGATCTCGATGAAGTGTCGACGAACGTTGTAATGACTGTACACACGGTATCAACACAGCAGCTACACGGATAAGGACGGAAGAGCGCGGCGTCTACACGGACCATCACGGCATCTACACACACGGACCATCCCAGATTGCTCTGCCAACACGGCAATCTCCGGATGACGCCGGATTGTTTTGACCTCCAAAAGTTGCCGTGTTGGCCTCCCGGATGTCCCCGGATCTACACGGACATACACGGATGTCCAAGGATGTCCAAGGCGTCAACACGGATCTCTCCCCGGATCACCCGGATCAGTTCCGGGGTGGTCCGGGGTGATCCGGGATGTCTACGTGACTGGGGCATAACATTGCATATGAGTAGACTCATTGCAGTCTTCATATCCCAAAGGGTTTGATCAAAATACCACCCCACTCACACGCGCACACACACACACATACAAAAAAAAATTATTTAATAAATGAAGAAGGTACACAAACGATCATGTGTTTGAGAGTAGCTATCAAGGTAAAGCAACTTCTGTAAATTACTTCAATTCTGACATTTTCAAGGGATTTTTATGTTTCTGTAAAACACCCCCTCAGACATACCCTCAGGAAGATTACATTTTTCTTTTTATGCATCTAAAAAGTGAACGTGTTGTGTGATTCTGTCCTGAAATAGCTCCTCCAAATTTGAAATAAACCATGTGATCAACCCCCTATGTATCTATAGGTGGATATAGGAAATGTATATACCCTCGGCAATCACATTCATAGTTCTTCTCACAATGGAGTTCCGTATGTATGTGTTTACTTACTTGCTATTTATATGCAGTACATAATGTCGATCACTAGGGTATGTCAGTGTGAAAAGCCTGGATAGAAACACGATTTCACGTTCAAGTGTACGACTGTTGGAGGGCATGGGCTGTCACGATGACGTCATTATATGTTGCTCGCCAAGATGCCGCCCGAGATTTGGCAAAAGGTCAACTCTTTCACCTGGACGTCAGCTGTCCATGCGTCATTCCTATTCCCTTTTTCTGTGTGTATGTGTGTGTGTGTGTGTGTGTGTGTGTGTGTGTGTGCGTGTGTAAATAGTGCAAATCCAGTGCGAGGATAAATGTTTCATTTTGAGCTTGTCTCAGACAACGACCAACACAGCATGCTTTGTGTTTTTAAAGCAGACTAGTTTTCTGTGTGTGCGTGTGTGTGTGTGTGTGTGTGTGTGTGTGTGTGTGTTATGTGCTGTGTGTGCGTGCGTGTGTGTGTGTTTGTGTATACGTGTGCATGTGTATGTGTATGTGTATGTGTGCATGTGCATGGGGCGAGGATAAATGTTTCATTTTCAGCTTGTTTCAGACAACGACCAAGACTGCACACCTTATATTCTTTTAAGGAGACTGTAGATTGCAGTTTTCTTTGGCATTCCTTTGCCATTAGGGCATTATTTTTATTATTCGAATATTCCTCTTTTTCATTCATTGTTCCCAACCGAGCGTCATTCTCACATGATAAGGTAGGGAGACCTCAATTTGATTGAATTTGATTTCTTTTTTCTTTTTTTTTGTCTTCAACAAAAGCACGAATAGTAATGGTTCGTCTGATGTTATATACGAAATTTGGAATAGAATGATTCTATGAAATTATGCGATAGTTAATTCATAAGAGTGAATTGATTCTATTTCTTAAATCAACATAAATGCAACAAAGTAAAACATCACATCCTCGTCTGCCCGGCAGAAGTAGGGTCTAAGGATTGCGCGTTCGAAAAACCGAACAAAAAATGATGATTACATCGTAATATGAAAGAGCTTTCAAAAGTCTATCACATTATGTCACAAACCAAAGTTTGATTTCAGGTTAAAATTTCACGCTAGGGTTATCCTGACGAGCAGAGAACGACATGATATGTCAACTTAAATTGGATATACAGTGACACCAACAATAATATATACCATGACTTGATAAAGACACATGCCCATGATCCTTCGAAGTGAGAAAGGAACCTAACTGTTGAAAACCACCAGGGCTATAGTCCCTTTTGGATAGAGTATGCAAGAAGTACACGTACAGAGAATGTTTTCCTGTATAAAATGATCTACAGCGTGCGTATTATTCACGAAGTCGCAGATGGATTGTAAATATTATATATATATATATATATATATATATATATATATATATATATATATATATATATATATATATATATATATATATATATATTTATATATATATATATATATATATACATACATATATATATATATATATATATATATATATATATATATATATATATATATATATATATATATTAGATTACGTTGCAAAGATTGATCGAGTAACTATACAAATAATTGGGTAGAAAATTTCATAGTAGACAGAGGTTGCAGAATGATAATGCCATTAGTAGAAAATATGTGCAGCTGTTTGCTTGCGATTGCATGAAGTGAATATACAATCTTTTAATACATGGGCAAACAAACAAACAAAGTAGAGCTAAAAAAGAAAGAGCAGTCTCTGTTAACCATATCATGAATGATCAGCTGGGCATGCGTACACTTGTCGATATACCATGATATTTACATTAGTGGAAAGAAATCGACCAGTGAAAACTCAATTCTTATTTTATGTAACTTACAGTGTGGAGTTTGGTTTTGATTTTTTTTTTTAAAGATTGATGTAGATTGATTTTTTTTTTTAGCTCTCGTATTTGTTTACGTGCATGACGAGTGTGTGGGTGTGTGTGTGTGCGTGTTTGTTTGCGTTTGTGTGTACATGTCCGTACCATGCTCCGCTGAGCAAATTTCACTACCTGACGAAAGAATGAGACAAAATGAGTGCGATGTGACATAAAACAAATATCAGTGATTTGAATGCAAGCATGCCTTAAAATCGTCGTGATCAATTGTCAAGGGTACAGTCCGCTTTGTTAGCTATGGCACTCGAGTCGGACAGGGAAACATTCGTGTTCCCTTGTCATTTCCAGCGTGAGATACCCGATGGACAACGGTCGATCGACATTAATGTTATAGGACTTGGCAGCAGGTGGCCAGGCATAAACCATGGCATAAATATTATATCCCACATGAATTTAAGCTGAATTCGGACGTCCAATAAACACGGACAAAGTTTCAGAAAACATACGTTGTCGTGTACAAGGAAGCAGCCCAAATACATCAGATAATAAAATGACGACGTGGGGGAGGGGGATCATGGGGCCTAACCAGTACCGAGTATAAAACTCATTAGGAAGTTAAAGTAGGGGAAGAAGAACTTATAACGACTGGATAAACATTTTAACGAAAAGGGTTTGCTTGCCGGTGGGGGGGGGGGGGGGGGGGGGGATGGGGTGGTAGCCGTGCATGGCTTGACTCGGGGACCATAATCTGTTTAATTAAGAGTCTCGTAATGTATCTTGATTTGTGGACACGTCTTTCCGATAACCTGACTGATTTGCAATTTCTAAGGGTCTATACATTGAAGTATAGATTGTGAATACAGATTTCGTTGGCTATTGCCGCAAAGTGAAGGAAGGATTTCCGGGTCTTCACCACAAGTAGGAAGAATAATGAATCTAAAGTTTCCTGCTATAATAATAATCTATCGATAGACTGTACTTTTATAGACGCAGAGCAGATACAGTGCTGAACAAAGTAGGCCTACATGAAGAACACATGACTAATTATTGTTCGTGCAGGGTCCAATTTTTGCTTATTTTCTTTCGTTTTTGTTCTGTTGTTTTGGTCTTCTTGCAAAGTCAAGGAAAGCTACACGTACGCCCATGCACGCAGTCTATTACTACAGTAGTTGACGAAAGGCGCTGAATGTTTACCATCCTGCCGACTTTTACTATAACGTAGACCTAATAACGGTTGCACGGGTATATCGGCATCATGAGTTCATGATCTTCATCGCCATCGCATGTCTACTTCACAGTCGTCGTCGTCGTCGTCGCTGTCGTATCACTACCCGCTGGATGCGTCATCACACTGTTGATGGCCTTTTTTCAAGACATGTTCTTTCTACTCAGATACGTCGCCTGGCAATGCACTCCCCAGTTATGAAATTTCTGACTGCTTTTGCTTGAAGACATTAATATTTATGGCCTAATGGGTATTTGATACGCCATAAATTCCACGGCGCGACGTGATGATATGAACTAATATCACAAAGTGTGCAGGTATGAGAGAAAAAAAAATGTCTGCAAATTAGACCTCATCCTCGGCGTACGCGGTACTTTCTCGTATAAGTGGGAACGACACCTCGCTCCATCACTGTCGCCTCTCTCTGACCCACGCATTATCGTTTGCAGGGATCGTATCATAGGGACACGCCTGTCAACCCGAAATGTGCGAAAAGTTGGTCACTGTCACATGATTATAGGGTAAAGATTCAATTACGCCCCCTGTATGCATCAAACGTTCCGTGATAGGCAAGTATACCAGATGAATGAATGCAGTCTTACGTACAAGAGGCACTCAATCCTCTTTCCCACTAACTGACTAAGGTATTGATTATTACTGCTTAGAACTATAGTTGATTTCTTATCCTGTATCTCCCAGGGGTAATTAAAGGATTATCCCTTCAATTCCACATCACACATAATCATTCATGTTGACTTTGACCAAGAGTAGAATAAAGCGAGCAGAATACAGGAAGTCCCATCGATATCGGATTGGACATGAGAAAATGAAATTATTCAAATCTAACCTCTGTGCCTTTTCACCGAATAGTGGTATTGGTGGCTACCACAGCCATCATAAAATGCAAATTCGCTGAGGTGATGGCACAGGTTTGCACTTACTCATGTATTTGTTGAGCCTATAGAATAAATTGTCTGAGCAGCGCTGTCATGAATATAACCTTCAGAGACATACCGGCAACGCACGAGAGAAAAAGAAAATACTTTACATGTTGCGTAAGAATAGGTATGAATTATTGCAACTGATTGACAAATTGCCCTGCATCGACGTAAATAAAATAAAGTAAGTAAAAATTTACGTCGATGCAGGGCAATTTGTCAATCAGTTGCAATGAAAACATCTCGACGGAAGAATTTCATGAATTTGAGGTATGAATTAAACCGCGAAACGAGAATGAGAGAAAGGAGAAAGGAGAAGACTCTATGCGAATAGTTTTCTCTGCATTCTATGTTATATCATTTCCATAATTCCAATGTCAAATGCGAGTGTTTCTATGTGGAACGCGGCTTCATAAATTATGCTCTCGTTGTTTCATTGCCGAATGATTTCTGAAGTATAGTTTCCTCTAAAGTTCTTTGAAATATTTTAAAAGACAATAGCGAATAACTGATTATGTCATGGCGATATTGATGGGACGTTCTTTTGCATTGGTCGCTTCGGGGTCTTCCAGCACATTAAATAATACATCAGCAAGCTTTGAATCATGATAAAGTTAACCTTTTCAAACCCACCATCTGAAAATGCATTGGCAGTGTGTACTAAAATAGCTTGACCTTGTTGACAATGGTATACATACAGTGGATGCTGAGGCAATACAAGGCTCTAATATGCAGAGGGGGAGAAAACACCCATACAGCTAAACACAGCTGGGTCCACATGAGCCAATCTTATTAATGTTGTACAGGGAAGAACTCGTCAAATGACATTTGGTTGTGACACAAACCTCTCCGTGTGACATGGAGTAGGTGTCGAGGTGTTTAACCATGAGAAGAGAGAGCGCCAAGTTCATCTCCAGTCGTGAAATTCACATCCGCGCTAGTCTCCTCTCCAAACCCCTTCTATTTTCGTCACATCCCTCTCTCTCTCTTTCTCTCTTTTCTACCTATTCATTTATTTAGTTATTTATTCACCATCTATCTATCTATCTATCTATCTATTTGTCTATTTATCTATCTATCTGTCTATTTATCTATTCATTTATTTATCTATCTATCTAACTTTCTATCTATCTATCTATCTATCTATCTATCTATCTATCTATCTATCTATCTATCTATCTATTTATATATCTATTTCTATCTATCCATCCTATCTATCTTTCTTATTGTAGCTCTATGCTTCTCCGGTATTCCAACCCATTCTGCATTCAAAATCATATTTTTACATCGCTTGTCTCCTAAGCGCTCGGAGCTGGGGTGATCTGATACTTGGCACTGTAGTTTGAAAGACGTACGACTGCCTTATTCTTATTCTCCCGTATCTACTGTAAAAATAGATGGATCATGTACATAATAATCACTGCAGCCGGGTACTCACTGCATGTTCCATGACTTTGTAAAAGATTTATGGGAAGAGAGGGAAACATTATAATTTTGCTACTTTTATTTATCATTGTAAAATAGGAAAGTCCGCAAGATAGACGATTCATTGTTGGTAACACCTGACATTTCGAGAGTGTGTCGATTCAGTTGATCAAAATGGCACCTTGCAAAATGTTAATCGTGATGCAAAGAAGCCGTTATATCGTATGCCTCTCACCACACACACACACACACACACACACACACACACACACACACACACACACACACACACACACACACACACACCTTCACTACCACAAATACCGTCGACCTCGCCTTTTTAATCTGTCTCATTGCAGGTCCAATCGATGATTATGCGATATAATTACTCGGCTAAAGTAGCATAAACGGGCGCTTGCGATTGAGCTTATCTTGGCACTCTCCATGACGGTCTAAAGTAGGCGTTTTAAATGCAATTAATGAGTCCCTGGTGGAAAATAGATTTTGCTCATTTTTATCTCGTGCATCATGCAGGCAGAGGTGATTGCCATTTGTTAATTAGCCTTCTGGCATGTCGGGTGCGGATATTATACGTCCACAGTATGAGGTTGCATAGTCTCGTTGGCTGTACTACGATATCGGTCGTGTTTCAGTACAACATTTTACTTTACTCGAGTTAGTTTCGCCTGAGCTGTTATTTAATAAAAAGAGTGGGAGGAAAAAACAGCAACAAACATTGCTCTAGAGAAACATTATTTTTCTTTTGGAAAAAAAGAAATATCGCTCGCTACGGTTCATTCTCGAAGTCGCCAACTTCAATTCGCGGCATTTGCTTCACATTCTTCCAAAATTCAACGCTGATGGCGCGATGCAATACTTTTGAACACTGCTTTTGAAAGGTGTTGAACACTCTGTTGGCTTGGCAGTGCGTGTTTGTTCCTGGGGCTGATGGGATCTTGCAGTTCCGAGGTTCGAGACTGGCTCAAGACCTAAGATTTGTAATGCACCAGCAACATCTCTACAAGTGGACAGCTCAGGGCATACAAACTCGAGAGTAGAGATATAGGTCTGTGTATGAAGCACAACTGAAACTCTCTACATTCTGTGTATACGTTAGGTGTGATGCCTCCTTTGTGGTGTCTTCAAGCTGATGCCCTTTCCGTTTCGCTATGCTTTATGGGCGATTTTCAGTAGAAATAATGTCGTAACAAGCAGGAGGCAGCAGAAAATGTTCATAGCATGACGGCTTATCATTGCACAACGTAACGCGTATACTATTTTTGTTCAATAATATTATGATGTATGCGCGACAAAATGTTATTTTGCGTATAATCAAAATAAGATAGAGAAATGCGACATCATTGATATTTAGGATTAAGATTCTATTGGCAGCGCAGTTGTACAGATCATGGGGCAAAGTGGTGTAGTTCCATGGTTGCTTGTTATGGTACAAGAAACAAGGGCGCGTGGTTGTAAACTAACTATTCTGTGCTTTCGGGCATTTCTTTTATTTCACTTTCAATGCATATTTTTATTTGCTTCACTCTCAATTCGAGAATAAGTTGTGATCTGAGAGATGGTCTGGGAGAGAGAGAGAAAGAAGGAGAGCGAGAGAGAGAGAGAGAGGGAGAGTCTTTCCGAATCGACGCCGCAAGAAATCCTCTACATCGGGGGGACAGGAAGAGTTTAAACGCAAGTCAAATTATCGACCGTTTCAATCGACTCAGTCGGGTGTTTTTAGGGGGAGTTTCGTACTCTCACCATGGGAACGTAGCCAATGGTGGAATTCAAGAGTATAACTTCCCTCCATGTCCACGTGACTGTATTGACACACATTTCAAGTCAAACAAACAGAACGGTGAAAATATGTAATGCTGAAAATATGACGAAAGACAGTTGTAATAAAACAAATATAAATACGCAGTAGCCGCTGCACACAAGCTCGGTGGTTTGGTGGATAAGACGCCTGTCCGATGATCAGGAGGGCAATTTGTCAATAAGTTACGAATAAACAGTGTTGTTCGACAGTGGAGCATATACATTCACCTCTTCTTATTCATGATTATTGTGTGATTGTGGTATGTCAATGTTTCGCAAAAACGAGTATTGATAATACTTGTTTCTCTGCGATCCTATAATTAAACTTTCGTCATTCTGTTTGCTTATTTTTTCTCTCGTCATCGATGTCCTTTAAAACGCAAAGCTGCACGCAACTCTTCTTAATTCAATCAATTCAAGTTCTTTCTCTCTTTCCCCTTCTTTTGCTGTTCTGTGATTGCAGACGAAGGCCCTGTGCCAGGCTACAAAGATGGCTTCCGCACATGCGCAGTAAGGCCCACGGACGACTCTTATTTCACCAAATTCTTCGAAGAATCAGATCAGATGACCGTGGCTTACTGCGTTCAACTTTGCGAAAAACAGGTGAGCAATTTGTGTAACTGAAGACTATCCATTTGATTTTAAAAATCAACAACAAAAGTTTCAGATATTTATCAATAACAGGGATGGTTTGTGTCATAAGAAAATATTTCTGTTTTGTCTCATTATGACTTATTACATTATTTTTTATCCATTCTAGACACGAGTATGAATTACTTGATTTTTCAAGGGTAATTACATGTGATGATGTAAATGATGTCATAGTTTTTAGCCGAGGCTGCTGCAATGCAAACCATGTACATTTTATTTCAACATCAAGAATGTGTCGATACATTGTAGCCGTAATATAATTTGGCCTCATCAAACGCACACCAATAGATACAAGGAAACCACAGGTCCAACCACAAAGATAAAAACTTGTATGACACAATGTTTTGTGGGGCAATATTCAGTGAAAGTGATTGAATCGTTAGAAAATGTGATTTGCGAAAAATTAAACTGAAGCTAAAAGATATACAACATGAATGCCTTCTAACTGGTTCACTGCCACAGGCGTTGCCGCTCGCTGCCTTATTTCGTGGCTCCCAGTGTCACTGCGGATACCTCACCCACAACTACACGCTGCGTCACACGGTGGACCACAGCGAATGCCAGGAGGTTTGCAAGGGCGACGCCAAGACGTTCTGCGGCGGTGCCGAACACTATGCAATCTACCAATCTGGGGTGGAAGGTAAGAATCAACGCAACGAGACGTACACTCAAAGACGAGTTCATGTCTCAATCACTAAGCAAAAGATCTAGAAGTTTAAGATCTTTCAGATCTCGAAGTTTTGCCAGTGTGACCGCAAATTTCCCGCAGAACTTCTCGGCAAACTTCTTAATCTTTTGCCACAAAAGATCGCGAAGTCTTTGCGATCTTAAACTTCTCGATTTTTTTTTGCCAGCCTGACCGCGAGTATACTGAGTAATGTTGTGTTCACTGGGTAGAGAAAAATGACGTAAATATCTTTACATCGGTTTATTCAGATTTACTTTTTTTTTGACAAGTTGTGAGGTGGGTAGGTAGTTGCTGTAGGGCATGTGATTTTGACATTATGAGGTTGGCACGTGTGAACATGAAGTACTTAAACAATGATATGTCGTCACATAATCGTTCTGTCTACTCCCAACTACTACTACAACTACTGATGATATTGATAATGATGACGGTGGTGATGATAATGAAAACAAATATAATGGCAATCATAGTGATAACAATTATGATAATTCTTATATTATAATCATCATCATCATCATCAGCAGCAGGAGCAGCATCATTATTATCATGAATTTCTGTGAATTGTTAAAGAATTTGTCATGAATCAATCAATCAATCAATCAATAATCATGAATTTACCTTAACCCCCCCCCCCCCCCCCTCTCCCTCTCCAAATTCTTCCCTCACTATCGGCAGACACCAGATGTACGCAGATTTCTATGGGCCAACCAGGTCAGTTTCCCCTCGTAGCCCTGGCCAGCTTTCCGGGCTCAGGGAACACATGGGTCCGCTACCTCATTGAGAGAGCTACGGGATACTACACGGGGAGCATCTACGATGACGGGGACTTGTACAGAAAAGGTACGGATGCCGTTCTCTTTCCTCTTCAACTTCTGCTTCTTTGCCGTCTTCTTCTTCTTCTTCTTCTTCTTCTTCTTCTTCTTCTTCTCCTCCTCCTCCTCCTCCTCCTCCTCCTCCTCCTCCTTCTTCTTCTTCCTCTTCTACTTCTTCTTCCTCTTCTACTTTGTCTATTTATTTTCCATCTTCATGAACATCATGGATTATTTCTCTTTTTTCTTCCTGACCTAGCTTTTCTTTTAATCAATTTTGTTTCTCTTTGTCTTTTGCATCGTCGGTATTGTCTTCCTGTTCTGTTGTTCCATCATCATCTTTTTCTGCTTTTTCTTTATTGTCTTCTTTTCCTCAAATCCTTCCTCTTCAGTTTGTGCTACTCGGTTGTTGTCTTTTTTTTTACGATCTACCTCTTTGTCTTGATTCTTCTTCTCTATATCTATTTTCCCCACCTCTCTTACTTTTTTTTCTTCCTTCTCTTCCTCGTATTTCTTTGCTTTGTCTCATTCTTCCTCGTCCAGCTTGACCCACTTGTGTTTCAGGTCGGTTGCCATCGGAATCTTTACTTTAATCATGCGCTTCTCGGGTTCCAAGGCGATGTATAAGTTTGAACAATCATCTTTAACGAGAATATCTGCAAAGCTATAAAAGCTATAAAATGAAGAGGAAAAAAGAAATCACAATACAAAAAGGCACATCTTGTTTAAAGGACAAGTTCACCTTCATAAACATAAGGATTGAGAGAATGCAGCAATATTAGTAGAACACATCAGTGAAAGTTTGAGGAAAATTGGACAATCGATGCAAAAGTTATGAATTTTTAAATTTTTTGTGTTGGAACCGCTGGATGAGGAGACTACTACAGCTTGTGAGTCATATGCGTACAACAGTATAAAGAAAATGTAAAGAAAATTCAACATATTTTCATTTTTTCGCATAATAAAAGAGCACTTGACTTGCCTCTTTCTAAAGGCAGGGGGAATGATATTACCCCTAACATGTGTCGGTAACAAGTCAAGGGAATGTGTACTTTTTTCAAAAGATGAAATTTTGTGAAATTCTCTTTGTATTTTCCTAATAATATTATTGTTGTACGCATGTGACATCTAAGTTATTCATACAATGCAGTAGTCTTCTCATCCAGTGGTTACTGCTTTAAAACTTCAAAAATTCATAACTTTTGAACAGATTGTCCAATTTTTCTCAAACTTTCAATGATGTGTTCTGCTAATATTGCTACATTCTCTCAATCCTTATGCTTATGAAGGTGAACTTGTCCTTTAACGATGATTCACCTCTCTGTATCTTTTTTTTTTCAGGATTTCTCGGGGAGAGGGAGGACTGGAGGAAGGGTAAGACGGTCGCCATCAAATCGCACCGTTTCGACGAGGAGCACGTCGCCAGCTTCGACGGCGCCATCCTCATCATCAGGAACCCGTACAAGGCGATGATCTCCGAGCACAACCGGAAGTTCGGAGGTCACACGGGGTTCGCTAGCGAGAAGCACTACACGCAGGGGACAGGTCAGCCGGCGTAAAGACGCTATGAAATTTTCCTTAGCGCTGTATTTTGCGCCTTGGACTACTGCAATTAAGACCAAAATCAGTTCTTCTTCTTTTTTTCTTCTTTTTTTTTTTTTTTTGGGGGGGGGGAATACGAATGTCTCTTTCAGTGTATACTGATGTATTTTATCTACTCAGATCAATATATGTTAGCAATAACACCTAAGAACATTAAGTAAAACTCTACTCTTTTGTCACATCTACACGACAGACATAGTTTTATGTAATTTGTGGTTCTGTCGCATATTTTGTCAACGGATAAAGATAACTCAGCCAATATGCTAGCGTAATGTGAAAAGCTTATATTGTTTTGATTCTCCATATTATGTGATATGATACTTTCCTGTCATCCCTCACGTAATTGGATGTCTTCCTGTCACAGTGTGATTGGGTAACTGGCTGTCATGCGATTGGATGATACCGACATTCGCCCTCATTACCCTTCTTTCTTTCCTTCTTTCTTCACCTTTCCTTCCCCCCCCCCCCCCCTTCCCTTCCCTCACACAGAATGGATCGACTTCGTGGCGGGCAAGTCGCGCACGTGGACGAACTCGGCGCTGAACTACCTGCAGTACAGCCGTCGCATCCTCGTCATCCATTACGAGGAGCTACGCTCCGACGCCTTCCTTCCCTTGCAGAAGATGGTCCGCTTCCTGGGTCAGACGATCGACGAGGAGCGAATCCTGTGCACGCTGAGCTCGCCGGACGGCAAGTTCAAGCGGCGGGAAAGCTCCCGGCAGAAGCTCAGCTTCGACCCGTTCACGGACGAGATGCGTGAAATGATCGGCCTGTATGTGAAGAGCGTGGACATGGCGCTCAAGCTCAAGAACCAAACCGCGTTGCCAGGCGACTACAACCCCCAGCTGAGATTATGACCCTAACGACAGATCTTAAGACTGACCTAAAATTGCGTGAATGCATTTTTTCTTTCTCTTCCCTTTCCTAATACAATAAGCCAAAGGTGTCATTAACAGGGATTACGAATATACAGTAATGTGCTAACTTTGTAACCTTGTGCAGGTGCTTTACTGTATTCATTCAGACGTAAACTGTAAATAAATACTGCGGGAAGAGCAAGCAGTAATGTGTATTTTCTGTTATGGATGGTTTCTCAATTCATTCAGACAAAAAAAAAATTGTTTGATTAGCCCTTGCCCCCCCCCCCCCGCCTTTATGGTATGTCATAACTTTCTAAATGTTCAACTTCCATCCTTAATTTATCAAGACTATTAGTACTATGTATCAGTATCATCAAACAAAATGCCCTTTACCCCTGAAAGTAAGACAAAAGCAAATGATAATATGGTGGCAAATAAAAAGAACAATTGATATTTTCCTCCATATTGGCGCTCAGGGGAATGCAGTAGTAACCATTCCTCTTCAGTACAGTAAACGCTTAGAAACACAGAAATCGAGCTTACACCCCATTTCAAAGACGACGGTCACCTTGCCTGACGATCCACTCCTAGTGACTATGAGGGTGGTGTGCGACAGTCATTAGGGAGCTTCAGATTTGCGACGCGGACGTTTAAGACGACGATTGCGTCGGCCCTTCTCCTCTCTCCCTGCGTCGTGTTTCAAAGTAGCTTTAGATTACGCGAGGACACAGCCTATACAAAGTAATTAATGACGCCCCCATATGATTACTGCATCAAGTAGTCCTCTGCGACGCAAAAAAGGCCCAGAACCGACCGTGCAAATTCAGACAACGCGAGTTCGATTTTTATAAGCCAATCTGCGCATGGGCATCAGAACGTGTTCCCCCCCCCCCCCTCCGGTGGGGTGCTGTTCGTTATTCCGAAGGTTCGCTATTCCGAAGGTTCGTTGTTCCGAAGGGTCGTTAATCCGAAACACGCAAATTCCCTATACCTAGAGGTTCGTTAATCCGAAAATGAAAAGGGGTTCGTTAATCCGAAAATTTGTGGCGTTATTCCGAAGGTTCGTTATTCCGAAGATCGGTTAATCCGAGAATGAAATTCGGAACAATGAACCTTCGGAATAACGAATCTTAGGAATAAAGAGCCTTCGGAATAACGAACCTTCGGAATAACGAGCTGTAACCCTCCGAACATCCGCGTCGTGAAAATCTAAAGCTCCCTATTATGGGCTTGTGTGTGTCCCATAATAATCTCAGAAGATTTTCCTTCACGCACGAAAATGTTATTCCGCGAAATTTCCAAGTTTCTCTCTTGTCTAAAATCATTTCGTGTGCTCGTACTTCATAGCTTCGTCCTATGTAGTAGTTGTTCGTCCCCCTTTTCGTTTTCTCGTGTTAGTACAGACCACACGAATATGACATAGTTGTGAGCAAATATTACTGTATCCAACCTGCTTTGAAAAACATTCATTTCGCATCCCTGCAAGATGCTCGGCAAAGAAAAGAAAAGAAGGTGATAATGCGTGTATATTTCGATAATTCTTGATGAATTCGAATGTAAATTTGGTTATATAAGTATGCAGATTGTTTTAAATGTATTCTGGTATTTATATTTCTTGTACATTTCTGCTTTGTTTCATTCCGTTGTCTATACTTTGAACTTGGAATTTAACGACTTTTTCACGAGACACCTAAGCCTTGTGTCTCACCAGACTAACAGTAGACATTCTGTGGCATATGTGTACAGTGTGATGGAGGCATTATTTTTTTTTTCATTGTCTTGTTATACTTATCTTTTGATTGCTGCCAAAAAACAACAACAACAACAACAGGTAAAGTCCTTGACAGTCAAACTGATTTCCATGAAATCGATAACTCGGAAGGGCAGTTTCTTTGACTTTTCACAGTAATTAACGGTGGTTAAAATGAAGTTTGTCAAGATTTAAACGACAGAAATATGATTTTGCGTGGCGATCTGCATCCTTCCCAACCCGCATCGTGGAGGATTTTGGTCCGAGTATAAACACGCTCCAAGAATTTTAGCACTGAGCATGATCAGGTTGACTTGGTATATGAATACTATGCAATGAACTGATTTTTAGCGCAGGATGTAGCTGCATCCGACGGGGTATTCATCCACGCACAGTCGCGTTTATTTTTCAGTGCAATGAACATCAACGACTTGGATCTTGCTGTGCGTCCGTTGCACACGCGCGTCCACTGTACAGTTAGCACTTTACACCAGTAATTGATCCGAATCTGGCCAATAGCCGTTTTCAAAGGCCTTTGGATGTAGATCTACATTCCACACAACGCATCCTGTATTCGAAAGTAACGGCGAGGCAAGGGGGTTTAAAAAAAAAATCGAGAAAGTGCAGTTAGCCACGTAGTCTTTACGAACTTTGATTAGATATGTCTTTTTTCCCCCGTAATTTCTCGACTGAAGTAGCAGCAGCCAATCAGCAAGCGTATCGTTCAAATGGGATCAGCAAAACGCGACAGAAGACAATACATTCTGCTTGCAAATGTTACAGATGAAATATGCGTCTTCCCTCAGGGTATACGGAAAGAGTATGAGACATGAAGACTTCTGCTTTATTGGAATAATCTTGTATTGTATATATAGGGACAATATAATGGATGATGATGAGATTGTGTGCAGTCGTATCAGCCAATGTAATATATGAATTCATACAGACATCATTTCATCAGATAGTATATCGCAGATATGATTACATTGGTTTACAGTGCAAATAGTCCCTTTTATGAATAATAATAATAATAATAATAATAATGATAATAATAACCATATATATCCATATATATATATATATATATATATATATATATACCTCTGTGGCCATAAAGTACATTTAGGCCTACAGAAAATCCGCTAATTCGAACTGGTCAATCGACGTACAGCTAGGACGTTATCATACTACTTGAATGACTGCTACATAATAGATGTGGCCATGTGGGTGGTGAATTATTCGTCATTGTGTTTAGCGACGAGAAGCAAATTTAGCCAAGTTCGAGAAGGCTCGATTCAATCCCTAGAATGTCAAACTTTGGCTTTCATGGACTGGCTTAAGAGTTAAGGATGCTGATTGGCTGACCTTAATACCTGCCACGCCCTAAAAGTGTGGTTAATTTGACCACATACAAGACGCTGATATTATCTATGTGGGTTATTCGGCGTTCGAAGAGTTTCGTGCTAGAATTTCAGGGTTATTCTGTACAACAAAGAGGTGGAAGAGAGATTCGAACATGTCATTATGCGTCAAGGTATATGGTAAAGTTTATGAATGTTTTAGTTTAGACCTAAGGTATACACCCCTTTTTAAAATAAGTTGCTGCATCCGGTGTACTATATATTCACAGTCAGTGAAAAAAATAATGCGCTATAATTTTCTTCGATTTTCTTCTAATAACAGTTCCCTTATTGGAAGAAAAACATTAGAAAAACAAAACAAAAACAAAAAAGTACGTAAAACTGATACTCTATACATTCCCAGTCAACTCAAGAAGAGTTGACATATCTGTTGGCATAAGTCAAACCAATTCATATTGAATTCTGGCGACTGCGGTAGCAAGCAATTGCGTAGAAAAAAAAAAGTGCAAACTATCATACAGAAAATCTTCCCGAGTCTACTAACAACTGCCTATAAGTTATAAGTCTAAGATAACTGCTATGAGATCTAAGTGAATTATTGTTTTGTTAGTAGGTTTTTGCGATCCCCATGCATGCAAGTAATTTTTTCTTTGTCGTTCGTTGGTCATCAGCAATTAGGGGAAACAGACAGATTGTAAAAGCGATTCTTCGTGCACAATGGTTCGGCGTCGTGCGTTACTAGTATGTTAAAAAGGGTGATTCTTTCGCGCATCGTTTGTGTCGCCATGGCAACCGTCTACTTGGGGAAAAAAATATTTGTACTACATTTCTTAATTGGCAGCTAAGATTCTTGTGTATCGGGAAACAGCTTAACTCCCCGCTGATGTGATTTGATGGTCTCAATTAATTGACTCAGTCGTTCGTATTGTTATGTGCCTTGTAGATGATAAGATATGCGAGTCTACGTATTCAAAAAAGCTCCCTCTCTGATTTGCCTATTCTCAATAGGAGGCAATAAACATCTCCCTTTTTTTCTGTATCTCTTTTGCGAAGGAAAAGAAGATAATTGTCAAACTTGGACTAAGTGGAGATGTGTTTTCCACAACTTAATACCAGAAACTGAGCTTTTTTTCCCCCTTAAGTCTACCAGATGATGTCCGAAGTATCTATAGAAAATGCAGTGTGCTCTTCCTCTTGAGAAATACCGTGAGAGAGTAAACATATACACACAGAGACAGACAAATCATTATCCATATCTAATATTATATATATTTATATGAGTATATAATATACACAATGAATATATATATATATATATATATATATATATATATATATATATATATATATATATATATATATATATATATATATATCATCTATATATATATCATCCCTCTTATCACTCTGCAGCATGATTTCAGTATATACGTCATCATTGAACCTTACATTGCGACAGTATCACCGTCACATTATAAATTGCTGTAACTCGCAGAGAATAAGCTAAAATTAGAAGAGCGTATTATAGGGAGTCAAACGTATGGATCATGTGCAATCCGTGTAGCTTATCTCGGACATTTTGGAGTCTGTGATATCCTTAGGCAGTCTCACAAAGTATCTTTCAAGAAGAAATATGCAATGATTCCATTATTGTTACTGCGACTATATTATATCAATGAAAATAGTATTCTAATGTTTGATACAGATTCAGTGTTATATTTGATATTCTATGTAAATGTATATATTATATATTATCATAATTATGTAATATTTATGTTGGTGGCAGTCATGTCATAATATTTGTGATGATCGATTCGTGTGTTATCGTTAGTTATTCCCATTGGTGTGGTTAACTGATTGTTATTTTTTCGTCACACAAGCTAGATTTGTTTAAGGCGTGTTATTGCTTCGGGCTTAACGTTTGTCTCAGGAGTTGTTAAAAGAGGTCACGGGATTTACTCCCGATGACGTCACAGAGCAATATGTTTTATGTACACTGTGATTACTTGTAGTTGCCATTCATATTTAAAAGTCAGTAAGTAGACTGATCTTAAGGCCAAAGAGTGAAATCGCTTGTTGAATCGCGGAGAAGATTAACTCTTTCTATGTCAGGGACTTTGTAGCTTGTGTATACAATGCTATGAGGTCTTCTATGAGGTATTCTATATATGAGGTATTCTATGTTAAAGGAGACCTCCGGATGATTTTCAGATTTTTACATTTGAACAAGAATAAATTAGTTATACTGAGGACAGAGTTTCAGAATTTGTGATAATTGGGAAGAAGAATAAGGATATTTTCAAAATTTAGCACAAATTGCAATGAACAAGGATGATGACATAGCACAGTCACCATAAGAATGCATGAGTTGGGGCTCAAGGAAGCAGAACAAAAGAAGAAAGCATGCATAGATTATACACAGGTGAACTCGCAGGCAAGCAGTATTGTAATGGAATTACACTGCTACATTTCTGAAATATGTGAACCTCCTATGTCATCATCCTTGTTCAGTGTAATTTGTTAAAGGTTTTTGAAAGTATTGTTTCTCTGCTCAAGAACCACAATAAATTCCACAAATCTATACATGGAGTTGTCGATTTATGTACTACATGATGTGAAATTATGAAAATCGTCTGGAATGTCCCTTTAATTATGTTGAATGGAATTCACGGAGAAGCAAGAAATGTACGAGGATGCAAGCAGCTGGTCCGCGCCGAAACTCATTCGCAGATGCACATGCATGTTGTATAATGTAATGGAACTTCTTGCGTACATCAAGGAGTGCGACCTGTTATTGAAATTGGTGAATCAGTTTGAGATCTTAGCTTCTTGAACTTATCATGTATTCCTAGTACTCACTGTATAGCAAATTGGACATTCTGCGTGTTGTATTGAAGACTAACCAGGTTTTTCTCACTCTTTCCCTCTTCTTCTTCCTCAATGTTGGTTTGGGAATGTGTCTTGTATAATGACATAAGTCTGGATACTCTGTTGGGTGATTTTTTTAAAAAGTAATTGTATGCTTTTGATTTGCTGGTGTAGGTTAGGTTGGTATTACAAATATTGGTGTGTGGAGTTCAATGAGTGTCGTAGAGCGTCTTGTTTATGCATCCTTTGCTTTATATCTTTGAAGATATTCAGTTAAACCGAGAACGATTTTAAGGCAATTCGGAAGGAAGTCATGAATAAAAGAATGTGAATGCAATCTGGCACATCGTGGGTACAGTGGATCAGGCTCTGGATCTATAAACACAAGGTTCGAATCCCTGTACGGCGAGTTCAACCTTGCACCATCTAAAGAGTCTCTCATGACCAAGATGTGTATAATTGGGTACGTTGCAATGCTGGTTGGTAATAATGGGTGCACGTCACGAGTTCGACACCCACGAATCATACAACTCACGAGTCATACAGACCACGAGTTATACCGCCCACGGGTCATACAGCTCGTGAGTTTGACACTAAGCAAACAAGGCCCACGAGACCGACACATTAAGCCCCGTGTTGTCATGTCGAACTCGCGGGCTGTTTTACCTGTAGTGTCGAACTCATGGGCTGTATGACTCGTGGGCTGTATGACTCATGGACCTTTTTTCAATGTCGAACTCGTGGGATGTATGACTCGTGGGTGTCGATCTCGCTGGATGACCCCATGATAATGGCAGGGCCCTCTGGAAGAACGGTGATAACACTGAAAAGGCTGCTTGATATAGAAGACAAAATTATCATCATCATCATTATTATTAGAATGGTTATGTCTGCAGTGATTTTTACAGAAGATTTAGCCCCTATATAAGTCCGTGAATGATGATAAAGAAAAAAAAAAAGATCGATGTAATGGCGCAGTATTTCACCATTCCATAACCTACACTGAATTTGTCAACTTTGTGTTCAGGGTAACCTTGATGTCACGTGTATAATTTCAGAAAGTATGTTCAATTCGATTGTGTGTGAGATGTTTAATGCATTCATGATTCCAACATGTTTACTATTGAAAAAAAAAAACGATAAAGATATTAAAAATATCAATGACACTTGAAAATGAAAATGCCCTTGCCAACACCTCTTTCATGTTGTTCTCCTTTGTCAGTTGCGACAAACAGTTAAAAGTAGAAGAAGCGGATTCAAGGATATTTAGAGTGAGAGAGAGAGAGAGAGAGAGGGGGGGGGGAGAGGGAGAGAGATAAAGAAATAGAACGAGAAGAAATACTGTCACAGGTGAGACAGACACACTATATTCTGAAACAATAGTAGCACCGATGATGAAAACGTACAGAGAAGAGAGTAAAAGTAACAATGGAAACCAGCCATGTGTCCACTTCCGTTCAGCTTGTTAAGAATTTGAGTAGATATCCTCATGATTCTTTTCCTCAAACTCATTCGCAGCGATATAGTTTGTTTAATAATGTGCAGCTATCTATCTATACATAAGCTTATCTCTCAGATGATGTTTCTATATTAGTTTCGACAACATAAGTAGAAGAGACAGATGATATAAATCAGGGAGGCGTATATGAATAAAGAATACTATGATGTGCATTGTACATATTAAAGGGGAGGAGAGGCTTCTTCTGAATGAAAGTTCATGTCAATAATATTACAGATGACAGCACGGTCTACCGATTACAACGTTTGTGTAAGATAATAATGGTATACGTAATACAGGTCATGGTGCTGATCACAAACGCAATACCAACACTCAATGAAGTATAATAGTACACCGCTGAAGTAATGGTCAGAGCGCCCCCACGTGTTGTTAGTGTGCGACCAGCATACCCTCGAAACGACAGAATGTATTCCGAAGACGAATTACTTCAAGCGGAGACAGAAAATCATTACAGCATCTCAACAAAACAAAACAAAAAAGTCAAAGTCTCAAGTCACCAGAGAATGTACTAGGCCAATCACAAGAGTGTTCCATTGACATTATATAAAATGATTACTACGGTCACATGACTGCTTTATACGTCACCTGCATGATGCTCCTCAAATGCTTTATTTTGTTTGTTTGTTTGTTTGTTTTTCCCTCTTAATCAGGACAATTATAACCCCCGGCTAAATACCGGTTAGTGATAGGGTTAGGGTTAGGTTTAGGGTAAGACTTTGGGTTAGGGTTAGGATTGGTTTCAGGATTAGGATTGGGGTTCGGGTCAGGGGAAGGGTCTGGGGTAATTGTCCTGTAACCGGTTGTTTGTTTGTTTTCTGTCGAGACACGATACAGCATTCAACGAACCTTCTCTAAATACAACTAACCCTAGACTCAATTCCCAAGACCGAAGGGAAAATGAAACCAACGAAATGAAAATGCATAGAAAATAAGTAAAAAGAAAAAAAAAATGAAAGAAAGATGTTGAAGTCTGCAGTTTCAACAATACTTTGATAATGGACGTAATCAAACAATATTATTCAAATCACTTGAGGTGATGATGCGCTCAAAATCGAATGACTAAAAAAAAAAAAAGATCATGATCATATCAAATTCATATGGCGTAGAACCTACATACACTCACCATAAGACACATCAGTGTGAATTTTGTGTAAAAGTCAATATGAGCTGTTTTATTCTTAATCAGTTTAAAGATATAAACACTAGTGTGGATTTTGTGCAAAAGTCAATATGAGCTGTTTCATTCTTAATCAGTTTAAAGATATAAACACTAGTGTGGATTTTGTGCAAAAGTCAACCTGAGATATCTTATTCTTTATTAGTTAAAAGATATAATATACTTGTGTGGATTTTGTGTAAAAGTCAATGTGAGACATTTTCATTCTTTCATTAGTTTAAAAATTTAAGTGATTTAGTGTGGATTCTGTGTGAAAGTCAATGTTATAAACTATATAGGCGATGACAGAAGTGCTACTATATGCGAATGTGCAGTTGTTACTAATTATCACAGTTTTTTTATGACAATTGATAACACGCGTGAAACTTTACAATTATCTATCTTTCTCTAATGTAGTAATAGTAGTAGTAGTAGTAGTAGTAGTAATAATAATAATAATAATAATAACAATGATAATAATAATAATAATAGCAATAATACCTTTTATCCAGGGTAACCTCTGCAGTGTTGCCACTGCTCTATACCAGAGGGCCCTGCCATTATCATTACCCTATTAGCGTCAGGTGTATACCCATGCATTTATACACATATGAGTTGAGAGGGACATGGTGGGTAAGTGTTCAAGGACGTAAAGCACTTGACGGGAATCGAACTCGGGTCCTCCGATTGGGCGTAGGGTTGTCGACCACTAAAGGCCCGGTCCCACTGGCCGACGGACACAAAGCGTATGCAGAAAGGACACAGCGGACGAGCAAAATTTCGGGGATGGCTTCATCCGCTTTCATCCGCTCCAGAAATTGACAAAATTGGCGAAAATTGGCGGTAACAGAACGGAAATAGAAGGACGTGGGTAGTATGTAGCGGGGATGTTAAACGGATGTTCATCGGAAGCCTAGCGGATGAAAGCGGATGGAAGGGGATGACAGCTCCGAAGGGGTTACCGGAGATAATTGCGAAACGGACGCACAGCAGAAAAAGCGGATGCAGAGTGGATGCAGAGCGGATGCAGAGCGGATGCAGAGGGGATGCTTTCGAAATGCTTTATATACGAGATGCATACGCTTACATCCTTTCTATTAACGTGCTATTAACGATGTAAAGACGTTCCACGTACCATATCTTTCCTCCCTCTTTCCGTTTTTAGCTGCAGCGGATGTGAGTTGCGAGGATGCCCAGAGGATGCAGAGAGGATGCAGCGGACGTTTAAGGGATGCCGCACGGACATACAACGTTTGTTGCTCGTATGTCGCGGATTTACATCGTACACAGCGGAAAGTTCATCCGTTCTAAAAGTTTTAAGCAGCTTAAAACTTTTTGCGCGGATGAAATCACAGTGGACGGATGCTCGATGGATAGAGCGGAAGAAACACGTATGCGATGGGTACACAGCGGATTCGTAGCGTTTTCCAACGGATGGCAAGATTTTTTGTACGCTTTACATCCTCTCTGCATCCGTAAGTGCAGTGGGACCGGAGCTATTAAAGCGCAATCTCCAACATTATTTTGAAAACGATCAATGAACGAATCATCATGTGGATGACACGTTACATAAATATACCGAAATTAAAGTTATACATTCTCGTAGTATATCATTTTCTCATATTTAATCCGCATATAAGGAAACATAATTATAACAAGAAATCCCACTAGGTAGAGTGTTAATTTCTTGTTAATCTCTTTGAAACCAAACAAAGAAAAAGGTCAGACAAAACAGCCCCACTGGATACAATGTTAGAAATTGATTCGGCGAATCTAAGCTAAGATAATGACGAATGTAAGAATGTAGCGTGAAGACCTCTCCACGATCAATCACACCAACACACACACACACATACACACACACACACACACACACACACACACACACACACATAGACACACACACACTCACTCACGTTATGGACATTCACCAGAGGATTAATGTTTGATCCATAATACAATGTAATGGTATATAAGTATAGTATGATGTAATATATAGCAGGGCTCGACACTAACGGTGGCCCGGTGGCCCGGGGCCACCAAAAATGAAAGTCGGGCCACCAAATTTCAAAAAAGGGCAAATTTGGTGGCCCGCCTCGGGCCACCAAAATTTTTTGAAAAGTATGTCAATAAATTCGTAACTTTTTGGGCCGGAAATTAGCAGTTAAATTTGTTCAAAGGATGGATGAAAAGGACTGAATGAATGCCTGAGAGTGAGTGTTGCAAGTTTGTTGAAGTTTATTTATGAGTAGATATGTCCAACTTCTAATTCTTACTATCATAAATCTTAAATATTTGACTCATTAAAAAAAAGGACTTTTAATGTTTTTTACTGTTTTTTTTTTCGGGACACCAAATTTTTCTCTCGGGCCACCAAAAATTTGAAATTTAGGATTTTGGTGGCCCCATCGGGCCACCATAAAAAAAAGTTAGTGTCGAGCCATGTATATAGTTTCAAGATATAATTTTTTTGTAAATTTACTGAGTTGTCACATATTCGCCACGCGAGGGCCTAGGCCTATAGTTTGTTCAACGACAATAGGTCTACTCCTCCTCTTACTATAAACTGCTATGAGCATTGATTGTACTGCCATCAATCACAATGATAATGTTGATAACGTTGATAATAATAGTAATAAGAATAATTGTAATAAGGATCGTGATAATAACAATGATTATCTATGGTATTTCTTATGATCAATATCATCGTTCTCGTTTTCTTTTGTATGAGAAAATGCTCCCAACCTCGATTCAGAGAGAGGGAGAGAGAGAGAGAGAGAGAGAGAGAGAGGGAGAGAAATCTATAGGTGGTTTCTCGAAACATTCCAAAAGCAAGTGTAATGTTGAAAACGATGATGATGATAGTAAAAAAATTATAGCAATGGAAATAATGATAGTAGTATAGTTTTCATAATAAATGACAGCGACAAGTAGTCACAAAAGTGAGTTATGATATTAGCTATATTGTTATCACCATCGTTCTAATTGTCTTATTATTGCAAATGCAACATTGATCTGAGTGATAGAAATCTACAGAAAAAACATTCCAAAAAGAAGTGCTTAGAATAGCAATGATAGGCCTAATCAGTTAATAGAATAGTAATTGTAATTATTGTATTAATGATAACAACAACAATAATGATAATGGATACCATAATCATTATTTTGATTTGATTTGATTTGATTTATTCTCTGTATGCCTTTTTTTTAAATACATCAACTTTCTGCAATTTCATTACCAAAGTACAAAATACCGGTAGTATACTTTCAACAATTATCATAATTTTCATCAATTATACAATACATCTGTAGTATAATTACATGAGTAACATCTTAATAATTTGCATACAGAACGATTGCCAAAAATAAGCACAACGCTTGACTGTTTAGCAACCGATAACAAATAACATTACAATGAAGAAAAACAAGAGGGTCCAACATGATTTCATCATAATCATCATCATAATCAGTACTTAATATGGACACGAGAATCATAATTGCATCATTTTTATTGGTAACATTATTATCTTATAATGATAAAAAAAAACACCCCTGCAATAATGAAAAATTAATTGTCCATGTCTTTATCGTGGTTCTATTTTCCTTTTATCTTCAATACACAATGTTCTGAACCTCGACCCGAGTAAAACTCAACGGGACCAACAGGTGGTATCTCGGCACATTCCAAGAGCAAACTTCGCACATTTCTAGCTGTGGGATGAAAAAAATATTACGACTGTAAAGAAAGTCACGTGACACCAAGCGGCATGTACACAACAACCGCAGACGCTTCATATCGTAAAGAGCCAGCTAGCGCCTAGCTAGTCAGGAGCATCCCATATCCATAGGTACACCACACGTACAACACCATATAAGGTGCATGCTAAGGAGAAATACTGTTCGCACAGTGAGTGTTTACGTGAAGCTCTTATATTCCCGTCGATGTCCGCATCCGATCTTGTCGTATGATTTTTCTGCCCGGAGGTAACGAGTTAAACTCTTATAAGAACAGAGGGGGAAACAAGTCATCATGGAGGATCTAGGTAAGTGCAGTAAATATGTGATATGTTATCGGCCTTCGCTACCGAAATGCAACGATCTTACAGGTGTCTGCAGGCATCGCCTTGCTGGCAAATTGTTGCTCCGCGGCGATATTCGACCCGACCCCGCTTGCGAAAGCGGAGGAGGCGGCGCGGAACGGGGGGTAAAAGCTCAGAGCCGTGTGCGCTCAACCAGCTGTCTCGATCTGCGCAGTATTCGCAAACAGACGACATGTGTAGAATGAACAGTTAAACATAAAGTCAATTCACTCCCATCCTTTTATTTAAGTAGCTTATTTAAGTAACTGTTGTTTTTTGTACATTGACCCGACACCAATTCTTACTACAGACAGCCCTTCGCCACTGGGCACAAGAGCTTCAAAACACCACAGAGATTATTATAATTATTTATACAACCATATTTGGATATCTACTTTACACATTCGTTTCTACACTACAGGTTAGATTCTAACAATAGTAACGTGATAGAGTAAACCAAAACTAAAAGAAGATGAATGCTGTTTGTCCATATCCATAAATACTTCAAATTGACTTTGAACATTCTGTGCCTGAACCACGATCTGTCAATGTCAACAGCCAAGCATTAATAACCAGTTTATGTTGTACTAGGGCCTACAGAAGTCAATGCAAGTCAAGTCCATGTCCATGATAATGTGAATGAATGATATGATCCATATCTAACTGGTATAATTTTCCTAGCCATTGATTTTTAAAGATTAAGTAGAGTCTATTAAACAATCGTACATCAGCCATAGATCATGTAGACTCTAGATCTATGACGATGGGGTATGCAAGTACAAGAGTTTGTAGTATGATTTTATGGTACAAATTGTACATAAGTTCTCCCTTCTTTGAGGTGAGAGAATTGTCTAAATACTGCGCAATGAAGACTTATGGAGCCCTATTTTGATGGTCTGCATATATTTACATTTCTTCTTCGGGAATAAAAGAAGAACATTCTTACCCACCACACCATCTTTTTGACAAATTAAAATTGTTACTGTAAACATTTTAATCAGCTTTAATATACATCCTCCTACCAAGGAGATACAATGTAGATTTGTATGTGATATCTCCTTGCTCCTGCAATTGTACCTTTAGTACAGTAGGCCCTACATTGTAATTCAAGTATCATGCCTGCTAATCTTAAAAAAAAAAAAATCTGAATTTGTAATATGAATCATAAATTAAGTGCCTGTATACAGCTACCTGAGGTGTATGTAGAGGTTCCTATACTTTGTAGTAAGAAGGGGAGTATTACTGTACTTTATAATGCCTTGACTTTTCACACATACATGTAGATGGCAGGAATATACTGTATACCCATGGGGAAGGTGGTACCAAACTGTGGCTGTGTGAGTACAGAGTCAACATGCACAGTAGTCCGCATTTTTATAAAGATAAAGACCCGCTGTTATCTGTAATTTGAATAAGCGTGGACAAATACAGTGCTCAGCAGTTGGCGATACCAATACTTCAGCCTGGTTTTTAGAGAGCTTACAAACAATGGCGGCAGCGATACCAACACTTCTTAAGCGTGGGTTCTATGTGGAATTACAATGGGACTCCATCACAGAAAGCTTTTATGGCATAAGTGGCATTTTGTGCATTTAAGAGGTCAGCTTGAAAGTTAGTATCTGAAGTTAATTTATGATGCTTTTGAGAGGCTCTTCACTGTCATGGCTCTTTGTCCCTACACCAAACAATGACTTTACATGAAAAATTACAAAGGGCTTATATCATTTACATACAGTGTACATAGTACAAGTGTACATTCACTGTATACATGTAAGGGGAAAAGAGTAAGGGTTTACAATGCATATATTTGTAGGGAAGTTTTAAAAATTAATCTCACCACCACACCCCCCCCCCAAAAAAAAAAAAAAAAAAAAAAATCATTGAGATCTCGGGAGAGGTTTAATCTGAAATGTTTTCTTCCATATGAAGTACAGCATCTCTTGCCCCAGACGAAGTGTGTTCTGCATGATTGCTGCAAATATTTACTGTGCAAAGGAGTAACCCCTACCTTCTATAGAGTACAGTGTATGATTGTCAAGACCTTCAATTCTTTTTTTTTTTTTTTTTTTGTCAGCTACTGCTTTTGCCAATGCTTTCTAACAGTCTCTGCACCACAGAGAGCTCAGCACTACTGTTTGTGAGAGGATATTTTCTTCTGTCATCACGGCTCAACGTCCCAGGTCCACTACTCCTTTAAAGGGATGGTACAGTTTCAGTTGAGAGAGGGAATGAGATTTCCAATGTTTTTCTTAATGATGATTTTTTTTTGAGATGATAAACATTTTATGGAATAAAAAAAGGACCATATTTAAAGGAATTGAAAGTTTATTCGATGAAAATTAGTTTTGAAGTGGCTAAGATATCCAAAACAAAGTGACCCTAATAAAAGGCGGGACCCACCTTTAATTAGGAGCACTTTGTTTTACTTTGTTTGGATATCTCAGCCATTTCAACACTGATTTTCATCAAATAAACTTTGAATTCATCTTAGAATTGTATGCTTTTTCACTTTCTCTAAAGTGGTTTCTAAGTGTCTAGCAAAAAGTTAAAAGTGAAAATTTTCACCTCGACCAATACTATACTGTCCCTTTTAATCAGAGAAAATATAGAAAGAGAGACAGATAGGTAGATAAAGAGGGAGAGAAAGAAAGAGGGAGGGATATGAGTGAGAAATGGGGGAAAGGGGAGGGGTAGTTGAGAAAAAAGGGGGGAGATGTGGGAAAAAGATAGGGCAGGAGGGATTGTCACGCCAATCCTTATGGGTCTTCCCAGCCGACTCAAAGATTATTAAACATTTTCGCTTTGCACTGTGGGCTTCTGGACAAGCCAAAGAAGATCTATAAGATGCTCCTAAACATAGAATCACTGCTCCCAGTTTACATTAGTAACAGAACACATTGCCATCCAGTCATGGCCATAAGGTGACATGTTTCTATGATGGGATTGTACAGAGGCAGTGGTTTGAATGTGTCTAATCATTGTAATTTGTATGCTTAACAGCCACATTAAAAACACTTTCTGTGGTAGTAGTATCATAATGTACACTTGCAAATGAATCCACTCACATTTCTAGTGTGATCCAATCATAGAAGCAACAACAATAAAAAAATGATAATAAAAACAATATTTTTTTTTTTTTTCAAATCCTGAGCTCCATTTTGTGAAACAAGTTCCTTTGTGCAGTGTTTTATTAAACCAAGACAACCTTTCGGCATCAGCATGATCAACTACCGATACTCATCAATATTTCAGTCCTTGCTCTGTTCCCCACACTATTAAACGGTAGCGCATGCAGTAATCGCAAATCCCTCTAGAAGCTGGTGCTGTTTAGTACTCAGAGATCTGTAGAGTGTGATGTGCAAGCTTTTCATTGAATGCAAAGGGCTTAGGATTAGGATTATGTTTGAGAATAGGACATGGATTAGAAATCAAGGCATGTGTATGTGCAAGGTCACATTTGCCCTCATTGCAGAGCCCCCCCCCCCCCCCCTCCATCATAGATTCAACCCTTCTAAGTTTTCATGCCAAAGCATTTATGAGTAAGTCAGTCCTTGCATGATGTAGCAAACAGCACTAAGAAGGACTTGCAATACTGCAGCCATATACTGCTCATGCTCAGCATTGAGGTGTACATTCTATCAGGTTATAAATCAACAGTGAGAAATACCTAGTTCCATTTTGTGACTGCCTTGTTAAATTACTGTCAGAGAAATGAAGAACAAGTACACAGATAGGTCTACAATGTATGTTGTACATGCACTTTTTGAATCAGGTAAAGTGCTAATAAACAGAAAACCTCAAGTCCTTTTATGAAATGTTGATTATTTACATTCACACTATATCAATCATTCATCTGATATGTGTACTTGGTAGATTAAAAGGCTGACTGGTAATCAAATTCTATGAGATTTAGATCAAGAGCTTACATCTGAATGAATACTGATGTCATTATGGACAAGCCTCATTTCAAAATAAAACAAAAACAAATGAACAAAAGCACACACTTCAGCATAAATCTTTAATTCTTTCTTCTTTTTTTTTCTTTTTTAGATATGGGATATCCTAATGGGAATTTGACTGTTTTGATAGTTCAAAGTAATTCAGTGAACAGTCTTTCACCACAGAAGTTTTTTCACTATAAATATAGTTAAGGGATTTGTTTAGGATATAAACATGCCAGATATATATTTTGCTATTATCAGAATCAGAAGTTATGTCCATTATCAAGTAGGTACTGGTGATTTAGCGAATGCAGCAGAAGAGAGAGAAATTGAAGTTTGTGAGAGTTCTGGCATGTAGCCGCGTGTGTAGCGATGGTTAGTCATTTATGGGTCAGAGCAAGGGCAGTGGGTGGCTGACACGTTCAAGGTCATTGTTCCACCTTTGGAAGGAAAAAAAACTTGGTGAGGCGGTTGTCACCCCAATGATCATCGCCTTTGGAGGATTCTGAATAGAGAGAAAGAGGGAAAAAAAAGTGCATCAAAAGGCCAAGTGAGATTCCTTGGGGAAAAGGGGGGGGGGGGGTATTTTGCTTCCTTTCTCCTGTACCCCGTTTTCACCTTCCCCTCTTCTTTTTTAGTCCTCCTGTGTGCTGTGTTATCAATGGTTTCCTGCTTTCTACCAAGGGAGAAAGGTGGGGGGGGGGGGGGGGGAGGAGGGGGAGGGGATAAACTCATGTTTGTGTATGCTGGCATGTCTAGACATTCAGACTAGGTGCAGACTTGAGGTTGTGACTGCATATACAACATGTACCTGATCATTTTGTTGGTCTATGCACATAACCCGCTGTGTACCAAACAATGGTTGAACAAAGAGAGGTACAATGTACAAGTTTAACAGAAGCCATGCATGATAGCAGGCAATGGAGCCTACAGGCAACCAGAATTGGCATTCAGTACAAAATAGGCTGTATAATTATGTATAAATGTCTTCCCTGGAAAGGTTACAATGAGTGACAAACTCATATGAATTACTGAAGTGTTTTATTATACCCCCGCCAAACGAAGTTTGAAGGGGGTATATAGGAATCAGCGGACGGTCGGTCGGGCGGTCGGTCGGGCTGTCGGTCGGGCGGTCGGTCGGTCAGGCGGTCGGTCGGGCGGTCGGTCCGTTGCAATTCTTGCGTCGCGAACTACTTCCTCAGTTTTCAACCGATTCCCATAAAACTTGGCACAGATGTGTGCCTTGGGTTGTAGATGTGCAAGACGTATTTTTTGACAGTACCCAAAAGTACGTTGCCATGGTAACGGCATATTATGGGCAAAAATGGGTTCAAATCTTGCGTCGCGAACTACTTCCTCAGTTTTCAACCGATTCCCATAAAACTTGGCACAGATGTGTGCCTTGGGTTGTAGATGTGCAAGACGTATTTTTTGACAGTACCCAAAAGTACGTTGCCATGGTAACGGCATATTATGGGCAAAAATGGGTACAAATCTTGCGTCACGAACTCCTCCCACAGTTTTTGATCAATTTTTATGAAATTAGGTACAGATGTTCATCTGAATATGTTAATGTGCAAGACACATATTTCCGCAGTGGCAAAAAGTGCGTTGCCATGGTAACGGCATGTTATTGGTAAAATATAGGGCAAAATGCTTCATGGCAAAACTGCTTCATCAGTGTTCTTCCAATTCTCATGGAATTCATATTGAATGTTTGTCTTAGGATATAGGTCAGCATGACACATTTCTTGACAGTGACAAAAAGTATGTTGCCATGGTAACAGCTCACATATTAATAGCCAAAATGATGGAAAACTTTGTGTTGCAAACTACTTCCTCAGTTTTTGCCCAATTTCCATGAAACTTGGTACAGATGTGTGCCTTTGGTTGTAGATGTGCAAGACGCATTTTTCGACAGTACCCGAAAGTACGTTGCCATGGTAACGGCATATTAATGGCAGAAGATCAAGGAAAGATCTTGCGGATTTAACTACTTCCTCAGTTTTTTGACCAAAGCTTATGAAATGTTGTTTGGCGGGGGTATAACCAGTCGCTGTAGCGACATTTCTAGTTTACATTAAATGTCCTCTGTGGCTATTCGTACGACCATAGCAACGTGCACGGTCACAAATTTAACCGCTTCTTGCAAAATTGTCAGGAAGTCCTGTTTCATGTGAAATAAAACTTGCTAAATGTATTTTTAGTAGTTAAGCAGGTTATAGAAGAGCCTCATCATCTGCAATGATAAATATGACCCATTTAAAGAAATGATGACAGCAACAACAATAGGAATACCATTCAGTCGATTCCCATACATAATGGCCATGATACAACTCTGATATGACAAATTATGTCATATTTGTGCCAACGGGGATTACACTTGAAATTCCAGGGCTGTCATGGTATCCCATTATTAAACTCTCCCATCTTGTTGCTTTTTTTTTTTAATAGCTTTCTGCAGACCCAGATTCACAATACACAGAGCATGATAGGGTGCTATGAGTTTCAAAAGAAACTTTGAATATTGAAATTTAACACATTATCCATGTGAATGTAGGCATCATTGATCAAGTCCAAGCCCCAGGCATTAATTCTGAGAGAACTGAAAGAGGCAACTCAAAGGCAATGAATCTCCAGAAAAGTTTAGAGCAAGTAATGATAAAAGAAAGAAATGAGGGTTACAAATGATATGACCTGAAACCAATAAATCGTTGGAGAATTTTAGAGCAAGAAGAAATGAAATGAGGATTATGAATGAGAAATGTAGACATTAAAGGGACTGTACAGTACTGGTTGAGTTGGGGATTCATGTTTTAAACATTCCTAAGTGAGATAATGAGAAACCTCTTGTGAAATATAAAAGAGCATGTAATTTTAAGAAGGATTCAATATTTATTTGATAAAAATTGGTTTTCAAATGGCTGAGATATCCAAAAAAGTGATAATAATAAAAGGTGACAGGCCACGCCTTTTATTAGGATTCTTTGTTTCACCTTGTTTTTGGATATCTCAGCCATTTCAAAGCCGATTTTCATCAAACAAACTTTTGATACCCTTTAGAATTGCATGCTCTTTGACATCTCATAGAGTGGTTTCTGAATATCTCGCAAAATGTTAAAAGCTAAATCCTCACCTCAACCAGAACTGTACACACCCTTTAATGCCAAGCTAGAACTGCTAAGACTTGGGGGGGGGGGGATGGAATACTGATTGGCAGAAAACAGACATTCCAAACATCATATTGTAAAATCTGAACCTGTTTACACTAATGTCTGCAAAAAACTGCAACATACAGTGTATGTGATCTGTAAAGGCATTATTTACCATTTGCAGATGTACAAATGTAATAAAAACCCAGTTTAGTGCTTCAAGTGTAGTTCTAAGATGTGAGTTAGGGATATAAACAACCAATGTAAAAATGTTAATCAGTATAATTAATGTTAAGTATTGTTAAATATACAAAATGTAAAGAGTAGTTTATGATAAGTTGTTTCTAGAAAAAACTGTCTAAAGTCATGATTTATTGAGAAAAATAGTCACATCTCCTTTATACAATGTATATTGTAGGCTTTATTGCAAATTTTTTTATATGGTAGGATGTCTTGTGATACAGCTGACCTACCCTATGCATTTAGTGCTTACTCAAATATCTTTCAAATCGCTGCTCCCAGTGATAAACAGTACCTTTAATAAAAAAAATGGATTTTCTCCTCAGATGCAGTTGTCTTGCATCAGCAAAAAAAAAAAAAAAAAAAAAAAAAAAAGCATGATGGTTCATGTTTGATTGCGGCATGCAGGGTTCTGGTTGAGGCAGTGGTTGTTGAGGGATGAGGACGTCACTGAGGTGAATTTTTCATGAGATTACCGGATGCGGCACACTTTTGAACACATCATTTTAATAGTGTAGGGGTATACTGTTACAAAAGGGACAGAAAAATGCAAAACAACTGATGGTCTAAAGAGTTGTGCTATAAATACCTTTCTACAGATGTGGGAATCTCAAATACCCCTTTCCCGCTGAAGAAAATCTTCCCCGGGGGCACCTGGGGGCACCCGGGGAACCCCTCAGTGTGAAAGGTCACTCGGTTGAAACCTAGGGGAAGCCTAGGTGAAACACCGATGAAATTTTGGGCAATTTTTACCCGAGAAGCGTCCTGGGTGAACACCGATAGTTCAACGGGAGATCACCCGGTGGTTCACCGAGAGCGCCCAGCGTGAAAGGTTGTCTCGGTGAAACACCGGGGAAAATATGCAGATTATGTCGAAGGTCACGTTTTGTTTTTGGTCATGCACACGTTTTCAGCTAGCTAGCGCGCACTCGACCTCCCAAATCCACACCTACAGGGTACTAGTAATTCGTGTTTGTAAACATATACACACGACACTACATAGTACTAGTATGTCGTTTCGTGTGCAATGTGGCGTTCACAGTGCGACGGCATTGTTTTGCATCGTGCTGTGCATTGTATTGTTTACTAGTAATTAGCACGCCGTGTACTGTATACAAAGCTGATATAGGTTTACATTTTACATATGTACTTGATCGATTTGATGCTTCCTCCTCCTTCGTCTTCCTCTAGTGTCTAGCTCTTAACTCTTCCAGTAAATTGTAAGTCTGATACAATGCGCCTCTTGCTTGATTTTTTTCGTATTTTGTGCTTTTCTCGTCAAGTGCTGGGTTTACAGTGTGCAGGAGAAATCCGTTGACGTTTTGTGCTGTTGAAATTTGAGGGAATTTTGCAAATGGCTGGAGCGTGGACCAAAGACGAAGAGAGACTGTAACTTCAATTACGTAGCAAGGCAGCAGTGAACGAAGAACTGAGCGGGACGTCGGCTGACGCTGCCGCGTACGAGTCCCTCCTCCGAAAACTTGCTGAACATGGGATCGAAAAAACCAAATCGCAGATGCACAACAAACTCAAGTACATAAGATCACCCACGTTGCGAGCAGAAAACCCGTCTAGGGGAAAGTTTCACCGAGAGCAGTGTGAAACGACGGCACTCAAACTTTCACCGAGAGGTTCCCCGGTGAATTCACCGGGGAACCTCTCGGTGGTTCACCGAGACGGGCAGCGGGAAAGGGGTAAAAGTGTCATGCAGATGTATCTGGTTTGTATGAATGCGTAAATGCCTCTTTACAGAAATGAAGCAATTCTGCCCTCAAATTGTGAGCTTAAATTCTGAATTAGCCTGTATCTGCAAGCACAAATTTCTTTTGAATGGATATGAAATTTAATGAAATTTAGTGAAACTTATCTGTTCCTCTTCCCCAAATTGTATCTAGTTTTGCAGTCAAACAAACATGTACACGTACAACATTGTATACAGTTTGAAAGTGTTGCGCGGTGATCAGAAAGGCAGCTTGTGACACGCACACAATTGTAGACCCTCTGTTCGCAATCAAATGCTGGGTTTCATTTCATTGTGAAAGGAAATGATCTTGTTCCAAAAACAACTGTGTTATTGCAAAACTTGTACCCCCGGTGGGCGGGACAGCTAGTCTTTTCCTGATGCCTACATGTAGGTGCATAGCCATTTTTAGTTCTACTCACTCTTTATGTACACCTCAACATAATACAGTTGTAATTCACATTCTCTGCACTGTCAGCTACAATGCACTTGAAAAGAATGGAAGAGAGGACTTTTTCATCCACAGATACTGTACTTGTATATGATATGAGCTGGGAGGTGGAAAGAGAACTTCACTGATATGAGTGAAGAGTGGAACCCCTTCTGGGTTTGCCCCTCATTTCCTCAAGATAAAGTACATTGAACTCAGCAGTGTGCTGTTACACATCTTATTTTTTCTGAACTCGCTGCAGTACAGTAGTTGCACAGTAATTTGCAAACCTGCATGTATCTTTGTGCCTTGAAGAGTTTGTTTGGTTGTGGATCAACAGAGAATTTACAAATTTGTAAATATACAAATGTACATGTACAAATGTATCTCTACATATGTGAAAACTTGGTGGCTTTCCAATGATAGTGTGATATATGGATGCATAATATCATGCATTATATACCATAGTGTATAGTGTACAACTTTCATATGTGTATATGTATTTAAGGTCTCTCTGTCTGTGTGTGGTTGTATGTGTGTATGCAACTGTTCATACTTTTTATGTCAATGCTTGTCTTTTAGCTACCAGAAATGAAATTTCTGAGTCATTAAGCAGGGATTGAGCCATGACCAATAATGCAACTGTGTGTTTGGTAGTAAATGAGGTATCAATTCAACCGTCATTGAGCCTACTCCATATTGATTTGAAAACGAGCCTCAAGGGAGTTTCAGAGAATGCAATGCCAATTTCCCTGTTTTTTGAAGGGCACACAATATACAGGGGCAGATCCAGGAATTCTGTAAAGGGGGGGGGGGGGGGCGCAACTAATATTTCTGGTGCCACTTCCGGGTTTCATTTCATTTCTTTCTTTTTACTTCTTTTGTTTTTAACGAAAAATAAAGGGGGGGGGGGCATGCGCCGATTGCGCCCCCCTCTGGATCCGCCACTGATATATATACCATTTTTGCACAAGGTTTCTCTTGATGATTATAAAATATCTATCTTAATTATCCTTGATATGGAAATGGTCTGTTATTCTCTAGTTCGCGGTCACTTCTTGGAAAATACAAGTTTACCAACACATACAGTGTAGTTGTACAATTTTGTACATTGTGCTGCACTCATGCCAAAGTACAATGTTGTATGAAAGGTATGCTGTTTGTTGAATATAGAGAGTTGTAGAGCTCTCCTTCAAAATGCAGATTTTGCTATACAGTATAATTGCGTACAAGTGTGTAGTTTTACGTACAGCTGGTGATCGGCTTAATAATTTTGTTATAAACAATGAACTAGCAAACAGTGTACAATAAGGAAGTGATGCTTCAAATACACAATGTTCTTGAATACATTGTAGCTCTGCAGATGTTACGTGTAGTTGTCTTAGGTTTGATGGAAGATTTTCCAGTGGAGATTCTTCTAGAATTTAGGAGCCACTGAGTAGGATGCAAGGGGTGCCATTAAACTGATGGAAAGGGGGACATACAATGTAGCTGAGTTAAAGCCACTGTTTACCATTGGGAGCAGTGATTTAATGATAAATAAAGAAGGTTTGAATTATCACACTTGATACATAGGAATAATTAAGTTGTATGACAAAACATCCTACCATATAAAAATTTTGCAATTATATTTAAGTCACAAATATATGGAAGTATCACTAATTTTCTCAGTAAACCATAACTGTAGACAGTTTATTCTAGAAACAATTTAAATAAACTATTGTTCACATTTTGTATATTTAACAATACTTAACATTGATTATACTGATTCACATTTTTACATTGGTTGTTGCTATCCTTAACTCACATTTTAGAACTATTTCGAAGCACTAAAGCTGTGTTGTGTTTTTTTTTTCCATCTGCAAATGGTAAGTAGCTTTAAGTTACAACCACATAATGGAAGGTTTTGCAGAAGGGTACATTCAACAAGGAGATCACATGTACAGTAGAAATGGGGGCAATGTCCTGATACTGACAAAAGTACATTCTCTGAATAAAAAATCTGTGACCCACTTACATGTATAACAGGAGGAAGCTAGTCTTTTTTTTTTTTTGAATTCTTACACCTCTAAAAATCTGTGACCCACTTATAACAGGAGGAAGCTACAGTGTATATTTCTTTTTTTTTTTCTTATTCTTACACAAGATTTCAGTTTATTGGTTTTATGAGCAATCCTGCTTTCTCAGAATTTTCACTCAGGTTTACTATAAAAAAAAAAGAGGAATATTTCCGGTGGCCTAATGGCATTTGTCATTGTCCTTCATGCCCACGTATTAGGTTTGAATGCATGATGAGTATACAGTAAGCTGGTAAACAATCATTAAGTATATTTTTGAAAGCCAGTGGGCACAACAAATATTGCTTAGAGATGTGCAGTACAGTTCCATGACATTTGCTCCTGCAACAATTGCTCCCATGAAATATCTACATGAAGGCAAACACAAAACCTACAGTGTGTATATGTACCCACAAACATAACCCTAACCCTAACCCTAATCCTAATCCTAATCCTTGTATATGAAACTAAACCTAGAAACTCCATCACAACCCTATCCCTTACCCGAAGTTCTTGGAGAAAATAAGACCAGAGCATTTATCGCAGGAGCAAATGTTGTGTCACCATGCAGTACATAGACGATAGATATGAAAATAAATGTATACAACAACATACAAAGTTACATCTCAATACCTACTTAACAATACAGCAACAGAGAGGGGACAGTGCAATGTGCAAGTTACAAGTGCTTATGAAACTGTCTTTCAGAGTTTCAATAGGTCTCAATTGATTGATTTCCACTTAAGCCCAAGCATGACATCACTTGATATTGAGGGTTGATTAATCAGCTTGACTCTTTTGAATTGAATGATCTGTGCAAATGTACTGTAGCCATGAAATTCCTTACGTGTGAGTAATGCCAGGAATTAATGACTGTACAAGCATGTATGTACACATGTGCTGCACCTTTTGCTGTGTGTTGAAATATGTTCACATACAATGCTGTAATGCATTGTAAAGTGTTCGAGTCAGTTGCTTTGTGTAGTCTTAAATGAAAATGTAACACTTGTCCATACATGTACAACTGTATGAGGAAATTTGGCTGTATGCCTGCATGGAACTACATGTACAGCAGTGGTTGATTACATTTTGTATTTTAAAGCATGCAGTCTCTCCCAGTCCCCAGATACTGTAAGAAATGTACACGTAGGTCTTTGACAATGTACAATGTACACTTCTCACAGTTACTGCAATATGTGTACAGGTGGTAAGTTACAAACACTGTTCAATCCAATTAAGTATCGCTTTGTCTATTTTAAGCCTAACAACAAGTTTTAAGCCTTGTACAATGTAAAAGCCTACAGAACGTACCCCTCCCCCAAAAAAAGTTCATGATTCTGTACAGTATGTTTATGTTATTAAGTTCCACATGTACTATGTTGGCATTACAAAGTTCGCTGTTTTGGGACCTGAAATGCACAGACGCATTACTACTATAAATAAAGAATATTTTGTCTGTGCCATCATGACATCATGAATTATCAAAAGGCAGGCTGCTCTCCTCGCAGGCAGATAAAAGAAGCAGTATATAAACAGGGAGGTGGAAGGTTCCACCTCCCTGATATAAAGTAGTCTACCTCCCATTACAGGAGCTTGCACATGTTATACGAGGTTGATTTGTGATGCACTCGGTGCAATTAGCCATTGTGTGAGTGTACTCATGCCTTAGAACTTTTGTTACCTTGTTTACTGCTGACGCAAAATGACTACTCAGCCTACCTGTGAAAAAACAGAATGAGACAAGAAAGGAAAAAGAAAAAGAGACCTAGAAAAAAGGGGCATGATTTGAGAGCCAAGTAGTCCTACCCAAGCATCGATAGGACACACAAGACCTCTCCAGAGACGATGAATAATTTGCATGGCTGGTGTTGAAAGACATCCCGCGACTGAAATAGCTGCTGTGTGCAAATGTCGGCATACATTGTAGTGTTTTGTCTTCTGTTTGTTCGTCACCTTTTCTAGTGCTGAATGCCCTGTTCTCGATGCTAGACGATGTGTTCTAAAGGCTCCACAGTATATGTATCATTCTGTTCACTTGTTTCCCAGAAGTTGAGTGCTGATGTAATCTTTTAGAAAGGTATAATGTCATGTGCACCTTTTCAAGCAGCACTGGCATGTGAATATCTGACTATCTAATGAGAAAAACATTAGATATTTTATACTTTTGTAACAAGATTGTTAACCTCAGTGAATAGGAAAACTGCAGTTTGGGGCTTCCCTGATCTGCAATCCTCACAAATCTTGCATCTTCCACTTTGATAGGACTCTTTGAATTTACTGTATGTCAACTGTGCTGTGAAGTACATACATGTACAGTTTGTACATGTAATGGTTTGTAGAAGTCTTTCATTTCTAAGACTTCAGTAGTACCACTTTGAAACCTTGTTAACATTGGCAAAGGAAGTATGCTGAGATGTCTAGTCCCAACTTGACAGACAGAGTTTATGTCAGTTAGGGTAACAGATGTCTATTGAAAACAAGAGAAAAAGGTGTTTTACATATGTGTGGTAATCTATCATATTCTGTGTGCTTACATGTATACACTGTGTAAGGATAGTTATGCAGAGGTTGAATTGATAAATCATCTCATTCATCGTGCTTTTTTTTTTGTTTAGGAGAGGCTCTTTATTTGTGAATTACAGTGTAGACAAAGAATATTGAATGAACTTTTTAGAGAAGAGATACAGAGATACATGTACTAGTGAACCCTTGAGTGCTGCATTGATTACAGTATGATTTCACAAGTTCATTTAATTATATTATAAAATGCGTTTGATACTGGGCTACATGTATGTATACGCCGTATGTAAATGATTAGGAAAGAAACTCCACTCAATACAGTGTGCACATATCAAGTATTTTCAGTTTTCATTCCTGACTTGTAGCATTACAGCTATAGAAAGGGAAGCCACAATGTCAACAAAGGAATGAATTAGCAGTTTTGTCTTTCCCTAGTAAAGTATTCACTACTTTGTATACTCAACCACATCCTTGTTTACATTATTTTTAGTTTCTTTTTGGTATGTTTACAAATATGCATACTGCAACTGAAGTGAATAGTAGTCCACCAAAACAGCCACTTATAGAGGGTAGTTACTGTAGTGGGTTCACTGCTGCAAATCCGAAAACGGAAATCATACAAACAAGCCAATAGACAAATATCCAAAGCATCTAATATTATCCAAGTACACAATGTTTGCAATAACCACTCCCACCTTCAACTATCTGTAGCAGACCACAACTTAGGGAAAGCTCCGCCTCCCCCTTGCCGGAAACTGAAAAAAGCAGAAGGTGCTGGTAATTACAGACTACTTCTGTACTTCACCATAACTGCGACAACATTAGATAAGATATATGTCATACAATTTGTGACTCCATTATACTATAATGTTTAGGTATGTGTAGAGTTAATGTTTGACTCACCTGCAGTGTTGTGTATCACACCTCCAAGATTTCTTGATGATGTCTGAGCAGAGTCCGTACTTTGGAGTGCGTTTGGTGCCAAAATCTGTGAGTGGCATGCTAGGTAAGAGTGTGGTTGGAGAATTCTGTAAGTTAAGACTTTAGAACCTGGTATTACATGTATCTCATAGAGGCTGGTAAAAACTTTTGATTTTTAATGTATTCAATTTGATGCTGCGCATTCGTGTTTTTTTATAGTTGTTGTTGCTAGACCATGTACACACATTCCTTGAAAGTACACACCATACAAGTGTATTTGCATACACGTGAGTTCCAGTGTGAACTGAAGTGATTTACAAATGTAGAAAGAAAAAAAAAAACACAAACAGTGTGTGTATTGATACATTCATCCAATTGCATAAAATTGTACATACAAATGTACTTATATGCTTGCGTTTATGTCTGTTTGTACACGTATAGGACTGTACGTGTGTGTATTTGATATTCAAAAGGCAAGGAAATTTTTAGGAGATGGATAACAAAAAGTTGCAAAAGTACAAGTTGTTACAAGTACTTGTACTGTTAGCACCTTTGTAATGCATCAGAGAGCATTCTCCATCACAGAAATAGGTTCAGATTTGCTCTTTCTTTCTTTCTTTTTTCTTTTTTTTTTTGGGTGCTTTTTCTTTTAGTTTAGGGAGCAGAAAGTCTGCTGTGAGGCCCCAAAAGGCCCACAAAAACTCTGGAAGTTTACTCTGCTGACAGGGGTTCAACAGTGTTAAGCCCTCCAGCCTCCTCCCCTTCGCCCACATCCCTGATTCAGCAAGCCTCGAAAAAACACTGGCAAGAAAAAGGCCTGAAGTATTCGGTACAGGAGGACATTCACAGATGTGAAGAACATCCCTTTTTGTGGGAGTGCAATGCTTTCCTGATTGCTTTTTCAGAATTGTCTTGAAGTAAAATATAGGGATTGCAAGGGCAAAAACCACATGCACCATTTGTGCATCTACAAATGTACATGTACAGTATGTACAAAATTCTGTAAAGATCCATAGAAGTTGTAGCTGGTTGTTTGATTTTGCATTATATTGCATGTAGCTGGCTGTTTGATTTTGCATTATTTTCCAGACCTTCTTTGCATTGTGACTCTCCCATGCACATATGATATCTCTTCCTGCTTGTGCCATTGTATTCTCTAATCTCCTAGATTTGTTTAGTCTTTCTCTTCTTTTCTTCCCTTCTCTTTGAAATCATTGACTCCTGCTCTTCTCCCCACGGGTAATCCAGATTATACTCTGCCCCACACTTTGCTCTGTGTGGTCGAAGAAACATGCCGCCAAAAGTGGCAACTATTGTCTGTCGTATTTCGGCCACCTTCGTGATCCCTCCGAGGAACTTTCGACTGATTTCACTCTCCAGGTCGAGGATGACATATTGTTGCAAGGAGGAGGTTTCAAAAACATCTTATGGACTTTGCTTTGTTTTGTTTTGTTTTATGTATAAAGGACTACAATCGTATGAGAAAAAGGTTAGAGTGAGAGTGTAAATGATATGACGGCATGAAAGGTATGGAGTAGTTGGGAGAGGTTGTCGTGAGGGTAATATAAGATGAGAGAATGCAGCAGAAGAGAGTGTTACAATCAAATGTGATGAGTTCAGACTGGTTGATAAGCTGTCAAGTGGTTCATAAAAGTCTACACCACCCCTTCCTGTCATGCTAGTATTGCTATAAAACATCTTTCGGAGCTACGTACTCGCCAAACTCTGTACCACTTTCTTGTGCTCTTGATGCCTGTCACCACTGTTGACTGTACTCATACCATCTACTACCCTCATGTGTCACATCAATTCTGTCACTGTCCATCTCTCTGATTTGTTGTATTTGTCTTTTTTTGTTGTTGGTTGTTTACCATCCATCTGACTATAGGTGTGAAAGCACATTTAACTTCAATTCTGTTGTACATCATCATGCTTGCAAATTAGAGCAATACTTGGAAGAAAAGTCTCTGGAACATGCTAAAAAATCCATTGTGAATTGAATTGTAAAAAATATGAAAAATCATAAATGTATTTTTTTTTGAGCATGACAGAATGCTGTTTCAAAGCATACAGAGTAGTTGTAGGGAACCCATAGTTAAAAATGGTCACTCCCTCTGTTCAGTCATTTTACAAACTACATGTACAATGTATGAAATAGTTGTATGTCCCCGAGAGGCATGAGTGCATTTTGAGGCTAATTCATGAAAATTCTGCTGGGTCTTGGCAGTATCATAAAGAAAGCAGATACTCGCATTAACAAAGCCAGGATTAGCCTAGGGTGTTTGGTCTGGGAGAAAGGATGCTTTTCAAATAAGTCCTTCCTGAACTACTTCCTCAATTACTCTGGATGGCCGGGCAAGGTTACATAGACAAGGTCATTAATTACACCCGTTGTATTGCTCCTCGCTACTAGAAAAATACTTCACTCCCCCAGCCCCCAACCTGCAGCCCCTCCCCCCCCCCCCCAAAAAAAAAGAAGAAATTTTCACCTTTTCATTGATGATGATGCTTCCCTTCCTACCCCATCTGATTTAATTTCATGAATTCACTCAAGTATTCCAAGTATGTTGTTCCTTATAAAAATTCAATCATGAATGAATCAAAACTGCATGGCAAGATAGAATGTGGTTGCGACATGATTGAGCAGTACCAGAGCCATATATAGACTTGTGTTATCAAGGGAGGGGGAGGGGGGATAGAGGAGCAAGTCTGTGTTTATGTGCAGCTTTCATGAATTTTCCTTCGTCAGCTGAAGCCAGCAATTGAATTAGGGCTAGAAGACTGTTTTTCTGTCAGAAACTCAGTGAAATATAATGTACTTGACGAAGACAGTATAGTTGGGTTCACACAACATTTGCAATATCAGAAGTTTTAAACTTCCGTGATTACAATGTAGCTTGTACCATGCAGTTTTAAACGATAATACACATCCACATGACACCTGCGTAATCTTTAAGATTAAACTGTTGAGGAGAGCCCCACTTGATTATTTAGCCGTAGAACCAGAAGAATTAAATACATGCAGTGCTCGTGATTTATAAACCCTATACAGTAATTTGCAATGTTACTGTAGTGCACATTTTTGTACAACACTTACTGGAGGTTGACCCGGAAGCTGAAGGGGAATGGGGTTCACAGAGAGGTCATGCAAACTTTCGAAGTTGTTGATTATCATGTCCACATGATGTTAAACTACGATCAATCAGTATAGTACATATATCTTCATTCATCTTGTGACCTGTAACCTACTTTTGATTCCACTTTTTACTAGCACAATCAAGTGTGTGCCAAGCAATGGTCTGCCTTCATTGGCCCGAATTCACGAAGGTGGTACAAATGAAACCATGGTTTAAACCATGAACAAAAACCATGGAGCGCCAAGTGTCGCATGGAACATTTCGTTACGAAATCAGTCATTTCGTCAATTAAATGATTATTTTGTAACAAAATGACAACATTTTGTAACTAAATGAACATTTCTTCCACGAAATGATAATTTCGTTAATGAAACCGTCATTTTGTCGACGAAATGACCAATTGCGTAACGAAATATTCAATGCGACACTTGGCGCTCCATGGTTTTTGTTCATGGTTTAAACCATGGTTCCATTTGTACCACCATCGTGAATTCGGGCCATTATGTGTAAACTAAATGTCTCCTGTCAGTCTTTTAAAGGACAAGTTCACCTTCATAGACATGTGGGTTGAGTGAATGCAGCAATATATAGTAGAGCACATCAGTGAGAGTTTGACCAAAATCGGACAATCCGTTAAAAAGTTATGAATTTTTGAAGTTTCTGCTCAGTCACAGCTGGATGAGGAGACTACTATAGCTTGTGATGTCACATGAGTACAACGATATAAAAAAAGTATAAAGAAAATTCAACATATTTTCATTTTTCTCGCATAACAAAAGAACACTCGACTTCTCTCTTTCAGAAGGCAAGGGGAATAAGATTTCCCTTAACATACATCAGTAACGAGTCGAAGAAATGTGCACTTTATTAAAAAAACAAAGTTTTGTGAAATTCTCTTTTTATTTTCCTTATACTGTTGTACGCATCTGACATCATACACTCTAGTAGTCTCCTCATTCAGCAGTGACTGTGCAGATGCTTTAAAAATTCATAACTTCTGAACGGATTGTCGGATTTTCCCCAAACTTTCACTGATGTGTTCTACTAATATTGCTTCATTCTCTCAATCCTTATGTTAATGAAGGTGAACTTGTCCTTTAAGAAAAAACAGAGAGCAAAACTTGGCAAATTCATTGCTAATGGTTATTCATTACTGCAGCCTAGCCAAGTCTGGCTGCTGTATCACATTTTTGGGATTCATGCACAAGGATGGATGTATCCTGTCATTCCCTAGTGACTCATCCTATTGTCTCGGATCCCTATGTCTCCAAATGTCAATGATTTTTATGCATCCGATCTTTTTTTTTTTAAACATCCTGATTACCTGACCCTCGGAATTAGAACAAATGTTGTCTGCTGTAGTGTTTTACCACTTTCAGTGGAGTGATTTATTTCAATACATCATTGCAAATTTTTCTACTCTAGGATATAATCCCCATTTATACAGTTGTATCAATGATGAATTGGCAACTGTAGACTATATTGGAGAAGTGTATGCAATTTCAGGTCATTGTGTGATTATTTGAATCACGGTTGATATGATGAAGTATGTGATTAGAATGGCATATACAATAAACTTGTGGTCGGTGTATAGAAAATTGATTAGGGCATGTCTGTGAAAAGATGTTTTTGTCAGTTGTAGATAAAACTTAGTGATACAGGAATAGGGTAAGCTAGCTGCAAAGAATTGTTTTTAGTGTCATATTCATGTGCACACTTACAATGTAGGCCTATGTCATTCTATGCAATCAAAAATGTAAACTACAGTGATATTGATTTGTAGAACCTACTATGCCTTTTTTTAGTTTCCCTATGGGTGTATGCCCAAGGCTAGCTGGTATGTGTACAGATAATCAGTCATAATCCCATTCCAAAAAACAAGTGACAAATCAGTTTGGTTCTCTGTCATGCATACAAGCCAAGAGGAATCAATATCTCAATCTGTCACGAGTGATGATACAATTATGGAGAGAGAGCCTGAAGTGGATTCTGTGGTCAGATGACATTATGTTATGAATATAAGCATGGACACCCTGTATAGTCATGACAAAGACTTTACACGTCCTTTGCAGGGTGCAACTGCATTTACAATGTATGCACTATCAGTCATCATGTTGTACTGTGTACAACATACAAAACTTGTTGTCATCTTGGAGCTGCAGTATGAAATGAGGGCTGCCTGCCAGCCAATCTTAACTACTGTATTGAAACTAATGAAAGCTAAATATTTTCATGACATGACACTTTGGCAAATTGGAGCCTTTTTTCATGGCATGATATTTTTGCAAATTGCCATAGACATCCAATGCATATACATGTAGTGTAGACAAGAACTTTTGCATGCAGTTTAATTCCGCGAATCTAGGCTCTCGCGAAAGTCACAAAATTGAAATACACACAAACATTCCTGGTTTTACAGTATTTGACCTCTACATTTAGTGACATTTCAATTGTATGCAGTTATTGATCCACATGTGCTAACACACTGTATTCAGTATAAGTGACATACATGTATTTAAAAACAATGAGACAGACAAAAACGTTTTTGTGACAATTCATGTATTATTGTACTTTGGGAGTTGTTTTGGTCAATCACAGGGTACTCTACTGTAGCTTTAAAAAACCCTATTTGTACAATAGCAATCATCGCTTGTGAAAAGGCCTGCCTTGCACCATCTCTGCATTTACTATCAGACTAAAGCCATAACATTTCACCCATACATGTACCTAACTTTTTTTTTTTTTCAAAATACAGTCAGAACTAGTATTAGGTCCCTTCATGTCAAAGTTGAGCTCAATTAATGGGGATTTCAGCATACAGTGGTTGTGAGCTCATAAACGATTAGTCTGGACGAGCTGCAAGAAGGAAAACAAATTACCCTTTGACCTTAACTGGAATGTTAATCATGTGAAACATAATCTGTGCCACATTGAGTCAATTTCTATTCAAAGCTGACAGTGCTTACGATAGGGAGAGCAATATAGAACGATTTTGTCCTTATATAATTTTGTTTTGTTTTTTTGCCTTGTTGAATCATCAATTCTTTTTTGGGGGAGGATAAATGTACTCTATCCTCGTTATCATTTGAGTTATTTACATGTATCATCTTCATCATCATCATTTTGTAATATTATTGTAAAAGTGGATATTTTCGCGCGACTATTTTTTCGCGCTTGGCCGGGTACGAAGAGTTTCACATGTTTTTAATTCTGCGGAATCAAGATATCAACTACCGGGACAGTTGGCACGCAAAAATATTTGTGTGCTTTTATTTTCGCGCTAGCTTCTGGTTGCGCGAAATGCGCAAAAATTTCAACACTGCGAAAATTTCCACTTTTACAGTCTTTCGTATGTGACCAGGAAGTTACATGTAAATGTACATGGTAGGCCTACAGATGTAGGATGTCCAGTGTACTCACAAATGCAGTTCACATTTGGAAGGAAGAAAGGAAGTAGAAATGTCCGTAGTGGTCAGTGATGACAAACCGCTAACTCTTCCTTATGATACTTTTCAGATCATTTGAGACCATGTGAGTAGATTGCTCAATAGAAATAAAAGACAAATGAGAAAAAAAAACAACAACTTTGGACTACTCTCTATTTAAGCTGCTTGAAAGTTCAATCAAGTTCTTGATTATCAATAAGAAGACCATTACATGTATCTGTGCATACATTGTACAGTACCACTGCTGTGCACTACAAGTAACCTGTTTTGTGTATAAAGTAACTATGTACACTCCTACAGTGTATTTGTGTATATGTGTGTGTGTGTGTGTGTGCACTTGCAGCAAATATGTAAGGACAAATTTGTTATGTATATGAAGGGCATGTTTAACGTTTTATAAATTGGTAGAGAACCTCCGTAGATTCAAAACTGAAACTCAGTGTATCACCAATTTCATTTACAGATTAAGCAATATGAAAGCCCGAGGTATGACCCTTGTATGATGTGTTCATCATAAAGTACAGGTAACTCCTGCTGTAACAAAGTACATGTACTTGGACCTGCAGGTTTTGTTTGTTTGTTTGTTGTTGTTGTTGTTTTGATATCAAAATTTTGTTATAACTGAATAAGTGAATATTGACGATGAAGTTTTGAACTGAACTGATACATTGTTGTACGTAAAGGGGAATTTCGTTAATAACCATACCTGTTATACAGGGAGTATACTGTACTGTACTTTACTTTGCATCAAAGGGCAGTTTATCAAAATTCTTTATGAAATGTATAGTATCCATGGTATGATTCGGAGCTTTTGCCAGCACGTCCCAAATGCTGCCATTCATTCTTTTAAATTCCCATTATTCTGTGGGTTTTTTTTTTTTTTTTTCTTGTGAGCCTTAGGGCAATTCCATACCATGTTCAATTTGGCTCCGATTTCAAGAGAAATCAAGAGAATGAAATGGTAGAGATTTCATCGAAGCCGATTCTAAAATAATCAGAATTTCAATTTTTTTTATTTTTTTTTATTTTTTTTAAATTCTCATGGAACATTTGATATCAGCTGTAACTACATCGTAGATGGAGGCACTTGGGCATGATGGCATATGTGTAGGTACTGTACACTGTAGCGTCACAAGTTTTCTAGTGATTTACATTGTACAATATGTACGGTACAAATCTTCATAAACTTTGTTTTTATTGTGACATGAAATTGAAAGAAAAATATGTGTACTTTGCATTAAATGTTTGTTGTACCCTAACATTGATGGCTTTTAGGGAAGAAAGGGTCAGGTTTGCCAAGTTAAAAAAAAAAAAAAAAAAATTGTGTACAAATTTATCGGTGTGTGTGCACAAATCAGTGGGAAGGTTGATGAGCTGATGATGTCATCACCTTGTCTGATTTGCATAGATAAATCATTTGCATACAATGTTTACTGGTTGTTCAGAAGACATGAAATTTTAAAGTTTGCCTCTCAGCAAGGATGTAGTATGGAAATACAGTATACTGTAGATTGTACTGTCATTGTGTCATTGTCTCCTCCATCCTGCTCAGTTGTTTAGACCATGGGTGATGAATTATTCACAGGCCTTCATATGACATCTAAACTGTGAGTTCACTCACATATTGTCTGACTGACGTTGCCCTTTAAATTTAAAGTGCAGCGTCTGTCACTCTGAAGCCAAAATATCTTCAAGTCTCTGTGTCTCTGGGAATCCAGGTCGGCTGTAGCCTAACCCTGATGATGTGCCGGCAGTGACGATTTCTCCCCTGACTTGGCTGCTTCGAGACGTGAAAGCCACATGCGTGGGGTTCTAAACTTAAACCATGACTCAGGGTGCCCGGCTCTATTTAGGAACAAAAATACATGCAAGGGAGAGGGGGTCACATCTGACGTACACACTGGTGCAAAGCAATATCAGAAGAAGATGAGAAGGAGGATTTTCTTGTGTTTTTTACCATCTTTCGGTTCTGCCAAAAAGGAATCACATCCCCAGCTGTACAAACTGTAGATCCATGAAAGAGAATTGGATCATATATGTTTGTTCGTGCATTTGTTTTTATGATCTGTAGGCAAATTCTGAGGAATCAAGTAAGCATCACACCTGTCATCTTGCATATATTGTTGATCGATATTTCTTTTGCCCTCCATATACCTGTTGTTTTGAAGCCAAATGAATTGCAGCATCTGTCATATTTATGGGTCTTGATACCGAGTGTAAGATGCAAGTTTATAGGGTCTGGTCATTCTAAACCTCTCTCCCCATAACTCACGATGTACATACCCACCCCTCACCTCGCCCCTCCCCGTCCGAGTCTTTGCAATTTCTTGATGAGAGGAAAGTTTTGTACCAGAACAAGCTATTATATAAAACCAGAAATGTTCACATGCATTTTAATTTGTAACTTTGGACAACTAAGCAAACTTGCCCAAGCAGGTGGGGGGGGGGGGGGGGAGGGCATTTCATCAAGCATTTTGTCAGATTTTGGTATCCCATTTTCTTTGCTCATTTTTCCACTAGTAGATTTTTTTTTTTCTGACACATTTGCTCTCAGCCAATCAGATGCAAGCATTTCAGTACCTTAAAACACTTTGTCAGAAAAAAAAAATAAAGTATCCGACAAAGTTCTTGATGAAATGCCCCCAGAAATCTACAACGCATGGAATGACATCAGCGAGCACCTTTGCTTCCTTGGGATCTGTTCTTAAATGACATCAGTGAGTAACACAAGTCAAGCCGATGAGTGACAGATGAGGAATGAGGTTGTGACACCCTCCCCCAGAGCATCTGTCGGTTGTCATGGTTACACATATACATATACTTTACCTCTGTGGAGGGGGGAATCCAGACCAGAAGACGCAGTTGTTACTCCGCAGTAAAGTTTGTCAGGAAGACAACTTTGTCTGTCTTGCGTTAGCAACTTGCAGATAGAAGTACTGTACAATTCCTCACGCACACACACACACACACACAAACACACATTGATATCTACTCAGTTTCTTGATTAAATGGCATAAAATCCATAAGAGCAAGTGGTATCCCCTGCATCAAATTATTACAGTCACTGAAATGGCTTAGCAGTGATGTAGAATGCCAATATGATTTGTAGTTGTTGCCACTGAAAACAGAATTCTGAATAATACTTTGTTTGTGTGTGTGTGTGTGTGTGTGTGTGTGTGTGAGTGTGTGTGTGTGTAAGTCTCAAGGCAGTAGAGGGCAATAACATGAGAGAAATTTTCTCTTTTTCGAAGTCAGAAATTGAACTCCCCAAGGTGTCTTAGGAAAGAAGACTGCTCCTTCTCTGTGAAAATCTGAAGTTATGATATTGGAATCCAGGGGGCTATAATATCCAACATCAGCGCAGCTTGTGACGTTTGAATGTGTATGTCATTACTGGAGCTATCTCCGTGCAGTGTGCTCGCCCAATCTAATGATTCTCATTAATTTCTCATGTGCCAATATACAGGGCACGTGCACAAAATGAAATTATAATGATTTCCAATAACTTGCAGATGGAGGGGGGGGGGGGGTAGGGGATGGAGATAGGGGGATGGGTGGCTTTGGAGGTACAAGTGTGCATAGGGGGAGGGTAAGGGAGGGGGAAATACCCACCCTCTCCACTCAACTCATGGAAAATTGGATTCCATTAATAGATACTCCCCAAATTGACCAACTTCTTTCCGAGAAAGTGATTATCAGTTGAAGAACTATATTGGAAATGCAGTAATCAGGATTGGGGGGGGGGGGGGAAGAACGGTAGTGGAATGGTTTTCATTCCAGTTTGAAGGGACTTTACTGAGAACGTGCATAAGCTGTTGAAAGCATCTCATTGCTCCTGAAGGAGCCCAATGTACAATTTAAACCTTACAGTGTACACTCGGGGAAGTAGAAAACAAAACAAACAAAAAATTACACTCCGTTCATCTACAACAGTAGCTCTGAGCTGGCATTTGAACATTTTTACTGAAATATGTTACCTAATTGTGAAGTAGTTTACAAAGATGCTGTGCTGAATATTAATGAGAATAATTCCATACAATCCTCTACATGGTGGTGACAGACATATAATCATGGGCATTTAATGTTGTTACTGTAGTGATATATGATGCTCACACTGTACACCAGATATTGTTGTTGTTGTTTCCCAGCCGTTGCTGTATAAACAGCAATCTATGCATTGTTTTATTCGCTCTGACATTATTGCAAAACACAAATAATGTATGTTCACTTTTTGTCTCTTTGTTATGTAAAGCAGCATTGAACAGGATTATTGAATGCTTAGTTTTTCTCCACTATTGACTTAAGTATTAAAACTTAATAATGCATTTTTGTATGCATTTATTAATTTATTGTTTATTCATTCCTTCAGTAAATTATTCATTGATTTTTTTTTTCCATTTTTGGAAAAGCTGCTCTCCCTGAGCCATCACTTTGGCAGAATACTCCATTAACTTCCAAACGTCATTAAGTTTTGCGATGTGATGGAAAGTGACACCTCTGCAAGGGTGGTTTACGTCACACTCCAGAGCTACAACAAACTTTGCAGCCGGCCAAGGGACTCCATAGAGGGAATAATGTTGATTTGTCCTGGGTATACGTAATTGTAAGTTCGCATGGTGCCATTCGAGCTACATTTAGAGGCAGTTTTTAGAGTGTAAATTTATTTCCTCTCCCCCCCCCCCCTCCCTTTGGGGGTCTTTTCATGAGTTCCCCTCCCCCCTGTGACTATTAATGCAGTTTACAATTTAGAGCTGCCAAGCTGTGAGGAAATGGCATCAGATAGCCATTTTACATAATAGCATATTATACACCCACATCACATCAGATTGTAGACATGCTGTACATTGTACGTATGTCTGCAAACTGATGTGCACAGTGTCTCGTTCAAAGTGGCGAGAACACTTCTGAAATCGAGACCAGTCTCAAGTTAGTCTGATAAGAAAGAGAAAAAAATTATGTGTACAACAGTGAAAATTTGATCAGAATCAAATAAAAATGAAGGAAGTAGATGCTATAAAATTGTGACTAATCATTATTTGAATAATATTCAGCCATGAATAACATGCTTTATACTTTAACAGCAGAAAAAAAAAAGAGAATATTTAGTGGTAATATCATCTGCAGTTCACTCAACTCATATCAACTGTTCGAGAACTGTTAAAAAAAGCTCAACTTCACAGTTCTCATCCGATTTTGATCAAATTTTTACTGTTGTGCTTGTACAATTGACTCTTTCTTTTCAGACTAAAATTTAATTGGTGTGGAATTCTAATTTTTAGCGATGATTAAAGAAAGAGAAATAGCATGATTCTACATGATGAAAGAGACATTTTAGTTTCATCTTACAAAATGATGAAAACATTTGTGGTATTAAAGTGTAGAGCAACATGGGTTACATTTAACTTTTTATTTCTTCAGTTTAATAAAGATACAGGATGGCGAAATGATTTCTTTTGCAATAAAGCGTTTGTGGCATGATGAAGTCACAAGTGCTCACACGTGATGTGTGAAATTATTGGAAGTGGTGCTGGTAGTGGTTTCTGTGTTTCGGGCACTAAACAAGCATGCACAGATACCATTGAACACATCGATCAGCTTCAATTACAGTGATGTTACTCATTATCTTGCAATGTGATCTCATTGTTTACGCATGTTATACCAGCATTATATGTGACCCGCTACAACAAAAGGATCCTAAAGTCGCTGATGGCCGAGCCGAGAAAATCGAGTTTGAAGTCACAACATCAAAATTGGTCAAAACAATCGGATTTCTGTTTTTGGCATAGTTTTGTAGTCTAATGTTTTGTCCATCATCTGCCGAAATTTCGAAGCTAAATGATCAAATGAAAGGCAAGAAATTAGCGTTTTTCTGGGCCATGATTTTCCGACTTTCAATGTAAGAGAAACGTGTCCGAAGATTTGGATTTAGCGCCGCAACTAGACTCCGCCCCTAGCAACGAGGGCGTGATCTTCTTGGTCAGTGCGTGGCATCCTGATTACCGATTGGTCGTGCGTAGACCGCTGGCGCTAAGCTTGACTGAACATGGCGGAGGTCGCTAGGAGCGTGCCTTCTGTTGTCAAGCGGTGAAAACTGTCTCGCCTACCCATGACCATGATAGCGTCAAAAGGACAACTTTGAAGGCGTTTTTCTCGAAACTCTGATTTCCTCAACCACTTGACATGCGCTGATAAAATCACTGATATCTCCGCAACCAAGTACTCTTATGAGTTGTGCTTTATATGAAATTAAAGTAGAAGAGTACGGGAATAATATCATGCCATTTTCAGAAAATCGTCCTCTCCCGACTTTCGAATCCTTTTGTTGTAGCAGGTCACATATACACAAAGGCTACACTTGTTTATAGATAACTTTAGGAAGACAGAGCAGGCATTTAAACTTGAAGTGGTTTCAGTTATGCTTCTATTGAAAGGAAGAGTGGCCATGAAAGGTTTACATGCTACATTTGTACATTCTATTGTATACCAGAGTATACTAATGTTTATTGAGAATTCAAATGCAAACTGTATGTGCAATTGATGCTCAACTATAGTTAGCAAAAGGGATGGTACAGTTTCAGTTGAGATGGCATTTCAGGTTTCCAACTTTATCTGATGATAGTATTTGGAGATAATGAGAAACCTGTCATAAAATATGAAAGAGCGTATAATTTTTAGAAAAATTCAAAGTTTATTTGATGAGAATTTGCTTTGAAATGGCTGAGATATCTAAAACAAAGGGATCCTAATAAAAGGTGGGACCCACCTTTTGTGAAGATTGCTTTTTTTTTCTACTTTGTTTTTGGATATACCACCCATTTCAAAACCAATTTTCATCGAGCAAACTTTGAATTCCTCCTACGTGTAGATCTGTATGCTCTTTAACATTTCATAAGTGGCTTCTGTGTATCTTGCAAACCTCACCTTAACCAATACTATACCATCCCATGCGTGTGTTTGTGTGATTTTTTTAATCATCATTGGAGAATTGTCGATTTGATAAACCATTTTTATCTTGCTTGAATACCGAATGGAGAGGTGGGGGCGGGCAGGGTATGCTTTGGAAGAACAACAGGAAGTATTTACAAACCTAAATATGATGCAGTTGTGATTTGGCAGCAGTAGAGACTATCTACAGTGCAGTGCGCATTGCAGCTATATGCAGCGAGCTCGCATTTCGTCCACGTCTTGTGGATTTGCATCCGCGAAAGAAGGCGAGCATGAATGTTTTAAATGCTCCTCTGCAGGTGTTATGATAATGCGTACACCGGCGGGAGCTGCTGTGGTGATGAGCTGCTCGCAGACCCTGGATGGCTAAGGGAGAGCCCTAGGCCTGGCTGGGTGAGCAGCTTAATTCACTCTCTGCTGCATTGGATTGCATTGGGGCTACAAAGGGAAGGTAGATATATTGGGGAAACCAGTATGCAGGTCGGTTTGCATCATTTACATAATATGCTCTCACTGGCACCTCATCATCAATGGTTCAGCTTACTGTAAAATAGCTATAAAGACATCCTTTCATGGATATGCAAAGAAGATTTCTAAAGGAAAAAAAAATGGAAAAAAAATACACGTCGGTCTGCATCATTTACATGCTTTTGCTGGCACCTCATCATCAATGGTTCAGGTTACTGTGAATGAAGTTGCATTTTAGGAACATCCATTCAAAGATGCAAAGAAGATTTCTAAAAGAAAACAAAAATATGTATGCGTGTACACCACTGTGTGTCTACCAAATTCATGGGTATATTTGTTATAACAATGTACAGACCTTATATTTAACCCTCCCATGCCCACCACTTCAGTATACCACAGACATTGGACACAAACAAGTTGCCTGCAGTAGTAAGAGATTTATGTTCTAACTTTGTGCAAAAGCACTCACCTCACCTATGCATGATCTCATGCAATGCAATTGAGTTTTCATATAACGCCACTGTGGCACCTGCTCAATGGAACCCATACAAATGTGTCCAGTGTAATGTAATTGATATGAAAAGTATTTAAGAGTTATTAATCAAGCAGTTCTAAAATGAAATTTAGATGTAAGAAATAAAATAAACTGTTTATAAGGCCTTCATGGAATACATTTAATCTTCTTGTTCTAACAATTGAACTAGCAATGCTCTGTTTTATTGCCAATATTTTTCATTCATAAGTAATGTAGACTATTTGTTTATGAATGAAATATAATTCTCGTAGGCTTATATTCTTTAGTTCCTTTCCATCTGACAGTCCTTACTTTAAAATACAGGTAACAGCAAATAACAGCAGTTGAAAATGAAATAAGATTTTATTGTGTTGTGATCATCTGCCAGCAAGTGAATGCAAACAAATAGGCTTCACAGTCAACATGAAGAGTAGCTTCCAATGTTTTCAACATTCCATGGACACACTGTGATGAGAGGAGCGGGTAATTAGTATTAGTCATTGATGAATGTGATCAATTTTCATTGACATCCTTTATGACCTTGAATAAAGCCATACCCTCACCAGAGTGTGTGGTGCTAGATTTCATGACATTCAGTGTACTAGTGTGTCACGTAATGCAGACACAACATATCATTCCAAGTGCTTGCCTCTGTTTAGAGACACAATAATTTGACTCTACAGTACAATGTATATCCATTGTTTAGATACCAATAATCAGTTTACATGTGCTGCAGAATATAACTACATGTACCCATGTATCACTATCCAAGCTAATCTAATTAGGTGATACGCTATCAGCGTATCACCTATTGTGATTGTCAAAATCTCTCTTTATTTTTTTTTATTCTTCTTTCTTTCTGGACAATTTTGTGTCGTCAATATCTCAACAATGACATTACGGAATGACATGAAATTTTCAGTCAATATGTCTCATAACAATATCTAGCCACAATAAGGTTTTCATGACAGTAACATATCTATGACGTCATTTAGGCGCCATTTTGTGATTTTCAGACCTTGTCACATGATCAATCATAACTTCATAACTAGATGTCATTTCTGCATCATTTTCGGTGGACATAAAGTTCAGGTCACGCTCTATCTTACTTTTTAACGCTAGTTACCCAGGTCTTCATTACGCGCGCGTTCGCGCGCGTCAAAATTTTAAAAGGCTCAAAACGACTTCCCAATGGGAAATCTCGAAGTTTCAGACAATTTTAAGCGTTTCAAACATTTTCTCGCGTGCGCGTCCGTCCGCGCAATTTCTCGCGCAGAGGGCGTAACCAACATGACAATGCAATTTTTTTGACTGATTTGGATTCCTGATACTTTGAGTAACAATATCCACTAATTTCCGATCGATGTTGACCTATAACAAAGGAATGCACTGGCGTCAAAGTTGAAATTCCGCGTGCGCGTCTTTCTGCAAATATAGTGAAAAAACATGTCTTTGTTTATTTCGCCATAGCTCTTTAAATCGTCCGTTGACCCTATATTTCTATTGCATATTACAAAAGCATATGAATTGTAAATAACATTCCAAGTATCAATATTGCCAGGGAAACGCGATGACGTGATCATATCGTCACTTTGAATAAAAAAAGTGGAATTGATTTTTTTTGAGGTACTGTTTCTGACATTCATTTGCTCGCATCTCTGTTGTTTAAGCTCAATATTATCCCAAATTCACATATGTTGTACTTTAAACATTTGCCTTTCAAGTCCATGTCATGGTTTTGAAATTTGATGACGTCATCATACTTTAAATTGTGATTAAAAGTAAAGATGCAAAATCGGACAAGTTTACGTGTTATGTCTATGGGAGGTGATTTTTTTTAAAACCATGCATTGACTTGACAACGTTTAAGCACCTTTATCTCAGCTGATTTTGCTTCATTTCCTCTGAAATTTAAGTATGTTGTAGCTGAGACAATAAGCTGCAGTAATCATGCATTTTGTTCTTTGAAATATTCTCATGAGGTTGACAATTTTGCAGTTTAAAACTGAAAATGAGAATGGAATGTGGATGAATCGATTCCTAATTCATCTTTCACATACATAAGTTTACGTTCCTCATATTTTCTCGTCGAGACGTATGGCCGAGTGGATAAAGGCGCCGTCTCAGAGACGTGAGGTTGCACTCGTGCGGGTTCGAACCCCACAAGATCACGAAACAAAATACTTAGCTATTTTACTTTTTTTTTCTTCAATGTTGTATTACATATTCGTCCATGTAGAAATTACGTTCGTATATAAACGCACCTATACAGACACACACACACACACACACACACACACACAATATCCCTCTGTTTTGTGTTGGAGACCACATTACTTCGACTGCTGCAAAATGTTGCATCCTGACTCTGTCAAACCGATCATAGTATGTAATGACGACAACGGAGGTGTTGTACTTTGAGCAATTGTCTTTCAAGTCCATGTCATTGTTTTGTACTTTGATGACGTCATCACACTGAAAATTGTGATTAAAGGCAAGGTATCAAAATCAGCCGATTATAGGTTTTATGTCTGCGGGACGTATTTTTCCGAAATTGCCAGAAATGGCACAGCGACCTCAGTCGTTAGATGGCCGCATTTCCTTCTAGCAATGCAATACATGTTCACGCGGCCACGATTGTTGAGTGGGCATTGACTTTTTCCCCCTGTAATATCTAAACATTTTTTTTTTTGGCCTTACCGTTTCCGTGGATGTCTCGTGGCCGAGTGGTTAGAGAAACCGTTTTGCATGCACGCTCAATATAACTTCAAAGTGCCTATATCACATTCTTTTCTTTGTCGATCACAGATGACCGACATCTGATGACCCCAGGCGTATCACCTAACTCGTCAGTGTGACGAGTTTCATGTCTCGTTAACTTTTTGACACTTGAAGAGGCATCGGTGGGGTTAATCAGAACATGAAATTTGATGCTTTATGTGTATTGTGATGGAGCAATGAAAAGTACCACCAGCATCTTGTATCTTGTCCACCTTGAAGGTCTGGGGATGTACACAAAATTAAACCTACAAAAACAACATATGATGGCCTTCAGCAATAGAAAGTCTCAAACCATTTGCATGACTACAAACAATATGTGGAAGTCTAATTTGTACAGCTCTACAGCTGTATGTTTACACAGCCTAAAACCACAGGGTGATTTTAGCTTTGATAAAAGCTATGATTTAGCAAGCATGCTTTCTACATAACTGTTGATTAACAATCACCATAACTGTATCATCAACACAAAGAATAATATACTTCTATAGGGGGGGAAAAAAGAGACAGATGCCGTCTGAAACTGTGCAAATATAGTTAAACCTGTTTTAACGACCACCTATCTATAGCGGCCACCTACCATATATGACCACTAAAAACAATTTTAAAAAACATTTTAAAGAATCTGTCGATAAAACAGAGCTACCTATTTATAAAGGTCGCTTTTGTCATCTTCCTTGGGTGGCCGCTATAGACAGGTTTGACTGATATAAAAGGAAGTGTTAGAATTTTTATATTCATTATCTAAAGTTTGCATACAATTATACATCATACATCTGTTATGTAGTACAGGGCATCATTTCACGAAACTTGTCAATCACTGACACCCACCCACTTAAGCTCCTGAAATCCTTGCATCTCATGTAATAGCTGAGAGCAAACTTGTCAGTGAAATCACTGAAAAAACGCTTGGCAAAATGCCCTTCCCCTCCCCCATATAGTTTGTAAGTTTGCTTTTCATGTAGTATTAGATGCATCGCAGGCTGCTGTGTCTTTTCCCTACAGTAAGGTATTTCTCTGCTTACACTATGCTAATAATCTTTTGTGGAATCGAATGTAGAAATACACACTTCTTTTCTTGCATCGTCTTTGTGAAATAGATGCAGGATTTTTCATTATACACTCGTGTCTAAATGTTTGATGACTTGTTTACAAAGTATGCCTCAACAGTCAGCATGATGAGTCACAATATACTTTCCACTGTAAAAATAAAAATAAAAATGAAAAATAGGTCAGTCTATGCTAGGAGTCACCCTTGTCATGAACTGACCATGTTTCCCAGTCACTCCTCAACTCCTCATCCCGCCCCCTTTTGTTGACCGTAGCAACACCCTGGCAACAGTGGGGGTTCTGCGGCCCCGAGGCAGACTTGTCCCGTCCGGGTTCATTACTCGTAGCCGCCTTCACACAGTCATTTATCCCCCACCTGTTGAGAGTGGCGTGGGGCAGTGACAGATGCCATCGTTTCGTTTCGTTAGTGCTGTGTTTGCCCTGAATCATTATCCCATCCCAAGATTTCACAGCACTGACTTGGGCATGGATTACTGTATTAAACTTTCGTCCGTGATTTGTCATTTCAAATTGTCTTGTTTCTAATTATTCAGACAAGACTCTTGTCTGCCTTGTTAGCTGTATTACAATTCCTGTCAAAGTATTAATTTATGATTAGATAGCTCAACTATTGTACATGTACATTATGCCTTTACAATCATATTTTTCTTTTTTTAGGGGGGGGGGATGAATTTGTGAGTCAATTGATGTGTGCAAAAATTAAGATATATGAAAGTACATATACTAGCAACAAAAATGCATTGTGTATCATCCTCTAGTCTAAATTTTGTTGAAGTGCAGGAATTGGTACAATACATGACCTGCCTCCACATACAATATCATACAGTTGTAGCTTGATATCAGAGACATTTTTGTCTTCCAGCTGTTTACAGGTGAACTTTTACAGACTTCTGAAGTATGGATTAAATGTAGACTGTATGTTAACCACTGACACTGCACAGAAGCTATAAGTGCATAATATTTGTATACCCTCCCCTTTCGATCTTAGAAATATTTTTACCAAATATGTATTTTTAACCATTGAAATTTGAACTTGTGACCTTTGCAAAATGGCAAATTTCTGGGTCGCTGCTTGACATGACCCTACGGAGATGGAATGCAGAGTGTGGAATTTGTTCATCTGTAATTTTTTTTTTTTCATCCTTGATTTGTTTTGTTTTGTTTTGTTGTTTTTTGTCACTCCGTGGGATGGCAGATTTCTGGTCCCCTGTGGGGCTTCACCACGGTCACTTTCAAACCTCCTCGATGTTGTCAAAATCATTTCTGTAGTGTCTGTAAGAGGCAATGACCACTCCCCTTTAATAGAATTGTCGTGGAGCCATTGTGGAAGTTTTCATCAACGGATGTCTGTCTGTTGGTGTGCATTTTTAAAGAAATTTTGGTGATGCTTGAAATAATCTTGTTTTGAAGTTTTCTATTTCTCCTTAATAACAAAGAAAAGCTACTTTTTTCCCAACAGCAGTGTGAAATGAGTTCTGCTTGTTATTAGGTTCATATATGTAACTTTGTCCCACTAGTAGCTCTTGAATGAAAAGATAGAGAAATTAAGGGAAGGTACTATTGAAACAGAAGTATTTTCACATCAAATGTTGTAGTAGTTGTCAAAGGGTTATAGCAACCATTGCATTGCTACATTTTATAGGTCATTCTACAGAAAGCATTATGATAGAGGTCATCCTATAGAAATCATGACAATGTACAGATGTAGGTCATTCCATATGAGGTAAGTGTAGTGACATGTCTTCGATGGTTAACAAGGCCATATTGCGGTTATACATTGTATGTGTTGTATTAAGAAATATCCATGTATACAACAAAGAAAAGTAGAGCATCAGTGTGGTTACGTAATAGTTTAACATACCATCTTTTTGATGCGCTAGCATTAGAAACCAAGCAAAACCTGTTGTCAAATACCTGTAGTTTCTGAACAGTCGTACACACGTGTTTGTGTGTGTGTGGGTATGTGTGTGTGAATGTGTATGCCTCTTCATCCCTGTCTATATGGATGAATAGAAAGACTCTGAAGCCAGTAAAAGGGGAGGCCACCGAAGGCATTTACCCACAAGGATAATGCCTGCCATGGAGGTACATGTACATATCAAAAGGCCCTTCTCTATTATCTTTTACCTATTGACTGGTTGTAAATATGCCCCTTGGTATATATCTCTCTTTCTTTCTCTCACTGGCTCACTCTTGCAATATGATGTACATTATAGAAGGATTTTAGACATTCTTTAGAAGGGGTTGTTGCAATGCAGTTTGCACTTTCTACACATGCCATTGTCCAAAACATACAAGTAGTATGTTTTGCACATCACTCACATGGAGCTGGCTCAGCATTGATTGCAATTCGTCTGGCATTCATTGGGCTGATTTGAAATTTGGTAGAAAAGTGTAGAGCAGATAATGGACAGATGGTCATGTTTTTACCAGAGTGTGGTAGTACAGAGGCTGCAAGTTGCACAGAGAATGGGTACTGTAAAATGAACTAGCAGATTTTTTATTTTTTTTTGTCTTTATTTGTCATTCAGGTACCGTATGGTAATATTGGTGGTATAAAAGCTGAGTACAGATCATCTGTGTAAGACAATATACAATGATCGGGCACAAATTACACAATGCATATAATACATTTTGTATACAGTATGCTGCATGCCGCGAACTCTGTGTGCCAAAAATGTCTTAGTGGAATAGCGCCACCTTGAGTTTGAAACAGGCCAGTGATACACTGGCTGTGTGAACAACAGGCAGTGGTAAACAAGTGAGCTACCATTGTGTGCTGGATACCAAGGTACAAATTGTAGCCAACCCAGAATGACTGTAGTGTGACACATACATTAGTAGCATGTTGATATTGTCACTGCCATATATCCATTCTTAATTCTCAAGTCCATACACTGTACTTCCTCCAATTTTCAGTCACAGAATGGCTGCAAACTGAGGCCAGGAGAAATATTTCTATAGAAATGGGAATACAGTTACCTCTTTTTAAAGGGAACATATAATTTTGGTTGAGACCTAATTTCAGGTTTCTAACATTTTTAGTGAGATAATGAGAAACCTCTTATGAAATATGAAAGAGCATGTAATTCTATGAGGAATTCAACGTTTATTTGATGAAAACTGGTTTCGAAATCGCTGAGATATCAAAAAAGAGCAATTCTAATAAAGTGTGGGACCTACACTTTATCACGATCGTTTTGTTTTACTTTGTTTTTGGATTTCTCAGTCATTCCAAATCCGATTTTCATCAAATAAACTTTGAATTCCTCTTAAAATGGTATTTTCTATACTATATCATAAGTGTTTTATTGGTATCTCGCAAAAAGTTAAAAGCCCAAATCTCATCTCCACCAATACTGTACCATCCCTTTAAATGGGACTTGAATAGTACTGTAAAACCACAAATTTTTGCATGCACAAATCTTTTGCAAATTTTGCATAGAGCCAAGACTCGCAAAAATAAGATGCATGTGAAAGTTCTTGTCTTCACAATGCATATTAATTGAGTGCCAGTGGCAATTAATGCAAAGGTTTCGTGCCACGAAAAACACTGTCAGCTTCAGTTCGTGAAAGTTTTCATGCAGAGTATCTTTCTGGTTTTACAGTATGTACAGTAAATGGAAACACTGCTTTAGATCTATGTGCATAAAGGATTATTTGACAGCTGCTCAGGGTTTTGCTGGACAAATGCATCATGTCATCCACCAGCACCCTGAGACCCCTGACTTTTGACCTGTTTCACAATGGCCTCATATCAAAGTAAGAATAAAAAATTACTGGCAAAGTAGAAATTTTCAATCAGTTGGCAAAACATGAAATTAGCATAAATAGAAAAACACACAAATATTTTGCTTGCTGTATATGATACTGCCTTTTATGTTTTGATCCCACAGTATTAGAAATATGCGAAATTCATCTTACCTGACCGAGTGTGAAAAATCACTTGCATAAAGAAAAGTACAGCTTTTACAGTGTAATGCATTGGCTGTGTGACATGAACATTGACACTAGTCACTGATCGAATGAAGAATGCAACCTAGAAGCTTTTTTTTGGAGACAGTCATTTTTTCCTCCTATAAAGTATATGAAATATGCTGTGAATGAATATTTTCGCATATTATTTATCCCTTAATATGCAAGTTAATACAGAAAACTCAATGTATGACATACTTTTAATTGGGACATACAACTGTATCTTGCTCCTAATTAAGTGATGGTGGCTTATTGTGTTCAGTATTGATGGAGCTAGGGATGTCCTTATTAGTTTGCACACAATTTCTTACTGTATAATTGCACCCTGTGGATATGTCATGAAGTGGTAGTATGATTTTTCTGCAAAGCTCTGGTGCAGGGGTTTTCCCTAGACTAGCTCACCCAGACAGCAATGAGGGGAATTCCCATACTATAGTTTGTGGACAACAGCTGTCAATGATAACAATACAAAGATAATGAATGGCGCCATCTACTGGGCATGCCTAGTACAACACCTGCTCTTGCTGGCATTACACTCCTGTGTGTTGAGAGTGGTCCAAATGTATGCACAGGTCGCCTTGATGTGTGTTTCCCAGTATTCACCCCAAACCCACACATCTTGGGATTACCAGCATACCATGGGCATCAGTCACAGGCCTGGATACCCACTCTATTTCTCGACCAAGCTGGGTTGGGTTGTGTCATAGGTGACTCGGCGTAACCAATACTAGTACATTGTAGGTGGTATACTCCGGTAGATGCACGTATATCCACCCTTTCACTCTGGTCTTCTGCTCACTGGCACTGGTATAGCCTGGTGTGCTAGCTTCACAGTCATCTATCCATCCATCCTTCCATTTGTGCACTGCGCTGGTAGTGTTTGATCAAAGCACTTGGAATTAATTCACTGGAAGGAGTTGCTAGTTGGTGTTTTTTTTTTAGATACACAGACACATTATTATAGGTAAGTTTTGATTGGGAGAAAGGGGTATTTTACGATGCATTTTTAGTCTGCTTTTATTCCTCAGCTCTCAGCCGGCGTCATAATTGTGTCTGACACGGAGCATGACCCCGTGTCGACGGCTTACACATTCATTGCTCCAGATACGCTGCGCACACTTGTATCCACAGTACACAATCTGACTGCATGGATGGTTTCTTGACATTCTTTTTGTGATTGATGGATATTTAGCTTGCCGGGGAGTGTTTTCACAATGTTTGCATATATAGTGGCCAACCTCAGATGGTATACAGAAGAATTGTGACTTCTCATGGCAGTTCTGTAAGCTGATTACAGTGCATTATATGTGACTCGTTGATTGGAGGTTGTGGTAACTTAAAGACTTTCAGTTGTATGGCATCTACCACAATTAATATACACAGTATTAAAGAATGAAAGAGCATAAAGTTTTGTATTTCTGCCAGCAAAAGTTAAGTTTGTTTTTATGAGACTTTCTTTGTCTGATTAACTTTGAGTAAACCTACAAATTTTTGGTCATCATGGATATTCCTTGTGAAAGGATGTGCAGGCCTACAGAGTTAGAAATCTTTAAAAATAAAAGATATGAAATAAAAGATATAAAAAATAAAATATAAGAAAATAATAATAAGAAAATATAAGAAAATAATATAAGAAATATAAGAATAATATAAAACATAATAATAATATAAAATATATAAAATATATAATAATATAAAATATAAGAAAATAATAATAATAAAATATATGAAATAAAAGATATAAAAAATAAAATAGGCTTTATGATTATGCAAATCATGTTGTCCTCCTGAAACCAATGATATCTCGGTCACAGTAATAGTTCAAATTTTAGTTTTGTTTCTTTTTTTTTTTTCTTATTTGGCACTCTTACATCATCTGGTCTTATCTACTATCCGTTCTCCGTCTCTTTTTCACAAACACTGATTACTCGGGGCTTACAGCCAAACAAGCTTGCTTTCATGTAGGTCCCGCCATACTTTTCTTTGATCAACCCCATCTCGATTTCGAATTTGACCAGTTATTACATATAATTACTGTGTTATCACCATGTATAATATTGTTGTGTTTTGCACATTGTTTACAAGGTGAAAGAACTTGTTTGATTTCTGTTATAATGTCCACAAATGAGAAGTATGGAAATAAAATGAATTGAATTGAATTGAAATATGGTTGCAAGCAATTTTCGAAACCAAATGCTATCACACCATGGGTATATCATTTTCAATCAAATTTTGCAGTATCTACAGAAGATATTACTTTTTTTTTGTCTCATTTTAGAATTTTAGGTAAATGTGGGGGGGGGGGGGATGAGACGGGCTTTGCATACATCACCTCAAACGTAATAGCTGATGTAACATAGTGGCACATACAAAAGGCACACTAATCCTATCATTGCGTCATCGTAGAAACATATGGTCTCTATACTTTATCATTACGAGACATATATGAAACAGTAGTGGCCCCCTCACATTTCGTGGCATCAAGGATTTCAGGCAAAATTATTAGTTCTGATAGCTCCTTATCATGCAGCTACAATACACATATAGCTGAAGTACATCCAGATTGTAAACAAGCTTTAATTTCTACCTTAAATGGAAGATTATGTCATTCATTGCCCAACCATTTATTTTGTTGTTTTCGTTGTAGTTATTGTTGTTGATGTTGTTTTTGTTTTTGTTTTGGGAGAAGTATAATTCTCACCTTGGAAGGAGTAAACAGCTGACATGAATGGAGCCATTCACATTCATGACGGGAAAAAAAAAATGCACATTATGAGAGAAGGAGAGAGGAGAATTGATCAAAAGACAGGTTGATCATGGATAGAAAGAATGAAAGATTGACAGAAAGAAAGAGAGAGAGAGAGAGGGGGAGAGAGATACTTCTGCAAAAAGGATGCCTCTTTTGTGTGAAGAGAAAGAGAGAGTGCAATGTTTACTGCCAGAAGAATAGAAGTGGTCTCAAGGATACTCGGAAGAGATATTCCACTTCATTCAGAATATGTGTTGGCACCCATTGCCTTTGTCCACATTATTTCATCAACAAAATCCTGTTAGCTGTGAGCAGAGTAGGTTGGGGAGAAAGAAAAAAAGTCTTCTTGCTCCACAGACACTGACAGCTAAAAACTGATTGGTGGGGTTTGTTCACACCAGGCCTGCTTCACACCTGAAGTCTGACCTTGACTTGAAAAACGATAGGACATTGTGTATCCCTTTACAATTTGATGCTTTCTTATGGAAATTTTATCATAATATTTGTGCAGAACACTGTAATGACATTCCTTGCAAAACCCCAAAGGAATATGTGACCCGCGACAACGGTTTCAGGCAAAAGTCGGGCATTTTGAAAATTCATTTTTTCACTGAATCACATTGCCCATTTCCTAAGCTTTGCATTGATATTAAACACTTGTATTCTTCGGCACCATAAGTGGGCATGGAAAGCGAAATAAAATGCACTTTTTAAGATATTAGCCTGACAAAATTGCGAGAAAACGGGCTTTGAAGTTTCACCTCTTACTCAAAGACAATGTCCGAGCGGCGATGCAAGGTGAGAATCACCCATCCGTACGATGGTGCCAATCGATGTTAAGCTCCGCCTCTAGCAACCACATCGCCTTCTGATTGGCTCACTGAGAGAGTCAAATTTCCCGGGCACCCTTCCTAGTAGCTCAGCGTATGGAGCCGAAAAACAATGCGATTCGCTCGGGTTTGTTTTACCAGTACGTCTTTCAAGATGGCGGATACGATAATTGCACGTATGGTGTACATTGTGTATGGTGCACGCATTACGCAATGGCATCCACACGCCATGACCATGTGCATGTAACAGGCGCGGGTGGCGAATCCACACATTTACAAATCGCGTTTTCATTGTTGTTGATTTGACTTTCTCATTGGCGACCCTTTTGACGGCAGAAAAATGCCAGTGCTGGCAAGGGCCACGATTCCTCTTTGTTTTGCTTTTACAAGCCGTGCATATGTTGCCTTGTTCGGTGGTGTTGATTATATCAAAACAAACAAACACGTACGACTCGTTAGTTTGGTGCTATCTTGATGTGTAGTATTTGAATATAACGGGTTACATGTGACCTCTCCTTTCCTCTCATCATCCTTCCCTTGAGTCAGTCTGCTGTCATAATTCTTACTACATGTACAAGTAGATTATTTTTTTTCTTTTCACACGATTATGTCGTGCTACATGATTTTTTTTTTCACTTCCGTTGTCGAACAATGCGGTAGGATAGTTTGGATAGAAAGCCAAACGAAGAGCACGCACTACAGAGCGAGCGTATAAACCACTATAGCAAGAACAATGGAGCATGTAATCATGCACGCCTGGACAAAGCATTCCCAAAACGCTGCAACTGGTGTCTCCGAAGGCCGAATTATGTAAATGTGTGCGGCGCACCAGCCAATCGCATGCGAGACCCTGCGCCGTAGCAACGCTGGGGATATTGGCGCGGCGTTCGAAAGAAGCTCGAAACTGACGAGTGCGATCCAACATAGGTTGCTTAAAATTCAATTTTCGATAGGAAAAACGTAGTTTTATGCTATGAAATTTAGTGTACATGTAGAAAACATATCAAAGATTCGATTTCTGCAAAAAACCCAAATCGACAAAAATAATGGTAAAGATCTTTGTACCCCGCCTAGGAGGGAATTTGCTCTTGCGACTTTTGCCTGAAACCGTTGTCGCGGGTCACATATTGATAATGCTTGCTGAGTTTGCAACCCAGAGGGTAATCCCTACATTGCATGATATGCACATACTTTGATCTGTGCCTGGATATGAAAGAGTTATTTTCTTTTTTAAAGGAAATGACTGCAATTTTCTTACCTTTTCCTAGAAAATATGCTGAGGGAAAAGTACCATATTAGGTAGGAACCAGCATGTCTTTTTTTTTTCCCCTGAAGGATCTGACTGCATGCTGAATACAACATGTTGTGTATACCCCTACCATTTATGGTGTATCAAAGTAACACGAGATAATGAGGTTAATGACCAAAATTTTATGACTTGTTTACACGTGAAAAACGTGTGACTGAGAGTGCACACAAATGCCGCTGCATTTTTTTTTTTTATTCCTTTGTGTATACTTTCTTTCTCAATAGATTGTCCTTTTTTTTTTTTTTTAATCAGACATCTGTATATTTCTCTTTTGTCTGGAATATATTTTGACAAATATGTTGATTTATTTTGCTGGCTTTACTGATATGACACCTACAAATGTATGTAGAGATGAAATGTTCAGATCAGTATTTTGGCAAGAGTATATACAATGATTTGTCATCGAAACTCCACACAGGGAAAAAAAAAAGATAATTTGATATACATTATCGGGGCTTGCTCATTAGCTCTTTCCAATTGAAATCTTTACAGAGTGTTAAATACAGTAAAATTGATAAATCTCACACTCTGATGGTATTTTATTGGCCACTGGCTCTGCAATGGGAATATCATTATAATATTTTATAATCCGGTTTGACTTGAAAATCACTAAATGACCAAATGGTATCATTTAGTATCTTTAATTTCCCCTGAACCATGCATTTGGCAATTTTATTGTGTCACCTGTCAAGTGCCTTGTAACAAGATTTTAAAAAATACATAGGTATGCATGCAACATGATTCATGTCTTAGCTTATGCCTGAAAAAAGACTAGTTTGTTTTGGTTACTGTAAAACCAGAGAGCCAAGATTCTCGGAATTAAAATGCACGCAAAACTTCTTGTCTGCACTATATGCATTGAATGCCTGTGGTAATTAATGAAAATTCCATACCGCGAAAATGACCGTCCGCTCCATCCAATTCACAAAATTTCATATTTCTTGCTTTGACGTAGGTTTTTTTTTTTCCCCCTTCAGTCAAGGAAAGATTGATGCAATATACTACACATGCAGTGTACATGATGACATTGAAGTTGACTTGTCTACCAACAGTCTCTGAACATGTCTTAGTTTGAATTGTTGTTGTTGCAGTTGTTTGTACATGTATGTGCAAGTTTAGGCAGAGAGGGAAAGCACCAGATCCAAGCTGTATCCAATATGCAGGTATTAGTTTGACATTTGGAGGGATTTATTACCATGTAGTTATCTCCCATTTCCAAGCTGATTTCAGTGTGTGTACAGTTTACTTGCTACATGGTGTCTGCTGCTCTGGTGTGGAGTTGGGAGGCAGGAGTGAGCGTGTTTATTTTTCCAAGTGAAATACCAGCCAGCTTTGTGTCTGACCTCAGTTGACCTCTGGGATGAGGTCAAGATCTTGAGGGATGTAGCACTTCAATCTTTGCCAAACTTTTCTTGTTGTTTTTTTGTTCCTATCATTTTTTTTTCTTTCTTTCTACTTCCCTGTGGGTAGTAGTTTGTGCTTCAGACTAAATTTACTGTATATCATCCAACAAAGCAAATGAGAGTGTAATTGAGTCGTATCAATTGCTGGATATCCTGTCAAAATTTCCTTTTGCAATGAATTTAGTAAGTATTTGGTGCATGTAGGGGACAGCGCAAATCAAGACTCTCAGTGAAAGATCCCCTCACTCATTGATTGTAATTTTATGAATGTTCCTTCCTTAAGAGTGTGTTAAAAGAAGACTAACATCCTAAAGAAGAAAGCAGCTTCCTGACATTGGTGCCACAGGGAAACCAACATTCATGGCATTCTTGAAATTGACCTGAAATTGCTCTCATTCCAAGTTTAGCCTCCCAAGCTACTGGAAAGATTTCTGTTCTGCACCTTCAAATTAATTTATTTTCAGTATTCCCAATCAAAGCCAGTACTGTCTAGAGAATACATGTACACCCATTCATGTGAAAGAGGACCATATTTGGCATAAAATGCCTGCTGAATGGCAAGGTTTAAATATTTACCCCATCAAGGCCAAGAAATCCCATTAAAGGGTTTCGTAGAATATATATATTTTAATTTTTACTAATCAAATGTTGTTAGTGTCTCATATGGCAGAGTGAAAAACATTGTTTGATGATATTGATAAATGAGAAACATGCATTTCAACTACTTAGTACCTAGTAATGAATTCTACTGTGAACAAAAAAAACCCCACTTTTGATGCCCCTTTTACACCATCTGGTGATTTGACTGAAGGGCAGAGATTTCAGGCAAAACTGCTGAAAATTGTTGAAGTTGCTTGTGATAGTAAGTAAAGGTTAGACATGAAATGAATTGCAATTCACGATTGCGATAGATATAATGCAGCCAAGTTGATTTTTCTCTCTTTGGGCTGGGGTGAGTCTCGCAAAATCTTTCCACTAGGAATTCGACCTCAGTCACTGTTACACAGCATTGAAGGCATTGCAAGACACCTTGTAGAACACAAATCTACGAATTGGGAATTCTTTCTGAGACAGTGGAGACGAGTCAAATGATGAGTGAACTTCAAGACACAAGCTGTCTTGTCTTGTCATCTTGACACAAAGATGCGTTCCTCTCATCCTTCTGCTGTCTCCCGTCATTATGCATGCACACTTCTCCCTGTACTCCTTACTGCTACTCCAGTGAGTTTGCTCAACATCCAGTCAGGTGTACTCTTACCCCACCCTTCCCCTCCACCACCCCCTCCCCCCGCTAGCCCCCTCCCATCCCCCCCACCCCCAATCGAACTGAGTCTCAGTCAGTCGCTGCTTGTGATGCTTAATAAGATGGGAGATACCGCCTACACTGTACGGCAGGTGTGTTGCGAACATAATCCCTTGTACTTCCAGACTCTGAACTTGTAAGACAATTTTGTGAGCAGCTGAATCTTTGATTGAGAATCGCAGTGAAGGTATGAGGGATTATGTGTCTTCCCTATCCAAGAGAAAATCAGTTAGCAATTTGTTCACCTTTGAGACAATGTAAAGAGCATTTCTGGTACAGAATGCAAAGTTACTATACAGGCCATACTGTGCAATAGATCAGTTGACTAACAAAATCCTCCAAAAAAACAAACAAACAAACTGCAAAAACGTTTTAATAGCATGATACAGAAGTATTAAGTTGTATTGCAGAATGTAACATTTGATATGATAGATAAATAGATAGATACTTTATTTTCTGCAAATCAACATACATAAATTACATAATCATGAACATGTAGGAAATATACAAAGTAAATTCAACACAAAGTCGTTTGACTTGTGTAAAACAACGATATACATAAGTTACACAATCATAAACATGTAGGAAATATACAAAGTAAATTTAACACAGAGTCATTTGACTTGCATAAACAACGATATGAAAGAAAATTAATGATATAATATACAGTATGCATGTCTATGCAGCAGTGATTACAATAACAATTGTAGTTAAGAAATGATTATGCAGAAGGCCGCCATTATAAGCATTGCTTGAAAAGATGGCCGGCCCGAGGAAAAGATAGGGACGTGCTAGATTCGTAACAATACAAATTCTGCTGCGAAGATAGCAGGGGAAAATAAACTATGATGTGTGATGGTGGTGAATGTGCGTGCAGGTGCGTGAATGTCCGTGCAGGTGCTTGAAAGTGAAAGGGAAGTTCAGGCTTCCCAGGAAATTACAAGTGTAGTATTCCATTGATGATGCTCACCAACAGATTTTATTGTCCCCGCCGAACGAGTTCGAGCAGGGGACTATGAAACGGGCTCCGTACGTGTGTGTCCGTGTGTCCGTGTGTCCGTGCTAACGAGAGTATGCTTGTGTGGCTAGGAGAACAATAGTGCACAATAGATGGCCTTTATTCCGTCAGGCTTGTGTGGCTAAAATTTTTGCTTGTGTGTCTATTTTAACAAAAGGGAGAACAAAGGGGTAGACACACAAGTATATCACCGTAAGGTCGTACGTCCGTCCGTCCGTCCGTGTGTCCGTCCGTGTGTGCGTCCGTGTGTGATCAAAATCTTCAATTTGCTACTTCTCTGTCATTTATGAGCCAATTTTGATTCTGTTTGCTTTATATGATAGCACTACATGGGAGCTTTGAAACTTCTACACAGAATTTCAGTCGTGACCTTTGACCTTGACCTTTGACCTATATTGTACATTTTGCTACAAAATGCTACTCCTTCGCCATTTCTAACCCGATTTCGATTTCGTTTGCTTTATGTGATAGCACTAGGTGAGGGCTTCAAAACTTCTACACAGAATTTTGACCTTTGACTTCTTTGACCTTTGACCTTGATTTTTGACCTGTATTGTACATTTTGCTACAAAATGCTAATCCTTCGCCATTTCTTACCCGATTTTGATTCCGTTTGCTTTATGTGATGGCACTGGGTGAGGGCTTCAAAACTTCTACACAGAATTTTGACCTTTGACTTCTTTGACCTTTGACCTTGATTTTTGACCTGTTTTGTACATTTTGCTACAAAATGCTACTCCTTCGCCATTTCTTACCCGATTTCGATTCTGTTTGCTTTATGTGATGGCACTAGGTGAGGGCTTCAAAACTTCTACACAGAATTTTGACCTTTGACTTCTTTGAGATTTGACCTTAATTTTTGACCTACATTTTTTGTACATTTTGCTACAAAATGCTACTCCTTCGCCATTTTTACCTGATTTTGATTCTGTTTGCTTTATGTGATGGCACTAGGTGAGCGCTTCAAAATTTCTACACAGAATTTTGACCTTTGACTTCTTTGACCTTTGACCTTGATTTTTGACCTATATTGTACATTTTGCTACAAAATGCTACTTCCGGCGGGGACATATATTACGTACCGCGTAATTTCTACTTTTCCTTGTTTTATTTTATTTTATTATTTTTTTTTTGGGGGGGGGTTGGGGATACCTTTAATGTGAATATGTATACTTATTCTTGTTTAGATAAAAATGTATGACATGCATATATTAAATCTCTAGATTAACAGATAGGTGTTCAATAGATGAGTGAGTATAAATCAAGAAATTGATAATATGTAAAAGATAAAGTCCATAATGGTAATAGCATATCGTCGCTGGGGCGACAAAACCTCGTATCTCAAAAATGTCAAATGTTCAGGAGAGCCAAAAAACATGGCGGCCAAAGCACTATACTAAATGGGATAGCCGTTCCTTTGACATGCCGTGGTGGCTTCATTTTTGGGGTAAGACAGCTGGGATTTGGACAGGACATCACTTAACCGATTATTTGACCACTAATGCAAAAAAGTCATTTTCACCAAAATTTGAGATACAAGGTCTTGTCACCCCAGCGACGATATGTGTTGCCTGTTGCAAAACATCTTTTTTTATTGTTTAATGCAACAATAATACCTCATATGCTGCATGCATGAGAATGACTAGTGATACAACGTAGAAGACAGATCTGTACTGTTTTTCATATTTTCTTCCTGTTGATTCATTTTGGCTGTTATGATAGTATTTTGTTGCTCAGGTGACAAGACCTTGTATCTCAAATTTTGGTGAAAATTACTTTTTTGGATTAATGGTCAGATAATCGGGTTAAGTGATATCCTGTGCAATTCTAATTGTCTTACCCCTAAAATGAAGCCACCACGGCATGTCAAAGGAAAGGCTAACCTATTCGCTATAGTGCTTTGGCCACCATGTTTTTTTGCTCTCTGGAACATTTGACATTTTGTAGACGAGGTCTCATCGCCCCAGTGACGATTTATCTTTTCATACAACTCTTCCCTCTTAGACAGAAAAAAAAGAGACAACATTGTAACATTCAGACTAGTAAATACTGTTGTGCTGGAAGGGTGTTCGTGTGGAAACCTGTTGCTACAGACACGAACATCGTCCCCATGACGACACCCCCACCAGTAGTGAGATGAACCAAGAGAGACAAGCAGGCAACCTGCTGTCTTCGCTCATCACTTGGTGTGGAATTCTTGATATCAGATTGCAATTGTAATGCTAGTGTGGAGAAGGGAGACATGCTTGCCAAGTTGTGCAACATGGAAAAAAAGCACAATAGATAGATAAAAACAAAACAACCACGCTGTAGATCCGTGGGTGGCCATGGAAACCGATACACAAAAAGGCTTCTCACATTTACACCAAAGTCGTGTTCACAACTTAAAGATGCAGTGTAGAGGATTTCTCAGGTTTGTGCAATGTCATTCGTGTATAGATTCATATTTACTCTGTCAACAATCTTTCTCATGTTTTAAAGCAGAATGACTTGGGTTTATCAAGAAGTACAACTGAAAAGAACAAAGTAAGACAAAATTTTGCATTGGTGAGAACTCAACCAGCAATGAGCAGATGACATCTAAAAAATCCAAGCAGTGTTGTCAGCATATCCACATCATTCAACCACGGTTGCAGGGTCATGTTTACTATGTGAATTGCTCCCTTTACTATGTAAAATTCATCAAAAAGACCCAGACTTTACAATAAATTTAAGAAAGGTCTACATGTATAGTTTTCATGGCTGAAACTGTGACTGGTTACAGCTAGCAATTGCCACATGCTGTCCTGATAACATGTTAAATTTGCAAATGAAATCTGAAGCTGAGAGGAAAAGGCTTCTATCACCAAAGAATACAAATTAGTCACCTTCTACAATGTAGCACTAAAGCAATTCTGTAAGATATGCCCAATACCCAGAGGTGGAAGTGGGAGTACAATGTGTTTATTGCATAATCCTTCTGATTACAAGTCTTTGAACTGAACTGACTGGTAGCTGCATGTAGCATTAGGAACTACACCTTTATAGATCTTTTTCTCCCCTCCTGCTTTTGTTTTGCTGTAAAATATAAAGCTACTATTTTCATGAGGGTTTATTTTTCGTGAATTTCAGGAATCACAGTTGGATTGCGAATTTAATAACACGCGAAAATGTCTCCATGCGTTAGGGTAATAGTGCATTTATGTTGGCATCGGCATCAATTTAGCATCTTGTGAAAGTGTCTATGACCTTCTCATTCGCGAAAATATCTGTACGTGAAAATAACAGCATATACAGTAACACTTTAGACTAAATACAAGTAGTTGGGTAGCATGGCAAGATAGCAACTGGGTTGGGATGTGTTAATTTCATTGCATTGTGTGAGATGGAAAAGATGAGCACATCTGTGCCGATCCCTGTCTGGAGGGGGCTAGGGCAGGGCGGGGCATGGGGTGAACACTCCTGCTCTGACGGGGTTGGAGCTGAGCAGCATCAGGATGATGGGGCCATATTAGTATTACTAGTGACAACTGTTACAAGAGAGATACCAGTTGGAGTTACCATTGTGGATTGCTAAAATCGTGCTTGTGTTTGAGGTGATAGTCTACAGGATTAGATTCTTGCAGACCTGTTTAGAGTTCAACGTTTCCTACTTGGGCACACATAAACACAAACAATGATCAAGCAAACAGAAATTGAATGTGCAAGCTCAATCAACCAGTCAAAAAAAAATGAATAAAGTAGAAGATCCCCCCCCCCCATGGGATTTGTGAATGTTTTGTATCCAAGGTACCTCTATATGCCATGTTGTAGGCACCTCCATGTATTGTGTGTCTTAGGTTCATATTCCATAGCAAGGCAGTTTTATATCACTCAATACATTATGGAAAATAAATCACATTGTCATTCTTATTTCTCTGTGGTTTGAAGAAGAGATCATTTGATGCCCACTCATATGATACCAGGTAGGCCTATATATTATTTGGCATCAACAACATTGAATACCTTGCAACTCTGTATTCTGCAGTGACTTATCATAGAGAAGGGAACATAGCAAAATGAAAGTGTGGTTTGTGTATTGTCAGGTATAACTGAGCCATCCATCAAGAGAAAATCCCATGTGCATGGTTTTCCTTCAGACTGTGTTATTATTTTGATGTTAGGAGTGAGATTGGAATGTTGAGAAATATAGAGTGGCAAAGAAGACAGCAAAAGTAAGTTATTTGGTGGGAATACTATTAGAAATTGCTCTTACCTTCTCACAGATAGCAGAGTATTAAAAAGATATATGAGGTAGTTTGCAGAACAATGCAGAACAGTAAATATACACCTACAGTACTGTATGTTTGAAATGTGTGTTTAGTGTAGTTTCTACCCAGTTCAAAAAGGTGTAAACTGTGCATATCAGCTTGGCAGCATTGTGCCACAAACACAAAAAGAAACTTCAAAAAGGAATCACCACCACATTTGATTCATTTTACCAATATTTTTTCACACACATAATGGTTCGTCATGCATTACACTTGTATATATCATATTGTAAAATGTACAGGACTCCCAACCCTGCAGTGTGTTTTGTATTTCCTGATTTGTATTGCATGTCATTCAGCCTACCAGGAAAAATTGATGTTCGTGTCACACCTCTGTGGCAGGGAATTATATACAGAGTAACCTTACACAGGGTGGATTGGGTCAAAGGTTACTGTATTGGTCGTCTCAGGAGAGATTTCAGCCTCCTAATGTGGCAAGTTAATGTCTTTTGGGTAGTTACGACGACGTTCTTGTTTATATGGGACTGCTTCAAGTGGATTGTCTCTCTCTAACCAGTGGTGACTGGCTGATGTGCCCTGTAGCTGTAGGCCTTCCCTGCAAACTTTTCCAATGTTCACCTATGCTTCAGTGGGTTATTTATAGTCCTAACAACTGCCTGGTTACTATCCGGCTGCTTTCAATCATTTGCATAGATGTCGCTCATCAGAAGAGTGATGCTGTGCTGCAGTAGTGCAGCGTTTCAATGTTAGGATTGCTCTCTGTGTTTCCACAAATGGGATATCTTAACGGGTTAATGACACAGTGAAAAACCATTGATGGGACTATTACACATAATGACCCCTCAGAGCCTTAAAATATTATGGTCACTCGATTTCATGAGTCATAAATTATACCACTACAAAAAATAGCAGGCAAACATGCCCTTTGATATGGATTTTTAAGAATACTCTGCTCTTAAACCCTTCCCCCACCCTGCTGCCAGAACGCCGTTCTTGCCCCGCCTCCATCTCTTCTCCCTGCCCTTCCCCACTCTACCATGAGAAGGGCAGCTAACCTGATATGGTGTATGAGCCTGAATATAGAACTGTAATCTAGCATGCATTGAAATCAGAGTAAGGGTCATCATGTTATGTCCATGCTCAATGGACCTGAACCTAAATACACAGTGAGAGGCAGTGAATCCCTGTCATACGGTCAAGAGTAGTGACTGGACGTTGATGAATGTAAATATACACACAGCATAGTTATACAGGTCATTGACTCTCGAAGCCATGCGATGCCTTTGCTTGTGATATCTGCATACCTGCTCCAACCATTGTACACACCATTCGCCCCCATCTCCTCCTGTCCCACCCAACATACTCATCATCTTGTGGTCTTGGTAGTGCCACGCCCGCCTGCCTGCTATCATCTCACCATCCTCCCACATCCACAACTGGAGAACGCATCACAGAGAGCATGCTGAACACCAGAGTTGACTGTGATAACAGACTGATGGATCCCATTGGATGTGCAACTACACACACACACACAGACACACACACACATACTCACTGACAGATATACATTTGTATGCAGACACATACAGACACACACTGAAACTCATGCCGACATACAGACATACACAGAAACATACACACACACACACTCACACTCGCATTTTAAAGCGCCCAGGCATACGTAATGTACGTGCACACTTACACAGAAATTCACACATGGGACTAAGTAGATTCATTCACCTCCGCATCCTGTCCCCCTTGACACCACTGGAGGAGGCAAGGCAGCCAGGCAGGGAGCATGCTCATATTTGGGCAAAGGCCACAGCATCACACGCACTTCTCACCAAGCTTCCGATCTCTCCCGGCCCACTCTCTCCCCGCAGTCTCCTTCTCAGCCGTCCCTTCTTCATCATCACTCCTCCATCTCCTTTTCCCCAATTCTCAGTCTCTCCTTATATTCACCTCCCTCTTCTAACACTTTCTGCCTTTATCTTTCTCATATCAACATGTCTTCCTTATCTACCACATGCCTGTCTGTCGTTCATTACCCGTGAATGTTTCTGTCGACCCGTAGCGCCAAAGGCCGGATCATTCTCGCACTCACTTCAGTGTTTGTTGTTCCGTTCTCTCCCTTCCCCAAGTTATACCATCTACCTATCTCTTCAGCTCTAATGCTGTTCTCTTCCATCTGTCTGTCTATTCATCTATCTTTCTCTCTCGTTAGTCGTTAGTCTGTTTCTTTCCCTCCTTTAGGTCTTCATCTTTATGTGAATGCGTACTGTATACATAATGGCGTATATTACACAAGAGTCATATACCCACCTTTGCATTTCCTTTTATTGCGTTGCTTTCTCAAGACTAGCTGACTTGCAAAATCTGTGAAACTGAAAACCCAGCAAAATGTATAGCATGTGCTATACATTTATTGCCAAGGCCTGTGTCAGGTGAATATGAATGACAGCTTTCATGAGTTATCATGTTCACAATCATCTGCATACCTCCATTTTTAATATGATATTAATGTGTTGTGTGACATCTTGTTCCTCTCTGTAACATGTATAGTGATTACAGAGAGACAGAGGTATTGTCTCAGGCTGCGTTTATCAACTTCCCCATGTGTGAAACAATACCCACTATCAAAACGCATTTCCAAACGCCTTTCGGTTTGCGTTTCTGAAGTTGTTGCGTTTATCAACTCTGTCGCGAGTCGATTGGGAGGCCTTGTCACTGCGCAGCTCCATTGCGCAGTTTGATCCAAGGAGCAGAGATGTGTAGTTGGCAGTGGTTGGTGTGGGCAGGTCCGAGCTATAAACACGTTTTACAATGACTTTGCATTTACATTGATCAACTCTTCAGAAACCAGTTTTTGGCTCAAATGTGTTTGCGATTGCACTTTTCTCAGCATTTCAGAAACATGTTTCTACTTAACAACACAGCTTTTGCATTTATCAATTGCTTTAAACTCCCTCAAAGTTGTTTGGAAACCTTAGTTCTGCGCCAGATGTGAGTTGATAAATGCACCCATACAGCAGTCCTGTGTGACTCTGTATGATATAGAGGTCATTCAGGGTATGGTGTAAGGCTGTATGTGATTAGAACTCCTCCCTGTACAAAGGGAAAGAGGAAATGGCGGTGTGACATCAAAAAAATGTGAAAAGGGGTTTCATACTTACAGAAGAGCCTGTATGTATCCTTGTTGAGTTCAAAGCACTCCCACATGGCATCGCTCCCAAATGTGTTTCTCAAATCAAGTTTTGTTCAAAATTTTGTACGTTTGCAGTCCAAACGATTTGACCATATTGGAAACATGGGGGGGGGGGGCTACATTAGCATGACCTTTCACTTCCTCTATGGTGTGTGCATACACACATGTGTGCATTGTATGTATCTTTTCATTTTATACTCTTCCCTATACAAATGTATTGAGATTTTGCATTCTTGCATTCTTCATTGACAGGCTATGGGGTTTGTAACAACAGTTGTGTAGAATGTCATTAGCAGTGATAGCATGACAGAGAAATCCATTTCAGTGACACTGTTTTTGCAACTATCAAATCCATTGAAAAATATGATCAAAATATGTAGGCCTATATTTCAGAGACATGGTTGAACCGGATTACAAACAGACTCTGTGATTGGTCTGAAACATCTTTGAAGGACAATGTGGCCCATAGTGAATATACAGGAGATTGCTGGAGGAGATTTCCTGTGAACAGGATAACTTCCTGTAGGTGCCTGTAGTGTGGGTGGTGGGCTTGGAATAAAACAAACCTTACAGTTTTAATTTCCCCATCTCTTGTTATTGCCTCGTGTGCGGCAGTGATATCAGGAAGGAAGTCGATATCTTCTCTTCAGGCAAAAAAAAAAAGAGAAAAAAAGAAAGAAGAAGAAGACATTGTAATCACAGCGTGTGGGTGGTTGCCGATAATGTTGAGGATATGAGATTACACTTTCTCTCGCGAAACACTGCCAAAGAAATCAGCTAAATGTACTACATAGTATAGAGTATGCATTCTACTGATGGAAAGATGAAGCCAATGTTGGGTTCACATGACTTCATACATGTAACATCGTTATCAAAAGTCGACATTGTTACTCTACCTCAAAGGTAGATAATATCAATCCCAGTTCGAGTTTGCCAAAGTTTTTACCCATGTGATTGCAGAGATGCCAAGTTCAAGAAATTTTTTATGAGTGAGATTCTCATGACTCGGCGTCTCGGTGCACGTGCATGCTCGTGAGCGAGGGAGTGAAGCGACCGAGCGGGGAGAGGGTTTGGGAGGGGGCTGTCCTCCCTCCTATGGCAGGGAGCTTTTTCAATTTCTAGCTCTTAATGGTGAGATCTGGTGGATACTTTAGTGACTATTTTTTTTTTTTACTTATTTTGAAAGACAAAAGGGAAATACACATTGAAATGCAACTATCACTTTAATCCTTTGAGCTATGGTCCCGATTCGTGAGAAAAATGGGTGCTATGCGTGAGATCGTGAGATAGACCCTAAATGCGTGTGTCTCACGCAGAATGCGTGAGACTTGGTAGCTCTGTGATTGTATCATAGTGTAATCTTCGAGACATGTGTCTTCTTTGTGTTCATCTTTAGTCACACTCCAATAAGCATTGAAGTGGCTTACTTCGAGCTTGAAGCTCCACTCTGTCAACACTGCTGCTCCAGTGTGATGGTAATGTTCTTGATTTCAATGATGAACGATTGTAATCCAAGCTGTGACTTGTGTCACAAGGAGGCCACTGCCTTGAAGAGAAGAGAGAAATGTTCTAAAAGAAGGTTGGTGGAAATCTTTTGTTCAAATCAAAATGGAGTGCTAAAACCCCAAGAGGGATTTGGTACAGTGGTCCCTTGTCATTATGTTTTTGTAACATTTTTGTAGAGTTAACGGAACAAAACAAAATGAAACAGAGTTATCTTGCTCATTTGGTGACTACAAAGGACATTTCATGCAATAGCCTTGTCATAAAGTCCCTTGCCTGTTTATTAATCATATTTACCTTTAAGACGTACTTACATTTGAGAGTACAAACATTCAGAATGCGTCCAGCATGGTACAAATAAATACAAGGTCAAGCTACAAATGAAGCTCCTTCCCTCAACTTTTTTAAATTTATCTTCTTTTTTTTGGAGGGGGGGGGGGGAGGGGAGGTAGGGGGTCACCCCATTCAGATCCTGAACATTCACTGAAGATTTGAGCAAAACCATGAGAAAGCATCTCTACCCCATGATTGTACACTCATGACTGGATAAATGTGTTAAGGGCAAAAGTATGATTCATTATTGCATTGCTTTAGTATAGACCATGACTTGATGAGCATGAAGCGTGCTTACAAATTACTTCTTTGCCAATGTGAAAGAGCTGTGAGTGAGTACTGCTGAGAAGAATTTGGGTCAGAAAAAGAGAGAGAAGAATTTAGGGCAGTAGGGTTGGTACTCCAGAGGTCAAGAACAAGAGCCATGGTGGCGGACAATTGTGCTGAGGAATTCTGAGAGGCAGAAGGGTGGTAGATAGGGGATGATTTGTTCAAATGCTATTTTACTTATAGTCAGTATTTGTAGCAACAACCAGAATGAGGTACATTGTGCATGTATGTATCTATCTGGAGGGTTGTGACTCATACAATGTAGGTATATATGAATGTATTTTTTTTTTCTCGTCTTGGAAGCTTGTTCTATAACAAAGATTAACTACTGTGGGCAGTCCACAGGAATTGATGCATTTTAGCCCTCTGCAGACCACAACCCCAAACCTGCCATAGGCATTGTGTAAAAATTACTTGCCTGTGGTAATGAAGGAGTTAAAGACATGAATTCCCTTTGTATTGTTACAGTGAGTCTGCATCATCAGCATGTCCTGTCTTTTTGTCGTTTCTTCGTTTGTATTATTATTATTTGAATATTATCAAATTAATATCATTATTGTTGTTTGTTTTTTGTTATTGTTACTGCCACTGACAGGAAAGTTGATAGCACAGCTGGCATGCAAAATGTGGAAGAACAGAACTGCATTCTCTGTTTTGTTGAAGCTATTGCAGTTGACATTTTGCAAAAGTCTGTTGTTGCTTCAAACCACTCTGGCATTTGTCTTTAACACTACATATATAGGATTATATGTACATCAGGGAGACTGCAATTTTATTGCATTCTTAGCGTCCAGCTCTGTTTTGTATTTTAGTAGACAGTCGCCATCTTCAAGAATACAACATTTTTATTTAAACAGTGCAGTGACCTCAATTTTATTGTGAACATTGTCGAAGAGATGGGTTTTTCAAAGGAAAGAATATGACTTCAGTGATATTTCATAGCTTTTGATAATGATAGTAGGTTGTAAAAACAAGGACATTTGTGCAATTACACCTGTTGTAACACACTCATGATATGTACAAGTTGTGAAAGTTCAGGGTAGTGTAACTGGGTTTTAAGAGCCAATGAAAGTGACTGCTAGTAGTAATGAAAATGATGCTAACAATTATATTGAGGCATTGTGATATACAGATGCCATTATAAATGGCGACAGTGATGATCAAAATATACTTCGAGCAGTGCTACTGTAACTCCTACAACAATTAGGCCTACTATTCTACTACTCAGTGCATTTGCAGTTGGAGTATCGATAACAGAAAGGATAATAAACTGATAAGAGTAATGATAACAGTGGTAGCCCCCAACAAAAATTACAATATGATGATGTAATAGTTCAAAAAGAGATGACAGTTAAAGGGATGGTATATAGTATTGGTTGAGGTGAAGATTCAGTTAAACTTTTTATATAAGATACTTTCAGAAACCACTTCATGAAATGTTAAAGAACATACAATTCAAGAGAAAATCAAAGTTTATTTGATTAAAAAAAAACTTTTGAAATGGCTGAGATATATCTAAATACAAAGCGATCCTAATAAAAGGTGGGTCACCCCTTTTATTAGGGTCGCTTTATCTCAGCCATTTCAAAACCAATTTTCATCAAATAAACTTTCAGTTCCTCTTAGAATTATATGCTTTTTCATATTTCATAAAAGGTTTCTCATTATCTAAAAAAAAAAAAAATCATCATTAAAAATGTTGGAAACTAGAAGCCCCATCTCAACCAAAATTTTGCCATTCCTTTAAAAACAAGAACAATGATAAAAATTAGAAGAATATTAGAAAGATAGATGGGACAGAACATGAATAAGTTGCACTACCCATGTATTATTGCATCTAAAGGAATTTGGTATCGCAGGTTTTTTGAGAAAATTGTAGAAATTACAGTGTGTATGTGACCATCCAAGTCAGTATTACTGCAAGCCCCAATGCTTAAAGGTCCTGTTTACCTTTGGGAGCAGTGATTTAAAAAATGTTCAAGATATCACATTTGATGCATATGTGTAGGTCTGTTGTATCACAAAATATCCTACCATATAAAACGTTTGCAATAAATCCTAAAATATGAGGAGATATCAGCATTTTTCTCATCAAACCATAACAGTATACGGTTTAGTTTGGAAACAATTTTATTATAATTATTGTTCACATTTTGTGTATTTAGCAATACTTAACATTGATAATACAGATTCAAATTCTTATAGTGGTTGTTTCTATCCCTAACTCACATTTTAGAACTACTTTAAAGCACTAATGCTGGGTTTTTGTTTCTTTTGCAAATGGTAAATTATGCCATTAATGTGGGCTACTGAACCGAGATGTAGATAACGTAAGCATACAATGTATGAGCTTTTGTAGGTAATTGTTATGTCTTCTTTCACTATGGCATCGATTCATATGTTCTCTATTCATTTATTTGTGCTTCATATGTTGTTTCAATGTGGTGATTCAGTCATGTCCATTTGTTTCATAATGAAGTGTCCAGTACATGTAGGAGTGTCTTTGTGAAATTAACTTAGCAGGGCAATTCTAACATGTCTTTATTTGTAACTTAAAAAAGAAATAGTAATGATAATAAGTAGAAAAAATGAATACATGTACATTAGAGGTCAAAGTTTGTGTATATGGTCTGTTGCAGCGGTGTTCTTATTAACAAATCCTAAAGATGGCATATTTATCAAGAAAACGTCATCTTGAAGGCTTGCAGTAAGGCTAAGTGAATGCTCCTAATTGTCGCAGTCCACATCATCTTTCTTTGTGATGGTTGCTGGGCCGCCTTGGGGCATTAGTCATTGCTTCCTCACATTGCATGATGGACGATGACTCGTCATCGCGAGTGACATTGAATCTCAATTTCGGCAACTCACCCAAATTAGACCCTCTCTCTCTCTCTCTCTCTCTACCCCACAACCTGAATCTGAGAAGATGCATGTTTACACAGGCCCAAAATTTGTATTTATGGAAAATTATTATGATTGTGCATAACAGCATAGCATATTTAGCTCCAGCAACATTTAACAGCTCGTGATTAACAGATATGATGACTTTTAATACACAGGGGAAAAGGAGACTACGTATGTATGTGTTCTTGATGGAAAGTAATGTGCTGTCACCTTTCCCTCGTGACTTGCAATCCAGCAAATTGAGATGTTTGACTTATTTCTTCTTTTTTTTTCGTGTGCAGCAAGGTTTATTTGAGTCAATTTTTCTTTTCTTTCAGGTGTCGGAGTTTGATAATTAGGGACGTATCTAACTGTTGATATTTCATGATTCTTTATTGTCACAAGATGCTCCTATATTCAGGGATGTTTTCATTCTTTTTTTTTTTTTTCTTTTTTTTTTTGAGGTAGTGCTGCATCTTAGTCCTGGTATTGAGGATTTCTTTTTTTGTGTGTGTGTTTTATCGTAACAAAATGGACCTAGTGTTTATTCAATGCACCATTATCCAGGTGTCGGTATTTGAAGTGCTCTCAGAAAATGTGGCGGATATGTCCGTTGAGTTTTTCTCAGTGTTATTGATGTTAAAAACTAACAATGATATCTTGATAAATTATCATAGTGCATTCATACATCTTGGGGGGAAATGGATTCTTTGTATGACATACAGTTTGTAACATCCTTTTGAGTGGCTGCAAAAAAAAAACACACACACAACCAAAAATGGATTCCTAATGGTCTTTCTATTCAGTTAACAGGTTGAATTATTTAAATTGTCATATCTTCATTAGATAAACAATGCTATCATTGTACATAATATGGAACAAATGCCAAGTTATCACAATGTCAACTGATGTTTGGAGCATCCCAAAGCATGTCTACATCAGAAGAGGAACAGCCACTCCCTTGGTTGCTGTCCTCCCAGTACTCCATCAGTTACCAGTACAAGATGCTGCTAACTAGAATTTGTCAACACAACGCCTCGGCAAAAATAGGATTAACGCCGCATCCCATAATCCTGCCAAAATGCATTATGCACGATGCTCATCCATGGTGATAAACCTCCCCAAATTACAAGAAGCGGTAAATGGCTGGTGCTGTATCCCATCTCATGAGCCCTCTGTCTCCTTCCGCTGATCCTCTCTAGCAAGCCCCTCTCGGGGGCCCAACTCATCCCTGTCTTCGGCTCCCCAATCGCCACGGTGACGAGTGGTGATGCGGGGGATAGGGTAGGGTCGCCTGGAGGAATTAGTCATCAGACTTTGCCTCATTACTTGACGGATGACAAACCAACATCCATCTTGACATTTGAGACCTCTCGTCACAAAGCCTGGACCTGTGGGGCTGATTCATCCTGGCGTACCCATGGTACCTGCCGGTCTCGTTGCCATAACGTCAACCTCCGTGCACAACGCATCATTGCTGTCCTTGAAGTGAAACCAAAATGCAAGTTCTAGATCACTGCTGAAGCTGCGAAGCATTAGAACCAATCGTGCTCTACATCCAGTTTGCATGTTGCAAATTATTGCCAGAGCAGAGTTCTGGTACGTGTTCACATTTGTTTACATGCCTCAACCCATCATGATACATGCAGCAATCATCAAGCATCCCTTATACCATGGAGGTTGCTTCCCACCTTCCTGCTTATACTAAATACCAGTCACTGACATTTGCTAGGTGTGCTGAATCATTGATTAAGAATTTGTTGGGCTTATGAGGTTATTTGTGTAAGAGTTAATATGAAGAAAAATGAAAGTGAGGATGACACGACACAACATACCACATCAATTATAACATATTAAACTGCAGAGTTGTTTGGGCAGTTTGATTCAGCTTTCAATTCCGACTTAAATGAGAGTTACTACATTTTTCTGTCAAATTCTAATTGCCATCATTATGCAGATTTTTCTCCAGGAGAAGATATGCAGCGAATTTTGGAGGTGCCAATCAGATGATTTTGAGGTGAAAATTTGCAGCAGAGTCACTCAGGCCTGGGTGGGTTAAATGGCTGTGCACAGTAGCTGGCATGGCTGCTTGTATGGAGACCACCTCATGGTCCCACACCATTAGTCATTGTTTGCACTGAGTGTAAGGTGTATGTTGATTGCTGTTGGCTTGGGCATCTCTTTGCATCGGATTAATTTGATTAAATCTGAATTCATATGAGTGGAGTGGGCAGTATGCCTGTAGACCATCAGTAGAAACCCCACTAATTGGATTTATCCCAGTAGTAGGACAGTAGAGACGGCCCTTGTCTTTGTTATTCACAAGAATAAATCAGTTTCAATAATGTAAGCTGTTGTGAGTATTGTATTGCCTTCTGTACTTCTCAAGAGCAATATGTGTGTCTGCAGGTGTTAGCAAGCGGGGTCAGCTATCTCATATGAATGAAATAAAAATCTGTGGCTGCATAATTAATCCTCAAGAATTGGACCATTCCATATTATACTTGCCCACTGCATATAGCCAGGTTTTATAGCTGCTCTTGGCATGGTTGTACTTGGTTTGATTTACAAGTACACTGTACATGTACAGGTGCTTGTAAAGTTTTCAGTGGTATAAAATATTGTCATCATTAATCACCTTATATGTCAATCACAGCAATCATCTGGGAAAGCTTTTGAAAGTGATGTACTATAGAACTGATGTAGAGGAAACTTCAGCCATATAACAGATATATGGAAGAAGGGGCTGGGTGGGGGTGGGGGGGGGGGGGGGGGGGAGTTGGAGGGTCCTTTGATCACTTGTGGTCCGTGATTGAATGTACCAAATGAGGGTCTGTATCTTCCAAACTAGATTAAATTCACTGTTGGGCACAAAGTTCCCCATCTCTTGTCAAGGGTCTCTTCCTGAATGTTCCATCAATTCAGAGGATGCCTTCTCTCATAGGGTATGTAACTTATGCTCAATTTGCAATGACAGAAACAACTTGTAGAAATGCTGATTTAAAGCACTGATTTGAAATGGCATTTCAGGAGCTACTGTCTATGCCCAACACTGATTCTGGCCCAAAAAGTTGAGTGGAAATAGATCCTACAAAGCTGTATATCTTGGTTCTCATGTCCCTGTTTGTTTTCTTTATCTTCCTTCATCTTTTTTCTTCCAATGTAAAGAGGGGAGGACTTGGACAGTTGGAGAAGGATAATAGAATATTTATATTTTAGGTGGGTTTTTTGCTGAGTATGTCATGCACTGGTAAAGTTTCATCTGTACAACGTATTTGATATTTATGCTGAATGTAAATGTATGAAGTCCATTTTGCATTCTCTTGGGTTTGCACTTATCTGAAGTTCTCCTTTTTTCTGTTTACAGAAATAGTGGTCCTGGAAGAGGGAGGAGTCCTTAAAAGATTACCGTAAAACAAAATATTTTCATGGCATGAAATTTTTGCGATTTGGGGCCAACAGCCTTTTTTCTGGCATGAAATTTTCGCGAATTGCCACTAACATTCAATGCATATAGTGTAGACAAGAAATTTCATGTGCATTTTAATTCCTAATTTCAATTCCTGGCTCTCACAAAATTTGCAAAATTAAGGTGCAAACAAACATTTCTCATTTTACAGAAGGCTTATTATGAAGTTTCAAGCATGGTTCATGCATACATATATGCAGAAATATGGCCGCATTCTGTACATAATCATAATGCAGCATCATTTATTATATACATTGTGTCTTGCAAACCTACGCACTACTTTGTATCCAAGCAACCGGAATGTGTACATGTTTTACATTATACACTCAATGGGATCAAGGATAATTAATTGCTGCAAGGAGGTTCAAGAGATGGAGTCATATCAGTATTTTTCCCTATGAATCCATGTTTGAAACTGCCACTCAGAAACATTTGAAGTGCGTGTTGTGTATGCCAAAGTGGATCCGCCTCGCAGAAAGTAAGGCAATTGATTCATGTCTCGTTGCATATAAAGTGGAGTGTCTGGATTCAGTGCATGCATGTACAAGGTGTACAGTATAGTGGTGAAATAGTTCTTTGTGGAAAATCAGGTTGGGATTTTTGTCAAGCCCACCGGACGTGCGACGAGACTAAGGGATCACCTGCGGCGTCTGTCTGTACATCGTCCGTCCGTCCGTCTGTCATCCGTCGTCCGTCCGCCCATCCGTCGTCCAACAGTAACGCTACAAAACTTGATTAACTCTCTACTGAGGACTTCAATTTCAATCAAACATGGAGGGAAGTGTGGTTATACACAGAGTGGTATGTACAGGTATTTGTACATTCAATGGAAAAACAGGCACTGGCCTTAAAAGCCTGTTTCACTGCTAATGGCGAATTAAGATCATCAGTTCGCTGGCCTTTAATGTGCCTAAGAGGTCGAGGCATTTTGCCTGGTCATCTCTGGCGTGGCAATCCAGATGTTCTTTGCTTGTGGCTAGTCGGCCGCCAACAACCATGCCAATTATGTCGGCCTATTAACTCTTTGCTCTTCAGTGAGCAGAGTCGGCGCTGTCGGTGTGTGCTTTGCCCGAGACCCAATCAGCTTGTCTGGTTTAGGAGGAGTTAACGTCCGCACCAGTGACTGCCATTTGCTGTAGAGGGTTTAAAGGACTGTCCAGGAAGATGATAGCCATTAAAGTGTAACCCTGTCCTGTTTGATTGAAACACAACTCCACGCTCTTCTCTCCGCTTCCCAGCAAATTGGCCGCGGCTCAGATTCTCCGCCTCGTCAATTGCGCGTTCCTCCAAAATGCCATCATAGCATTCCTGCATCTTGAGTGGCAAGGTGATGAAGGAAGATCACAGTGCCATAGTATAGGACATCGTTTGAAATCAGAGGACCACTTTCCAAACTGACATACCGACCATGCCAAAGTCAATGATTCTATGGCAAATTTTAGCTCTGAATATTCTGGTTTACTAAAACATTATAAAATGGTATGCATGCTTTTCTGACAGTGGTTGTTCTTGACAACCTGAAAGCTTGCCCAAGGTTTGCCTGACGTAGCAGCAACTACATGGAAACTGGATTCCAGGTAATGAGAGGTGATTTTGAGGTGTGGGTTAATAGAATAGCTTGTTGCTATGTAAGGATGGAAGAAACATCCAAAAATTTGAATGTTAGTAAACTGGTCTATTGAGGTTCTTGAATAGATCATTTGTGACCCTGCACCTCAAAACAAACAAAAAGTCGCCAGACATGAATTTTTAGTTAAGACCATATTCTGAAAGAGCAGACTTTAAGCTTTAGAATGATGTATAACTCAAATCAAATGGACTCTGCTATCCTATCTAAATATTGGAAAGAAAGCACAAACTCAGGAAAAGTGTGAACTGAGAAAAGAGGCTCTGAAGTACAGTGTCTATTCAAGCGCTTAATCTTTACCAAACCGTGCTGGCTGTGTGATGGATGGGACAAAAAACAGGAAGTAAACCACCAGAGTAACAACAATGAAGGGATTATCAAATTAAACTGAAATTAAGCATGCCTCATTAACACATTCTGTCCATAATTAATGCCAACTTTCAAAGCAGTAGCACTATCCTTTCAAAAGTTATTAGAGTTGAAAGTGAAGTGTGTGGACAAGGTTTTTCAGAAATGAAAAAGGGATTCTAAAGACACACCTAATCACATATTCTACCAAAAATGTTCGAGATAAACTGCTAAAAAAACACACTTTCCTGCCCGTTTTATGATACCAAATTTTAGCATAATGTAAAAGAAGACCCGCTCTTTCAGAAAATATGAAAAAGTCAAGTTCGGCTAGGTTGACCCATTTCACTTATTTTCAGTCCTCACGCTAAATCAGTGTGTGCGACTTTATGTTCGTTTTGAGGTGCACGGTCACATTTGGTCATCTGGTTTTCAGAGAATGTATTGTGCTGTCACAGGTCTTAACCCATTAGTAACTGAACTGCCCAAAACTGCTCATCCACTTTTTTTTTTAATAGTTTTATGTTTTACCATTTTTTCTTTTTTCATTATAGATATATAATTACATATTTTGAAAGAGGTCAAAGGTCAACAAAAGTATGTCAAAATTACTTGTTTGACACACTAGTCTCTTGGTAAAGTCTTAATAGGCTTTCAAATAAACATAACTTATAATCGACAAAAGTAAACATGCAGTGAGCTATTTTGCATGCTTTAGAATGTTGCCGAAATGAGAGTATCAATATTGCTGTACCTTCCAGGGAACAAAAGGCCATTTTTATACGTACATAATCTTCAGTTGCTAAAGGGTTAAACACCCAGTAGCATGGAGAGATCATGCAATTGGAGAGCTGGCCCAACTCAGATAAAATTTGGAAATCCCTGTAGCAAATTGTGGACAGTTTTGTCTGCAGTAATGTGCAGTTGAAGAACCTCAACCAGAGTTGAATGTTACCAATGACCATACACTTTGGTGCATATAATCACTCATGAGTGGGCTGTTTTATTCTAGCAGGTCTGCACTAGTGGTGGTTTTCGAATGTACCCTGGTCGATCAAATTACGATCAAATCAATTGGAACACTCTTCTTGAAATGCAGAGTGTGAATGCAGTTTTTTAAAAAAAAAATCTTTTGCATTAAAAGAGATTGTGGTTGGTGGTGTATTTCATGTGCATTACGGTCAAAGTTGCAATTTACTCATTGATCTAGACAAAATCTTTGAACAAATGATTTTAATTATTTGATATGCAATGTCATTGGTGGTCATAGATATCCTTTTGATAGGATTTTACTTGTTTTGATATCTGAATGGAACTGAATGCATGTGATCATGTACTTTTAAAGTAAACGAACTACATGTATGAGCAGTTAGCCTTGAGACTGCAGTTGATGACTGAAGGAATATGTCGTGCTATCCTACCATTTATGTACATTGTCTGTGATGAAGGGGAGGTTAATTGGAGTTTCAATTAGCCATGGAGATTGATTATTAGCTTGCTCTATTGCTGGAAGGGGGGGGGGCATGGGCATATTTTGTCTCATAGTACATTATGTGATAGGCCTAGTGGCACTTGACTGTGACTTTCTTTATTCCTGTAACATTAATAATAACATTTCTTCCTAAATGTGATATCATGATCCAGCTTGTGAAAGCGAGTCTGAAGTTTGTACTTTCACAAAAGTTCATATTGGAAGCCAGTGTTCTAACACTGAAATAGCTCCTCAGTTGTCATATTGATCAGATTTTTTTTTTTTTTTTAGCAATATCATGAAGTCACCATCGCATGTGCATCACTCATAGGACAGCTACACTATCACAACACAAGATTGTGCTTGTGTTGGGTTTTTATAGGATCTACACATTTGAAGCACACAAATCATCAGTATACAGGCCTATATCGTATGAGACCTTTAGAGCTGTAGATTTTCATAGAGCTAAAATACCAAGATAGTACTTAGCAATGTTTCTGCAGTCTCACCAGCAAATGCTGTCTTGTTCAGTGCTTTGGGAAATGGACTAGCCATAACCACTGCACTTTGCAAAGCAATATCCCTTGTATAACACCCCCCCCCCCCCCCCCCCCAGCTACCGGTACTCCCCTCCCTTCCACTTTAGCCCCACCCTCTTTTACTTTTCCCTCTCTGGGATATGCATGCACATGAAATTAACACATCCATCAAAGGCCACAACATTCAATAATGAACGGAAATGTTTGTGCAAGCTTCTGGTATGTGACCCCCAGTGACTGGATGTACAATGTTGGTTCAACAAACACATTCCTGGTGGTTGGGGGTGTAGATAATTCTGTGTCAATACTTTAAAAAAAAAAAAATAAGTGTGACCACCATCCTTAATGTGAAGTTCTCCCTTTTGTCAAAGTCACGTTTTTGAGCATGGGAGATTGTTATTTTAAATCCTTTAAGTCAACTTTGAGGGCTGCTTGGGATGTAAGTTGTAATACGATTGTCCTCTGTAAAGCCACATGTCGAGACAAAGGAATTTTATCATCACTGGACAACACACAATAGACTGTGGCATGAAAACACCAAAGAAAAACAGAAATTTAGTCATGAAGTATAAAGGAAGCACAAATTAAAGTCAGTTATTAAATCTTGCAAATTATGTACCCAAATATATACTGCATGTTTTCAAATGTTTTTATTTTTGCAAATCCCGCAAATTGACTTATTTCTGCGGAACTACCAGCTTATGAAAATAATTCCTCCCAAAACATCCAATGCGTCGTATACCTTCTCGAAGGTGGGAAATTACCAGCTACTCCTGTCAGAAGCGATAATACTTCTCTGTCATTCTGTCAATGTGGTTCTTGATCATGAATTCAACCATGCATAAAACTGCCTTGCAAGTCTCATTTGTGAAATATTACGTGCTTTACTCCCAAAATATATGGCATATACAGTATGTAGTCTGACAATAAATGTGCCAATGAATGTATCACTAAGCCTACTGAGTAATGTATAACTGCCCTATGATAAATACAGCAATGGCACATAATGAATATACAATATTACTTAAGATGATACTGAATAAATCAAATATGAATGATCTGCCAATTTTTGTCACCTATGTGTAGTTGGGATAATCAATAAATCAACTAGAAAAGCACTTGAAGACCTCCGCCAAGCCGGCAACCCATTTCCGCCCATACATGCATGCAATTTCCCAATAAATAAGCCTTTTGTTTACGTCATCAGCTTCCAGGTGCGCGGTGCCTTGCCCAAGCAGAGCGAGCTCTTTAGTGCGCGTATGTAAATCTCCAGTAAGCGCAGCTTCTCCCAAGTTCATTGATATTAGATGCCAAAAGATTAACAAAAATCCTTCCAAAAAAAATGGATCACTACCAAAATTTATTCATCTGTTGTGTCATTATCAACTTTTCATTTAGGACGGACTGATTTTGCTATAACATGCATTTCCCAGAGACACTTGCCCGAGTATACTTGGGACTCGTCCTCAACGGGTTAAAATCCATTCCTAAGTTTTTGAGTTATTTTGCAAACAGACAAACCAACACCCATGATCACTTAACCTCCTTCCTTGGTTGAAGATGAAAAAGTGAATGATCTGCAAATTTTAGTCATTTATGTGTAGTCTGACAATTATATTATTTAGCTTGATGATGAGTGACTAACTAAATATAGGTAATAGATACTTATGTACATAAATACCTGTTCTAATGATGCGTATATTATTCAGCTTGTTGTCATTCATTCTGCTATTATGATTTTTTATTTTCTGTGAAAAAAGAGATTGAATGTTATTGAATACTGCATTTTGAAAATATTGCAATTTTTACTGTTTTCATAGTCTTTTTAGATATTCTACATCAGTGAATGAAAAATGATAAATTATTATACATTAAAAAGTATTTGCTTTGAAGAAAATCATCTCTTTTCTGGAGGGGAAAGGGTACCTTTTACTCTTCCATTATGTGTTTTGGAATCTTCTAAAATGCTAATGATTTCGAACTATTTTGTCAAGTCTGATGTCTCTGTGAAGTCATTGTACTGGCAATTTGATTATAAAGTAGTTGCTGTGGATAGATGCACCATAGTCTGCCACCTTGCTGTTTAGTTTTCAGTTTAACTTCATCACTGCCAAGGGCCAAAATACCGTGTGGAGTAGCAAGGGTGTATCGAGGCAGTGGCACCAAGAGAGTTAATGTGTTTTATCTCCTCCTGTTCCACCCCTTACAGACGCTCTTCTAGCGGACCTCGAGTCGACGAGGATCCAATTGAAGGAGAACCGGGGGAAGAACATCCAAGACTCTCCTTACTCCTACCCCAGGGGGGCACTCTCACCGCAGACACCCGTCTCCCCAATCTACTCCGAGATCCCCAACGGATTTTCACCGTCACCGACTCATTTGAGCCCAGTAAGTCCAGGTTACTCATTAACAACCCAGACAGCGTTCTAGTCCATCCATCAGTCTTGCGTGCCTTTCTTGAATTGAAAGCAGATTGACCAACATGGTTCAGCTTTGTGTGCACTTAAACCTTATCTTGCATTTCAAAGCCTGAATTAATATTTGAGCTCAGTTAGTCTGAAGGATTGGAGTTTTTCTTTTGTAAGACATCAACAGAGCAACCAAGTTTCCCTTATTCTGCAGGAGGCTTCCTGAAAACTTCAGTATTTCTTCTAGAATGCCTGGATAAGAAAATATGCAAATCTCCCTAATTTTATTTTGCCCGTGGATTTGCATTACTAAACACATAAGTATCTTCCTGATCGCTCTTTGGATTTTATTTCGTGAGTTTACGCAAGAACTCACAGTGAGAACCCGCTCAACGCGCGCGCAGTCATTCAGAGAAATCTATTCTAGAGCCTCAGCAACAGCTCCATTTCTTGGGGTTTATCTTGGATTCGGAAAGCATGACCATAACGCTCCCACATGAGAAATGTCAAAATATCAGGGCATTATATGCGGAATTACTAGGGAAACAGAACCCTACTACAGTATCAGGCAGGTCATACTCCAACTCCCTCATAAAATAAAGATCAAACTTGAAACTGGTAAGTTCTTGTTTAATCTTTCTAATCTTCCAGGTTTTGATGGGTGAATGTTGGCAACCTTGCATGAAAACCTGAGTACATCAGCCAGTTGTCAATCAGAACAATTTCAATTTTACATTCCTTCACAATGTCTCAAGATTTTTGGAAAACTTACGCCATCGACCAAATGTTCACTGGAGGGGATTAGGAGGGTTGAAAGTGAGTCAGAGTATGAAATGAAAATAAGTGAAATGGACTCTTCTAGTCATTTTTTAATCATCCTCCTTTGTTGCCCCAACCAAGGAGACCATTTCTTATTTAAATACAGAAAGACATCTTCAAAGATCATCCTGACTACAAGGATAATGTCTTCATGAGAAGCCATGGAGAATTCACAGGGATGAGAGAATGGTAGCACTCCATTAAATAGATAAGACATCCATCTTATTCTAGCTTGAATGAATTGCATTCCTTTTTTAGCATCATTGCCAACATGAACACTCATTAGTAGAGCAAGGCACGTAATAATTGAAGAAGGCGTATGATGACTCATGTTCCACAGGGACCTGTGGTTTGACTTTGCTTTGATCACAATGTTTTGGGGATGTTTTTCTATGGGTTCCTCCCCCCCCCCTTTTTTTTTCATTCTACTTCTGCCTTTCAGAATTGATGGAGTTTGTGAATTATTGCCTATCTGAGGAAGGTGTGAAAAATTAGTGTCCTACCCCACAAGAATTTGGAAATTGAGAAGAAAGAATTTCAAACTCATCAAGCCTGATCTGTGCAGCAATTTGAATCTTATGGTCTTTTTAATAGCAAAGTTTATGTTGAAAAGTAAATTTGTAGAAATGAGATTTCAAAAATGGACTACATTGGTAATGTTTATAAGGGTGGGGGGGGGGGTAACTTATAATGACACATTAGGGAGCTTTCCTTCCAGATTCCAGGAAATGCTCATGAAAATTTCAGAATATTAAAGGAAAAGAAAGCATTTTCTCCCCAAGCATCTCTCACTGTATGTTGAAGCACACATCATGTGATACAAGTTGACCTGTGCCAAATGGAGGTGAGGCAGTTAGACCAAAATCTGTGACCACAACATTCCAGCATCACCTCTCATTGTCGCTTCTGATCCGATGACAAGTTTTGACAAAGTGTAGTGGAAGATATCATGAGATGTTGACCTTCAAGTGGCATTACGCTTTATTGTTACATGGCCGGCGGGACTTTGAAAGAGAAAAAAAAAATGAAAGAAATCTCTTCTGCTGCTCAAAATACAGCTTGTTTAGGTGATATATTGTGACAGCCACTGATGATGTTCTGTTGTTCGATGAAGCAATTCATACTCTCTATCGTAGAGCAAAGGAAAGTCACATTCATGTACAGGTGTAGGCTTATTTAAAGAAAAAAGTAAAGTTCGTTTGGCAATAATACAAAACCCAGTCAGTTGCTGTAATTTGTCAGTTGTTGTTTCGATTCCACTCGACATAGCTTGACGATTCAAGTTTAATGAAGGAAGGCCCATACTTATGTGCCATTTATTTATATGTGTACAAGGACTGAGAAGGTTTTCATTAAGTTATTGATGGCTTCCAAAAACTTGCTTTTCTGGTCAAGATAATTACAAGTTCATTTCAACCAGTCATTAGTGGGTATTTTGATAGTTTTCTCTTCCCCCCAGAGAGCATGTGGAAAATTGATTCATTTTCTGAAAAGAGAGACTAATCAGTACTCTACTAACTTGACCTTTGCCAGGAGAGAGCTATTTTGTATCCTGCATAGATAGATCAAAAGAGAAAGTGATTCTGTCCAATAAAAGACACCACTCTCTAATCTCACCTCCTGCAAATTGTAAACAATTCCGTCTTCACCTCTTATCTAGTCTGGTGCATCGTCTGAAAAGTCGTAAACAGCTCACTCGAAATCCCACGAGGGCGGTGATCAAATGTCAGAGCGCGGCTGCCCATTAGCGCATACCTGCAGAAATTCGTCTCCGTGTTAGGGGTAATCAGCGGCAATGCAACGCGGCAGATCAAAAAGCGGGCGGCGGCAGAAGACGACGCAACAGCAGTGCTGACGTGCAGCAGCAATGGCAGCTGCACGACAATTTATCACGTCTGCATGCTGATTAGCGGTGCAATCTAGTTGCACCTTTGGACGAGAAAATTGTCTAAAATATATTTCATTTTATATCACCTAGTAGCTGCACTGATTTTGAATCCATGTAGCAGTGTAAGGATGTCTGCTCCCTGGTAAGTTCCTACCCCCCCCCCCCCCCCACCTTGAATCTTGGACAGGTTGGACAGGACAGAATGATGTCATCAGGTCACCCAAGCTGTCCTGCTTTCAAATCAAAGCATGAGAAGTCTGGATCGTCAGGTAGCCATAAATATTGGAAAGTGAAAGATGACAGCATTTGATATATTTCTAAAACAACATCTAAAGTACCATTTATAACACAATCAGTCACATTTTCCAGTCCTTCATAAGTCTCTGAATGATGTAGGCCTATTTGATGCAGAAACAGGTGTTTTTTAACTAGGTGTTTTTTTTTAAACTCATTTAAGCCTTGAGCTATTACAATTGTTCATCGTCCGTTGTTGGTAATCTTTTTGATGATTTCATCTTCTTCTTGAAAGTTGGTGGCTAGATATTTACCAAACTTGGCAGGAATCATCAGTTGGGGAGGGGCTTAAAGTTTGAATAAATGGTGGTGACCCCAAGGGGTCTCTTAGCACAGGGCCAAAATATCCCAAATTAGCAAATTTTAGTGATTTTCATATTTGTATCGAAGGGCCACATTCTAATCAAATTTGGCAGGAATCATCAATGGAGTGGGGGGAGGGGGGTGGGCATAGTTTGTACAAATGTTGGTGATGCCCTATAAAGTGGCCCATTTGGTACAGGCCCAAGAATGCAAAAATTAGCAGATTTTCATATTTTTTCATTTCTAGATTCTTCCTGAAAGTTGCTGGATTTTGACCAAACTTGGCGCTAATCATTGGTAGGGGAAGAATCTTAGTCTATTCAGATGATGGTGGAGAATAGATGGGTGGATTTGACCATACTTACCAGAAATCAAGGGTGAAGGGAGCAGGGTTTTTGACAATAGTGTCCCCCATAGTGACCCTGAGATTGGCCATCATATGACTCTAAATTTTTATATTTTCATGACTTATACATTTTCAACATCTTGATAGTGGATGATGACATTTTACCAAATGTGACAGGAATTATCACCAGGGGAAGAGATCCGAGTTTGAACATGGGCGTGCGGGCACGAAAGGTGGCTCTCAGGTAGGCCCCCAAATACCCAAATTCATAAAGTTTATCCAGACAAAATTGGCACGGCAAGAGAGGATCTTAGTTCGGAAAAATGGGGAGGGTAACTGTCTAGGGAGTTTGCAGTGTATCTAGAAAGTTTCGAAATAGGTCGGGTCAGGTGAAGTTCCGTCAAGGCAAAGTGCAATGCTCAAGTGAGCTCCAGACCTGCGGATGTTTTGTTTCAATACTGTAAAACCGAGAACCCTTGCCAGCATACAACATGACATGTGCGGCAGCGTGAAACCGAAATTAGTGTATAATAATTCAATTTATGACATCTGTCGAAGTCAGCAGCGTGGTACTACAGAGATGGAATTGATGGTATAGCTGTATGTATTGAGACCAAGGCCGCGTTTATATAACTCGAGAGAGAGAGAATCATGTTTCAAATGGCGTTTGTGAACGTGATTTGAAACACGATTCTCGGTATGCCGGGTTTATGTAACCATCATCAAATCGTGATTCGAGTGTTGTCACTCTGCAGCTGCTTTGTGCAGATTGACCCGAAAAGCAGAGGTTAACTGAGGCCCATGTTGTAACCTGCGAGTTACAACAAGGAAGTTGACCTTGCAGCTTGGAGATGTAAACACGTTTCAAAATGGCAATCATCTACTCTCAGATTGTGGTCCCAAACGCATTTCAAAATTCCCTTTGAATGGCATTTTAAATCGAGTTTGAAAACATGGTTGCATTCATCTATCACCCAAAAATGCCTCAAATGCATTGAGGATCGTAATTCTGCCTCAGAAAATTTTTAGATAAACACACCCTAAGACTCTGGATGGCAGTTAACACAGCGAAGGAATTGAGTCACCATGGCGATCAAGCTGCATGAGTATAGTTTCTGAAACTCAAGTGAAAAGCTCTCACGACTTTTAGCGGCAGATGAGAAAAGCATGCATGCAAGGAAAGGTAGCAGATGTCCCTCTCCACACTTGACTTGCAAGCACTGTTTAATAGTGTTGTTTAGTTTTAAAAAAAAAACAGAGAAAAAGCTGGTCCTATATGCTACCTAGGGTCTCTGATGTTTTGTGAATATGAAGCTATGGAAAAACTATTAAGAGCTGAAGACAGTAAATGCTTCAAAATAGTGAGAAGCTTTACAATGTTCATAGCAGGATTTACAATACGTGGTGTCTCCCATAGACTTTAGTCTCAGAATAAAGCAATCCATAAATGGGTTTGACTTCCATTACATCCAATGAATCTTTGCCACTGTCTCCTTTTGTGTACATCCCAGTTTTGACTGTTCAACTCAGGATAGAAATGTCCTTTAGAGGGAAAAAGAAACAAGTTGTGTGCAGTCTGTTTTTGTACACACATCATTGGTTTTGAATACAACAGCTGTACCAGTCTATTTGTCAGTTTTTGTTGTTTTACTTTTGTTTCTTTGCTTTTACAATGTATGTGGGGGGGGGGGGCACTGTTGTAGGGCTGCTTCTTTTGACATCAGTTTACTGTCAAGGTCTTGTGTGTAGTGGACTGAGTCTTCAATCTTCACGCAGATTACGTCTGATGCGGAGCTGTGAAGCAGAAAGAGGGAGACTGGCGTAAACAGCAAGTGGAGTGTTACGAGTCTGGCATGGAACGCTGACAACCAACGAACGCTTTTACGTGCACACCTTTGAGCACTATTGTTTCACCTCCAGTGAGGATGATTAGTGTGTTGCATCTTATGACACATTCCCAATGTCTAAAGATGTTCATTAAGAGAGGTAAATTATCACCTGACATCCAGAAAAATCATTTAAAATTCTGTTCAAAGGGATAGCACTGCTGCAGCTGGCATGAGCCTTTTCAGGAGTTCAGTTTATCTTCATACCAGAAGCTGATGTCAATACAAATGCATGAGGCCAAATGTTTTGTATGCCTGATGTAAATGAAAATGAAATACATGTAGGGTAGAGTAAAACTCTAACTGAAAGGAAAGATATCCAGAAATTAACACGCCATCAGAGATGGTAAGGCAAATTGAATCTTGTCATCACTGTCGACTTAAATATGGATCTGTCTTTTATTAGTAAACAAAAGAAAACCATGTTCCATTTCACAAATTCAAGCCACACAAAAGTGTTGAGACTAATAAGTGTGTCTTAGACATCACATAATCGGTCATCTACACTGGAGACCATTGACTACAACATAGTCTTCTGAAGATAATTGGGCACCAACAAACTTCTTCTTTGTTGTGGTCCTTTTAAATCTCATTTCAATCATCATGCCTGAGACTGTCTAGCAAACAGTGACACATTTGTGGCTGCCTCCATAGGGAATCTTAGAATGGGGACATTGAGTGCATAGTTATGTCACTTTTGCCATAAGCAATGCATTAATCAAATTATGTAGGGAATGTCATTTCTCCCCATCCATACCCCTCTCTCCCTCCCCCATCTCAGTAAGTTGCTGGTTAGCTGTCTGTGCCATCCATGCAGAAGGTGTGAAAGAAAATAAGACGCTTGTCTGTTGTTTGCCAAAAAAGAAAAAAAAAAGAAAAAAAAAGCTGTTTCACCTGAGAGAAAGAGAAAGAAGGCATGTTCTTGACAGCAGTGAGTGAGATTTAGATTGCAATCTACATGTTAAATAATCATTGTGGGTTTTTAAACACTGATGTTCATAATCACAGTTCCCATGGGACATGGCACACAGCAATCATCACGATCATTTTGGAATGATTGCACAGATAGAAAGATTTGGATCGTGATCTGAATCACTAATTTCCGGCTTACTGAGCATTCACACAGCAAAAGCATTCTGATGTGTATGATTTGGATTGTGATTGAAATGATTGAAACTGCCCTGTGAACCCCTTAAATTGAGAGATTGGCCAAGACCATCATGTCCCTTGCCTGCCAGCTGTACATTGAAGACAAGAGAAGGCAACAATATCATCAGTGCTATTGCATTCTAACTTATGAGCATAATTAAGGACAAAACAATCAATTCTCATGTAATAAAAAGTTAATTCAATCAAAAGTGGATAGATTTATAAGCATTATTCCAAATAGGCCTATAGGGTAAAATAGTGCCATCAACAGTTTACAGAAAATGAAAATAATTTAAAAATTGGCACCATAATATTAAGGAAATTGAGCTCTTACAACATGATACCAATAACTCAATACTCTCCCAAATAACTGTGATAAAGCCCTTCTGCTTCTCAGCTGACGATATACGTAGGCCTTATATTGAGCCATTGGGTATGTACAATACACATGGCTTCATCAGCATGGGATCTCGCTAGCATCATCCTACAGCTGAGTATGCCAGTCGTACATTAGGAAGCCATGTTGCCTCCTTCACCACTAGATATTCGCACTATTTTGTCAGGATGGGTCGTCTTTCAGCACACTATTTACCCAGATGCTCTCCCCACATCTTTGGGGTTCTGTTCGGTCCCCCAAAGATCTACATTCCACAAAGATTCAATTTCAGAGCAATCGCGTCCAGACAAACTTTGATCTCATGGATTCTTACCACCACCTCCAAAAAAAATATGAGGGGAGGGGGGAGAAGTGGCTGGGGGGGGGGGGGGGGAGGGGGAGATTGAATGTACTTTTGGAGAATGTTGTGTGGGTCAGAACATGAACACCGAGGGCAGCCTGTAATCGTAGCCCGTTTGTTTCCTCGCCCTGCGGTCTTCTGTCAAATTGGAACTTGATTTTATTTTTTTGTCAGAATGAGGCATGCTAGTGGTTTTGATCGAAGAAAAGATGCTTCAAGTTTGTTCAGGTGTGAATATGGTGATTCCTCCTCAAAATGTCATCCCTGGCAGTCAGCCAGTCGTGGTCTTCTGCAGAAAACCTTCCTAAAGTTATTGCAGAAGTAAAACCCTGTGTATGAAGGATCCATGGATCGATGAGATTATGGCTTGAGATGGATCTATAGAGGCTGCAGAGCAGAGCTTAGTGAAGTCAAATCCAAGTGTACACTGCCATTCAGATCAGCAATATGGACCAAGTGTGTGAATACTGTAAAAGAAGAAATTTTAGTGATGCTGAAATATTTGCACATTTTGCATGACATGAAACCATAAAACATAAAAATAAAATGCTAGAGTTTTTTTTTCTTGTTTATACATGTTATTTGATGTCTGTTATTCTGTGATATTTAAGTCATGCAAAGTTCATTTTACCTGGCTTAGAGTGATAAATTACTGACATGCTTTTACAGTACATGAACAGAGCAAATAAAAGTGACCGGAAGATCCCCAAAGGATTGTTAAAACAAACTCAGAAATTCAGACTCACAGCTGTTTTAAATGTTCCAGGGATCTTCCCATGACCTTCATTAACATGGTTCATCAATGAATTGCAAATAATGGGATGAAATAGTGATACTAGTTCAAATATACTGGTAGACCTCCTTGAAATGCCGAGGCATATCATGCAGAAATATAACCATCTCTGCTCTTTACTTCATAAAAATGATGCTTCTAAAAATGATAATTACTGCCAGTAGCATTTTTGCCCGGGCATGGTTATGGTAACAAAATTTTATATTCTCAAAGAAAACTACCGAAAGTTTTTTTGTTGACTGCAATAATGTGCAATGTCTGTGTTATCCCCCAAGCATCATTGGAGTTGACAAACAAGCCATGTATAATTTGTATGTAAAACAAAAGTAGGAAATTCCTATTTCATGTCACACATGGGACCTAGCAGTGTGAGTGCAGTTCACATGATTTTTATTCTTAAAGAATGGCGATACTCTGTATAGTATTAAAGAAGGCCCTTTCACACACAAGCAGGTTTTTATATATTTGTTACACAGCAATGCAGGAATCAGTTTTATTTTATTCACTCACACATGGCCAAAACACTAATTTGTCTGCAAAATTCTCCTCACTGGTCTTCTCTATTAAAACAGTGACCAGTATGTGATTCTAGCCACCCTCACTTCGAACCCACATACACGATCAGCGCTTGGACCTAGTACACGGTGTTGCATAAAAGCTCGAGGTTTTTTTGTTTTTTTTTAATCCCCATTACATGTACTGTGTGAGGCAAATTATCATAATGCATCGATTTTTGCATCGTGATACGGATCGCCATTGTATTTTTCTTGTGTCTATGCATGATAAATTCTAGGTTTTTGAATCGGGTTGCAAACATTGATTTTTGAAAAAACATCATTTCATGTATGTGTCGATGTGCATAGCAATTTGGAAGGAGAGCTTATAAAAAAAATTTTTTAAAATAAATTCCTCTCATGACCAGAGTTATGAAAAGGCTTCTTGAGGTTGTGGGATGGTGTGGAAACAATGTAGTATTCTTTTTCTGCCTTCCTCATTACCAGATATGCAAACTTGAATTATGCCATTAGCACCATATTATAGAGCTATCTGTGAAGAGAAGGGCAGATATTAGAAGGCCTTCCCAAATGATTGTGGTCATGGCACTTGACTTGATCCATATTTGGAAAGAATGTAGAGGACAAACTGATAATTCTTGCAGTCCAAGGATGTCCTCTTTTACAATCAGGTGTGACTGAAGGCCAATCCCAGCACTGTCCAGTGGACAAAGGATTCCAGAAGTATACACACAGTTGTGAATAGCAACCATAACTTTGTAGTACAAGTTTCAAAGCATGTTCAGTGCTTTAATACACCCTATAACCTGCTGATTTCTCTCTACTTTTTTTTTCCCTCAAGGAAGTACAAGTTTCAGCTGCATGCATCATTGAGATTATTATTTCAACAGTGTAGGATGACAAGTTTATGCAATGCAGTGTTTTGTTTTTGATTTTAAAGTAAGTAATATCTGAGACATGTGAAGTCAGGACAAGCAAATATATTAATAGAAATAACATCTTGGCAGGGGATTTCATAGTACAGTATTCATTCTGAGAATCAGCATAACTACCGTGATAGCTAGTTTTTTATTCATGAATGTCCGTAGAGATTCAATGACAGATCAAAATGGTTGTCACGACACTCCTCCTAGTTCGCGCACACACGCTCAGCCGATAGTGGCAAGGTGACTGTGCGCACTGTGATCCGACCGATCGGATCCTGTTGGACTCCCAACTTGTTTGCCGGAGACATTGATAATAACAAGATCGTTGAACAGGACACTGCGGGGATGGGTTTTCCGGTCTCGTCTCCCACGAACATCCTGTCAACGAGCTGCCTGCTCTTCCTGGTATCACGGAAGGGGATTGGAAGTCCACCATGAAGATATCTTGGAGGCCGCATCCTAACGACTTTCTTTGTCTAGGCCTCGTTTCATTCGTTGAAGGTCGATGTGACTTCACCGCGGAGGATTGTATTCCCAGTTTGGGGAGATATTCTTGCAAGGTTTTATTATTTTATAGAGAGGATATCCTGTCTTCATTGTCATCAACAATGTTGCGCTCTCTGTGATGACTGCATGTTATTCCCAGAGGAAGTCTGTATCGTGGGCAAGTTAAGGTATCTTCTAACAAAGAATGAAGTCAACAGTGAAAGTTTCATAAAAGTTACACATTAAAGCCGCAGAATTTTAAAAGTTATCATGCTTTTTATTAGACAGTGGTATGAGGTTATGAGGTTATGAGGTTCCCATGCAACTCCTCCTCCACTGGATTGCACGTACGTATGTTGGTTTGCGTTCCTTTGGAGGAGACATTGAGCTATCGGTTCTGTAGTCGTTATCTCATCGTAAGTACTTCCAAGTGCTTCTTTTTGTGACCATATGAAATATATCCACGCACTCAACACCTAGAACATGTACATAAGTATTTGCTTACAGTGGACTTATGATAAATCATGCTAGATAATAGACAAAAAGAAAAGACTGCATTGTCTTCGCTCTAGTACACTTAGACATAAATGATATGATACATGTATACAGAACTGCCAAGTATCTCTGATTCAGCAAGTGGCTTGATTCAAACTTCCGTGTCTCTTCATGTATTAGGAGGAGAATTTATAAAATGGGTTTTAGAATTGCTGCAATCTGATTTCTCAAATACCGTGCACTGATTTTTACTGATCCACACTGAGCAATGCGTCTGGAAAATCCAAACGCATGGCTCAAGCCTTGTGTAGTATTGTAGGTGTACTGGCGCATGAAGGGAGAAAAAGGGTTGAATTTCATGAATCTGTGAGCCCATTTTATGATGCACAGGTCTATTTCATGGATCAGTGAGAATTGGATGCTCTCGTTTAACTTAAGAAATGGTCTAAAACTAATACGTTGCACTTGTGGGTTTAAACAGTTCCAAAGTTAAAGGGATGGTACAGTATTGGTGGAGATGAGAATTGGGCTTTTAACTTTTTGTGAGATTCCAAGAAAACACTTATGAAATAGGACAGAGCATACCATTTTAAGATGAATTCAAAGTTTATTTGATGAAAATCGGATTTGGAATGCCTGAAACATCCAAAAACAAAGTAAAACAAAGCGATCATGATAAAGTGTGGGTTCCACACTTTATTAGAATCGCTCGTTTTTGGATATCTCAGCCATTTCAAAACCAGTTTTCATCAAACAAACGTTGAATTCCTCGTAGAATTACATGCTTTTTCATATTTCATAAGAGGTTTCTCATTATCTCACCAAAAAATTTTAGAAACCTGAAATTAGGTCTCAACCAAAACTGTACAATCCCTTTAAACTCGTGCATCCAGTTCTCACCGACCCAATCTGTCCTGTGCATCATTTTTAAAAGCCTCCTCTGATTCAGGAATTTTTTTTTTGACCATTGAGATGCCTGTAACACTTGCGTGTCTCTGTGATTGTTCTTCGAAATCTCCCTGAATTTGATACGTTAGTTTTGGAGGTACTGTATAGGTCTGGTAATGCAGCCAATGTGTTTTCAGTTCAATTTTGTGGTTATTAGAGGTTCTATTCTGGAGTCACTTTCGTGGTATGATTTAAAGGAAGTAAAGAGATACAATGTTTTGTCCATCAAGTGCTAGTTGAATGCTGCAAAGTAGAAAGTGGAATTTGGCCAGACAGGATTATACACATGAAAAGGAAGCTTATAAATAGTTTTTGCACGCACATTCTCAATAACACTTCATGAGTGTGGAAATCCTTGACATGAAGTCTTTATCCCATTTGATTTCATTTTCAAAAGAATTACTCTTTGTACCTAATGATCTTTATATCGTTCTTTTCATACTATCATTTTTGGTTTCTATCAAAGTGAATCATGGTAAATCCACTGTGCATTGTATCCATGTGAAAAAGGAAACCTTCTACCATACCCACACATCAATTATGATCTGTTGACAGAAACAAAACGAGCACAGGCTTTGATTTGTCAAATTTCCGGCAAATGTCATTGCAACCGGGGTCATATTACAACATCAGTCCATCTTCTTCTTCTTCCAGGGCACGAGACCGAACCACGACGAGTCATACACGATCCAGCAAGCGGACTCCGAGCCCCTGTACGAGCTGCAGCATGTTGAGCTCCCGCCGAACACGCACATCTACAGCCAGCCCATAAAGACCAACTCATTCTCGCAGCAGTCGCCCACGTACAGCACAGCCTACAAGCCTGCATCGCCTGCCACGCCTACTTCACCCCTCTCTGCCGACCACCACCACGCGAGCGGTGCACCCCCACCCAAACCGGCCCGGACGAGACCCAACGGCAGACAACCTCCACCAGTGTTACCCAAGCCTCAAGTATTCAGGTACCAAGGTCCATCAAGTCAACTCAGTGTTGTGTTAGTAGGGAAGAATTACTGGAAAACCTAAAAAAAAACTCGCAGCAAGAAATTTTCATGAATTGGTGCCAACGGCCTTTTTCGCAGCATGAAACTTGCAAATTGCCACTGGCATTCAATGCATTGTGCAGGCAGACACTTTTGTATGCATTTTAAATTCCTGCACCTTTGCTCCTTCCGAAATTTGTGAAAGTTTCACATCTGTGAACATTTCTGGTTTTACAGTTCTTTGGTTTCAGGACAAATTTTACAGCCATATGGTAAGTTTACTAGAAATCCCGGTGGTAGAAATAGTGAACATTTTTAATGTCTGCCACCCAAACATATGTCTTCATGAAAAAGTTTGAATTTAGGGAAGATTTCCTCAGTATTTGTCGAGCAATTTTGTTATATGTGTGTCCCCCTACTGTAAAATATGATATATTCACGGCATGAAAATTTCGCGAATTGGAGCTGACGGCCCCTCTTGCAGCATAAAATTTTCGGGACTTGCCACCGCATCCAGTGCATATTGTGTAGGCAAGAACTTTCACATGCATTTTGATTTTGCAAATGTTGCCGCTTGGGAAATTTGCAAAATTACAATTCACGCAAACATTCCTTGTTTGACAGTAATTTAAAATTGTGCAGTGGAAACATCGCCCTCTCTGTCCAGCAAAGTCATACAATATCAAGCGTGCCGATGACATCACTCTTCTTCCTCTAGGTACGACAAAGCTGCCACAGCGAGCTACCAGAACAGTACCTACCAGACCACACCCCCACCCACCAGGATGGCTGCTCCCCCGCCTATAGCCGACCTGGACACCTTACTCCAGGAATTGGAAGCAGCGCACACACAAATCCAGAACTGTAAGTACAGTACGGCAACCACCGGCACTGGACTTTCTGGCAGAAAAACATATATTTGAGTGTCACAAACTTTTTTTGTCGTTGTTGCAGTTTAATTTTCTATACATGGATATGCGCAGTATATATATAAAATTTCCATCTTGCTTTGTCTCCTCGTGTGCTACATGTGCATATTAATCGTAAATGAAGAAGAATTTGCTACCGGCCCTCCTTTACACTATTTGTAATGCTAATCTGCTGAAGTATACAATCATGTCCTGGGTTTGAAAACATTGGTGTGTTCAGCCATTCATCCCTACCCTTAAATTGCTTTTAATAAAAATTATTTTTAAAAAAAACCTTGGGCAGTAAAATACATATACTTGACTAAAATGTACTACAAAGATAATTTTCTTCATTATACACCCAATCCCCAAATCCATGTATATCTACTTCCCCCTCCCTTTAATAATTAATTGCAGCATAACACATTGTCAACTGCAAGATCCTACCCCTATTCTTCACTGTGGACTAAAACACAAAAGAGCAACTTGTCCCCATCCCCCCCCCCCCCCCATCTGTCATCATCAACCCTAAACATCAAAATCAAGTCTTGAGCTTCTTTTTATAAGAAGAGATGTCTGCACAGAGAGAGAGCTTTCGGCCAGGGAGAAAAATCTTTCATGCTTTTGCTCAATGTTTGCTATCAAAAGATTATTTGGTCTTTTTATTTCCAATATTCTGAGTTTTGCAGTTTTGTTTGTTTATATTCCTTGCTCTGTTTTGTTTTGACATTTTATTTTTTTCCTCCCTCCATTATTCATTTGCATGTCTGACCTTGTGCTTTAGGCAAGCTTGAGTTGGGTGCTGAAGATGGTAGGTTGTGACTACTTCCGGCTGAAATTTGGGGATGTATAATAATTAATGACAATCTTCTGTCGGTGGAAAGTTGTCGTTTTTTTTTCCGGGGAAAAGCCTAACACAAGGGAACTCTTGCTCTGTTTGCACTCAAGCACGCTACCTTATAAACTCCTCAAAATGTGTGGAAATGTCACTATCTCTCTTGTGGCTCTGCTATCCTGACTCTTGTCTGGTGTCATGCGAAAGCACATCTATTTCTTTGTACAGTGATACTTGCTTCTAGTATGCCTATGATGGTGCGCCGATAGAAGGAAAGAATACTTCAAGTTGCTGAAAATGTTTGTAGTCATGCCAATGTAGCCTCTTGCTTGTTTGTCCTAGTTTTCGTAAGACTCAGAAGATTGGATTGTAACAAATGGTTAATTAGTAATCTGTGTTTCTGGGTGGTTTCCTGTTAACGGAATTAAATTGATAATTTCTCATTCTAAATCAGGTGGGGGGGGGGGGGGGCACTGCGTTATGATAAATAAGACTTTTAACCGTCAGATGGAGAGTCCCGAGTTCAAATCCTTGGACAAGTTGTTTTTACTTCCTATATGTCGCTCTTAACCCAGGAGTATAAATGGGTACCTGGCCATACTGGGCAATGACAATCATAATGATAGGGGTACTGAAATTTGTTTGTCTCACGAAGAAACCTCATAACCTGCGTGCACGTGCCGCCGTGTCTCATTGTACCCAACGAAGCTTAGCAGTAGCGAGCGAAATGTTGTACGTATGTGCCACAATTTTCTTCATGAGACAAACGAATATCTTTACCCCTATCATTATAGAACTCACCGCGATGGTCAATGTCTTCACAAATACTGCAAAAGTGGATATTTTCGTGCAACTAATTTTTCGCGCTGGGACGGGTAAAGAAGAGTTTCGCCTGTTTTTAATTCCGCGGAATCAAGACATGAAGTACAGGAACATACGTCAAGCAAAAATATTCACGTGTTTTTATTTTCGCGCTAGTATGTGGTTGCGTGAAAATTTCAACTCTGCGAAAATTTCCACTTTTACAGTAAAGACAGGCCTTGTGATGATACTGGTCTATGACAATAAGATGACATGAGAGAGATGTAATATCAAATGTGAGGGTCCATCCTTTTTTTCATGACAAGTTTATATAGAATCGGAGAGTATCACACAAACTTCAAATCTGGAATCTTTGTGGCTCGTTTGGGTCTCCAAGTCTCTCGGTACACATGACTGAATTATTTCCAAGTCCTAAGATTGCCTTCTTTTAGTACTAGTAAAAAAATAATGATAATGATAATAATAATGCCAGCTTGATGCAGTGCTCAACTTTGATTTTTCTCACACTATACAGTTGTCTAGTGACTGGCTTCTATGACTTCATAAGGAGAATTCATAACCTCTTAAATGCACCCACAAGCTCACACATGGAGACTGAGTGTGATTTTGAAGTACCTGAAGCTGCTTGTTTTATTAATTCTTTTGATTTACAGCAAACAAACAATGCAGCCTCCAAAAAGTACAAACAAACAAACAAACAAATGTGGATAGTATCAGAACATTTTGCCATTGTTACGTTGAGGCATCATTCTTGTTTAAGTCATGCTGGATTTTAAAGAGAGAGAGAGAGAGAGAGAGAAAGAGATTAAAGAAGCATTGTTGGTATAAAGTCTGGTTCTATTTTCCCTGCAAATGTGTTAAGTATGTGATAGCTGATCATATTACATACTTCCTGAAAGATATTGTATGCAACTGGTCACAGCAGCAGATATACCTACCATAAAAGAATATTTGCTGAACAATAATAGTAATAGTGGGTTGCCCCAATAGACTTTGTTATTTGGAAAACTTTTTTTTTTCTTTTTTATCGGGGGGGGGGGGGGGAGGGGAGTAAACTCTAGTTTACACTTTAGCAAATAAAAGATTAAGTCTCATGTGCTTGAGATGTGATTTGTTATTTACCCCGGCTGTGGCTTCCTAATTTGAGTTTCTTTTTCCATATACACCCACCTCTGGGCCAATATTGTCCTCTTGTTTGCTGTTTAAACTCGAATGAGTAACCCTGACATACATTTTTTTATTCCAATTTTCCAGTACATGATTCCATCTTGTGGGGGCGGTATTTAACAATATCACATTAACTTTTACCATTTGTGAGGGCATTTGTGGCCCATGAATGTATTCTTCAAACTAACCACACTGAAAAATAACTGAACGCCCCAATATCCAAGAACTAAATGTGGCATAATCATGTGATTTTACTGTCATTCTAAACAACCTGTTGCTTTTCGTGGGAGAGGGTGACGTTTTCTCATTCTCCTCTGAGATTATTATACCTATCTATACCAGCGTCTAACTCAGGAAAGTGATATACAGTAAATGAAAGTTATCCTACATTTGCACTTTCCTTCATTAAAAAACAAAAACAGAAAGAAACCAGTATCAACATAAAAATGATTTTAATTTTGATTTAATCGTATACTGACCATGCATTCCATTTATGAAGGACGCTTCCTGTTTTCTTTCAGAGAACACCAGAGACTACATTTTTTTCCCTTTATGTATTTGTGATTGCCACATCAATATTCATATATTTCATTATTAGTTCCTTTAGTTTATTAGCTCACCTGAGCCAAAGGCTCAAGTGAGCTATTGCGATCGCCCTTCGTCCGGCGTCCGGCGTGCGTCGTCCGTTGTGCGTAAACTTTTTACATTTTCATCTTCTTCTTGAAAACCCCAAGACCGATTTTCATCAAACTTGGCAGGTAGCATCCCTAGGGGGTTAGGAATTCAATTTGTTAAAATGGGCACCATGCCCCACCCAGGGGGCCCCCAGGGGGGCCCAAACCCCCCAAAATTAAGGAATCTGTAAAAAATCTTCTTCTCTAGAACCAGAGGTGATAGAGCTAAGTTAATATTATGAGTTAGTACATTGGTGACTGTAGTTTCAAGTTTGTTCATGGCAGAATCAGGGGTGCCCCCCCCCCCCCCCCCCCCGGGACCCAGGGGAGGGGGATGGGGAGGGGTCCTAATGGGGCCTAAATTGTACATTTTCATCTTCTTCTTGAGAACCCCATCACCAATTTTCACCAAACTTGGCAGGTAGCAGCTCTAGGGGGTTAGGATCTCAATTTGTTAAAATGGGCACCATGCCCCACCCGATGGCCCCAGGGGGGGGGGGGGGGGGGGCCAAACCCCCCAAAATGAAGGAATCCTTCAAAATCTTCTCTAGAAACAGAAGTTATAGAGCTAAGATAATACTATGAGTGAGTACATTAATGACTGTAGTTTGTTCATAGCAGATGCAGGGGTGCCCCTCTTGGGGGCAGGGGGGGGGGGGGGTTGGGAAGGTCCAAATGGGGGCCTGAATTGTACATTTTCATTTTCTTCCTGAAAACCTCATGATGGGTTTTCGTCAAACTTGGCAGGTAGCATCCCTAGGGGGTCAGGATCTCAATTTATCAAAATGGGCACCATGCCCCACCCAGAGGGCCCCGCCCCAATCCCCCCAAATTAAGGAATCTTAAAAACTTTGGGCCCTTATTGTACATTTTCATCTTCTACTTGAGAATGCTCCGGTCAAATTTTAGTAGAGCTTTGAATAATTTAGATTAGTGACTGTGTGAAAAGTGAACTTGTGATACTCAGGTGAGCGCTAGACCCGCGGGTCTCTTGTTATTCTATTATTAAAATTCCTGTTCTGGGAAACAGAGTTAGCAAACATAGGCCATTCTATTTTGCTGGAATTTGAAATTGATATCCAGTATTAAAAAGGGCAGTATATGATTACAAAAGTTAGAGGCTTGAAGTATCCTTCTTAGAAAAACCAAAACAAAACAGAAAATACACCAAATCACTCAAGTGTAACTGTAAATAGCAGTTAGCAAAGACCAACATTTGCCATTGTTGAGCTTTGCATGCTTGCTCTGTAGTTACTCTAAATTGACTTTTTCCTAGAAAGTAAAAATGCATTGTGCTAGATACAATGTCCATATTACGGTGTCAGATTGTATATTCCCCTCCGGGAATGTTCATGTTTTTTAACCAAATTTCTGCTTCCTTTGGACAAATTTTGACTTGTTGTGTTGATATCAATATTTTGTTTGCATTGTACATGGTATTTCGCATGCTGCACAAGAAAATAAGGCTTTCCTGCCACAGTTATTCAGACATATAACATACAACTCTTGTGGGACTGCTCTTACCTTTCTATCTTTATATAAACATCAATACTAATACCAACAACCTTCTAGTGAAATGAGATTTCATGTAACAGAAAGCACCTTGCAAATCAAAACCGTGCAGCCGACACTTGACATTTGTGTGTCTTTACAATCATTACAAGTGAAATATCTCAAAGGAAAGTGAATTATCTGTTTCCCCATGTAAAAAAAAATATGTATGCCTGCAGAATATGAATAGATGGTTCTTTGCACAGTATATGCTGTTCTCTTCTTTTGAAGAGTTCCCTAGCCTTGAGTTGGTTTATATTCCATGAAAAATATGATAGCCTACACCTCAGCATTTTCCAAATGTTTGCATACTAACTGCCAGTGACCCATGTAATTGCCATTTTTCTTACCAATCTTGTGTCTTTTCAAAAGCTTGGACAAAGAAAGCTGATTGTATTATGTGCATGTCCTTCCATGGAGAAAATAAAGGACTATTGCCTTGTTCTGTTTCATTCTGTCCGCATCTGTGTTAGTGTTTGTGTATCATAAAATGAATGTGGGATTCAGCCACATTCAAGGTAACTTTAGTTCTATTGACTCAGTTGTGCTGGCAAGAATGGCTTTATTCAAACAGAATGAATGCGGTTACTTTGTTTTTCATCTGTTGTTGCTTGAGCTGTCTGAATGAGTGTTTGAACGGTCTATTTTTCCTGTCGTTGCTTCCCAGGAAAATACTATAAACATTGTGGAAGAGGTTGCTCTTATGCACACCGCTACACCGCTTAGAAAAATAACTTAATGGAAATGTGTATACTGTAATGACTATTGTAAACCCACAGTAGAGAACTTTGTGCAGTTTAAAGTCTACCAAAACTAACCTTGTGTAAAATCAACTCATTCTCTTGAGTTTAAAAATGCTGTAGAGATTGAAAATTTGTTGTACCATTGTTGCTCTCAGTTAATTAACCTTTTTTTCTCTCCCCCCCCCCCCCCCCCCCACCAGCTCACTATATTTCAAACTCTTTAGCCTATTTTGTTTGACATGATTGTATGACCTCCTTTTGGCACATTTTTATCTTGGCAACCATTTCAATAAGAGGCTGACATTTCAGTAAGAGGCTGAAATTTTCTATCTCTCAAATCCTTTCTTTTCTTCATCTTACATTGGCTACATACACTGTGCATGACTGCCAGCACCCACATTACCAATTTTGCTGAACATTAACATTGGCTGTTGTGTTTCAATGTGCAATGTGACATACAATGTATCTTTTAATGCTCATCCTGCTTCTGTTTTTACTGTGCGGCTTCAGTTTCATCTATGGCTGGAAAACATCCCCCACCCCCATCCCCACGGTTCCAGCTCTCTTAATCCGGCCCACAAATATTAACTCCTGCACCCATGGTATTGACATAGTTGGATGATGGATACCAAGGCAGCTTTTGGCCCGACTCATCCTCTCTATCTATTCCAAGATGAGATTGCGATCGCATCCATGCTCCTACGGTAGTCATCAAATGCCGGAGGACTAAAATGGAAATCAGAGACATAATGTTCTACCATGTGATATTGCATTCTAATCTGCAACCCATCAGCAGTGTTTTCATGTATCGACACTGTCACTGATTCATTACCCGACAGACATCACAGGAAAAGTAAAAAAGAATGTTACAACAATCCTGGACTATATTTGTCCCTCTCTTTCTCTCTATATATATCAATCTATCTGTCTATCTATCTTTCTATCTATCTATCTGTCCACCTATCTATCTATCTATCTATCTGTCTGTCTATCTATATATTTCTCTTTATTTTTTTATATCTCTGTCCTTTTTCTATTTCTGTGTCTTTCCCTCCTCTCCCATATCAGTCCGTCTCTGTAATCATCTCTCCCTGTATTTCTCCCCCCCTCCTCTCTCTCTTCCTATATCTGTCTCCTTTTTTTTTTTCTATCTCTGATTCATGTGGCCAGTTTGTGTAGACATGAATTTATTTGCAAAAGGAGCTGCGGCTGTGTAATTTGATGAAAGGCTCGTGGTGTACCCCCAAAAGAAAAGGCTGCAGTCCAAATTCCACCCTGTACCCTGTCCTCCCGGTGTTATTCTTGTGGCTGGAAAAGGGGAGAGGAGGACGTGCTGAACTTCATGTTTGCCCCGGCACGTCTGTAGCATCTCAAGAATTAGTCATCCTCGGTATACTGCTCTCTACCCCTCTCTCACACCTTTCTGTGTGCTTGATTCTTTTTCACTCCCTTCTTATCCCCCCCCCCCCCCCCCCCCGTCTTTATTCTCTTCTTTTTCTCTCATTTTCTGTATGAAATGGCACCGTTGTTACCCATGAAAGGATCTGCTGTTATATTTCTCAGATCTATTAAAGTGCTCCCCTTCCAAGAGGCAAAGTCCACTCATGTATTATGTGGTCACAAGAATATTTGCTTTCCTTTTTCACTGCCCTGACGTGGTGTGGATATTTTGGGGATAGAAAAATATTCATATATTAACAAAGAATATTTGAAATACATTATTGTACAGTCACATTTGAATAGTCATATTTCTCTTGCATACCACAAAGATTTGACTGAATGCCAGCCCTGGCAACCCCCCTCCCAAACATACACGGATCCAAAGAACCATTTATCATTTGTGGAACTGTCATCTTCCATTGAGGTTCTAAAAGCTAAAAAAAAAAAAGATATTATATGAAATTGTTAGTGATGCAAACTATGTGGTCAAACTACTTGCAGACATCTCAGAGTGAGCAACTCCTCTACCCCCCCCCCCCAAAAAAAAGTGACCCCAATTACCCTGCCTTACAGCATTAACAATGTCCACTGAATCTTGTAACCTAGGTGTATCTTTCTTTGAGGCAGTTGTCATGGTAACAACATCCTAGTAGGGAATGCACAAATGTAGGAGCAGCAGCAGCAGCTTCTAGATCCTTGTATAATCTGAGTTGATGCCATACTCTGGCAGAAGCATTATCTTTAATAGACTGGAGTGTTAATGAAAACCCATCCTTTATTAAAGTTAAAAGAAGAAAAAAGGAAAAACCTCCCTCCCCCCCCCCCCCCAAAAAAAAAGGTACATGTTACATATATATATATATATATATATATATATATATATATATATGTGTGACCCTGCACCTCAAAACAAATGAAAAGTCACCAGACATGAATTTTTAGTTAAGACCATATTCTGAAAGAGCAGACTTTAAGCTTTAAAATGATGTATAACTCAAATCAAATGGACTCTCCTAACCTATCTAAATATTGGAAAGAAAGCACAAACTCAGGAAAAGTGTGAACTGAGAAAAGAGGCTCTGAAGTACAGTGTCTATTCAAGCGCTTAATCTTTACCAAACTGTGCTGGCTGTGCGATGAATGGGACAAAAAACAGGAAGTAAACCACCAGAGTAACAACAATGAAGGGATTATCAGATTAAACTGAAATTAAGCATGCCTCATTAACACATTCTGTCCATAATTAATGCCAACTTTCAAAGCAGTAGCACTATCCTTTCAAAAGTTATTAGAGTTGAAAGTGAAGAGTGTGGACAAGGTTTTTCAGAAATGAAAAAGGGATTCTAAAGACACTATTCTACCCAAAATGTTTGAGATAAACTGCTAAAAAACACACTTTTCTGCCCGTTTTATGATACCAAATTTTAGCATAATGTAAAAGAAGACCCGCTCTTTCAGAAAATATGAAAAAGTCAAGTTCGGCTAGGTTGACCCATTTCACTTATTTTCAGTCCTCACGCAAAATCAGTGTGTGCGGCTTTATGTTCGTTTTGAGGTGCACGGTCACATATATATATATATATATATATATATATATATGCACATACATGCACACACACATACATATAATCATTACTTATGTCTGTGTTCCTCTTTCCCTCCTCCCCATCCAACATTTCATTCACTGTTCAAGTGAAGAAGTCTGCGATGAATGTCCCAGAGGCTGCCCCCTCGGCCTGCCTTAGATAGGTCACACTGCCCTCGCCTGTTTCCCCGTCACATTTAATTACGTTAAAGCCCACGTAATTGGTTGGCGTCGGCATATATCCTGGTCTGTTGGATAGCCATATGGCAGGGGACACCAATAATGTTTTGAGAACCATGCTCCAAATCTAATGATGTGGATATCGCCCATCCTTAAAGGGGCACTCTAACGAGGAAATGAAAACATCTCCAACACTTGTCTAATGTAAGGTGTATCATGTGTCAGCTTCAATTTCAACTTTTATGTTAAAGCTTGGTATAACCATCTTTCCAATAGATAGATATCCTGTGGAGACTGGTTGAAAATTTGAATCAAAAGTTTTTTGACCTATTTGATTTACCTATGTGATGTGAAAGTGTGCATGATTTGGTACTTTGTGATTTTTTAACATTATTTGTCCCAAAGTTGGAATATTATCTAAGAAATGCACCAAGTACATAGTATTAAACCTCCAAGCAATACACAATTCATGAAAAGTATTGGTTTCATACTGAACAAAAATCCTAGAATGATTAAAGTGGGATGACCTTTTTCCATCTTGACATCGGACACAAATCTACAGTGTAGCTGGTGGCAACTATTCATGCTAATGTGCTTTAATGGATGAAGTTGTTCGAAGATGACACAAACATAACTATTAAATTGAGCTGGCTGCCATTGTAGCAGTACAATGCCATGAAGTATCAATACACATGTCAACATTGATAATGGCGGAATATCATTGTCAGATCCTTGGCTGAATTGGAAGTACAACTGTATATTGTGTCAAAATGATAGCATGACAAGATAAACTGGGTTCTATGTGTCGTCATTTTACAACTCGTATATGATCAGATGGATATAAGGGTATCAATCAATTGATCAGGTTCTTGAAAAAACATATTGTGTGTATTTCTTTCTTCTTTTTTTTTTTTTTTTTTGCCATTCATGTAATCTGGCACTTTTTCAAGTTTTTGCCTCTTTCAATGCTCAAAACATTTCACTGGCTTTCCCTGCACTTCCTTTTACATTCTTTTAATAATTCAGATATTTCTTGCTGTTTTTTAACAATTCTTCTATAGCGTATGCTATGGAAGGGGGTTTTTAATGGCAGGGGGAAAAAAAAGCTTGCAACCTGACAAAGATCATTGGTATGGCTACTCTCCAATTCTTTGGGAAGAGATGTAAGGGACAGACGGAGAGATCAAGTTAATAATGGTGTAATGAGCCCCCCTAGCAGCAGCGGAAAGTGTGGTTTCTGACATTACGTTTTATCGCCTAACTGGATTTTCCTGTCATTTGTCTTTCGCGGTAATAAAAGATTTCCCTTCGTTACTGGAAGTGATCAATAATGATTCACTCTGCAAAGTTTTTGATGAAGAGATGTGCCGTCTACATGCTCACATTTCTTGTTCTCCTTGGGCTGTGACCCCCGTTGGTTCATTCTCATGGTGATTTAGTGTTGTGGGTGCACGTCTTGTCTCGCGAACATTTAAGGCGGGTCGTTGATTTGTGGCGTTGCACAGCGGCTGTGATTTACCGCGGCACCATTAGTTGCTGGATGACTCGGCGTGTAGGAGCTCTGTGTTCCGTTAGAAGGCTCTCTCTCTCTAATTTTACATATATGCATTCTTGTTGTGCTTACTCACACTTTTGAAATTCCTCACACATTGACTGGCCTGTTGATTCTCGCTCTCTAAAAATGTTATGCCCAGCCTCGGGGATTCTGGATTCCATCAGGATTTGGTATGGTCATACCTCTTCGATCACTCCACATATAGCGGCAATCATTTCGAAGATTGCTCGGGGATTCTAACCACATTGATTGCCTGAATCACATCGCTCACTTGTTTTAGCTTCAGGGCATCGACACACGTGATCTTTTTCTCTCGTCAACATCTGTGGACCTTTGGGATCTTTATACCTTGTGGCTAAATCATTCCTTCTGAGTCTCATGCAAGTGATTTGAGAGATATTTTCTTTCCTTCCGAAAGAGCACATCTTCTCACTGGACTTCTGCTGAGCGGATCAAGGAATTGTCATCAAACTACATTCAAGATGTGTCAGTGTAAAACTAGTGTAGCTATGTTTGTATGCAGTAAAAACAAAAAAGCCTGCAACTTTAGTGTTTGCTAACTAACAAAGTGATGCAACTTCCTTTCCATGTCTAGCCGCCTTACACGTATGCGTCTTTGACACCAAAAATTCCCCTAATACTGCCTCCTAATTGTTTCACCGCACTTATGCCGATTGTCGTTTGTTGTTTTGCGATGGAAATCGAACTGTTCTTTTCAGAGTGAAACTGGTATTGTGTGTGCTAACCATGACTGCAGCTATTGCTAAAAGTGCAATAATGAGCTTTTGCCACTTTGTGTGAGCTAACAGTTTATCCATTTCCTTTTCATGTATATGAAAGCCACTTGTATGCTAACAATGGGTAGAAGGATTGGTATCGATGACAGCCTACACACTTGAAATGCTTGAGCATCCAGTGTTGGTTTTATTTGTCGGGGAAAAGGCTTCAGTGCTGTCTGGTCCTTCTATCTCCTCTTGACTGTTATATGAATTAAACTTAGAAAAGTGAAATAATATCATGTGATATGAATGGAAGAATGACTAGTGTGCATGGGTTCTTGAAGGACATTTTCCCCACTTACTTTCTCTTTTTCTTGCCCAAGTAGGCTGTCAAATTACAAATGCAATCTCTTTTGTTGATATGTGCTGTATATAACTTATAAGACCAGTGGCATCCCTGCATGTCAAAAGTAGAGTGCTGTGGACACATGCAAACACAGTGCAGAATGAAAGCTAACAGCTAGCCTGTGCATTATAAAGGAATTTGATGCGATTCCTGCATCTAACCCACATGTGTCCTGTATGGCAATCTCTCTGATGTAGTATTTGTTGTCTATAGGGATCGTTTAAAGTCAATACTGAGCGAGAGAAAAGCACTCACACTGTGGGAATGTAGACATGTAGTGCATGTGAGGGCCCCAGGTGTAGGTTATAGTTAGATGCTGCCTTGATTGACTAATTATAAGATCAACACAACCAAGTCTAATGTTTTGACATGTTAGAATTACAGTAAGTTGTCAAATGTTACATGCTCGGTAGAAGTATATAACTCACAGTATCTACACCCATAGTATCTATGTTGTTGATTTTTTTAAATCTCTACCTTGCCCTCTCTCATACTCTTGCATCTCTTCTTAACTCACAGCCTCCACACCACCTCCGAAGCCCCCACCCCCAGCCGCGGGCCTGGTGAAGCCTCCGAGGCCCAACATTGGAGGAGGCGGCGGAGGAGGAGTCAGCGACCTTAATGACATGCTGGATGACCTCGTAGGAACGGTCACGCCTGCCAGGTAACAAACACCTGAGATACCAGTACTTGTTCTTTACACAATGGAGTTATAAAACTATGTTTACTTTAAAACCAGAAACATTCAGGACATAAAGCTTTCATGTATTGGAGCTGATGGCCTTTTTTTTGCGGCATGAAACTATTGCAAATTTTTACTGGCATTCAATGCATTGTGTAGAAAAAAACCTTTTGTGTGCCCTGTTACTTTCGCAAATCTGCCTGCAAAAATCTCTGTTTTTACAGTATGCTCTGAGTTAGAGTGTGTTCATACTCCCAAGAACTTCTGTATTTATGATCATGACTCTGAAACATCTTTCTATACATGTCTGAGAGTTTATTAAGTGTTTACACCAAACTGTTTCCTCCATGCACAGTAAACAGAAAATAACATTACAGACATCAGCTGTGTCTCAAACAAGCACACATCTTTAGACACCTAGATACAAGAGAACATAGCTTGGTTAGGCTGATGCGGTGAAGCAACATATGCTTCGATTTATGCAAATTATTCTTAAAAATAAGGGGTCTAGTGAAATCAGTTTGCATTCAATATATTGATGATAACTGTTGGTCCTTTTAGGGTGAGATATGAAGTACTAAACAAAAACTGAATTAGAACTGTACCTTTGCAAAACTTTCAACTTGATTTACTGGAAAAGAAGTTGCATGGAGATAAATTGTTTTGCCATCTCTGGTCAAACAGGATAATTCCTGCTGCAATAGTTTAAGCTCTCTTTTAAAATGTTGATATTATCTCCAGAAAAAAAAGTCCTTGTTATTAAAGTTTTCTGTTGGTATAGTACATGCAATATTTCTGATCAACATACTATACTCTTTTACTGTAAAACCAGAAAATTTTGTGGGCATTTTAATTTTGCAAAATTCACGACAGCCAAGATTTGCAAAATTAAAATGCATGCGAAAGTTCTTGTCCACACTATCTTGCATTGGATGCCTGTGGCAATTCGTGAAAATTTCATCCCGCAAAAAGTCAGTCAGCTCCATTCCATGAAAATTTCATGCTGCGAATATTTCTTGCTTGACAGGATGGTCTCTTAGATAAATTATCCTCTTCTCACTGAAATTTCATGGGTTTGTTTGACACCAAAGACATATTTCACTTGCTGTATTATTAGAATTTATGAAAGGAAAAATCCTACAAGGTGTCAAGAGGTCTAATATACTGATTACAGTTTTCACCATGCAACTCTTCCTTTTTCAGCTGCAATGCACCCCTATTGTCCTAATCGTGATCCAAACTTGTGATTAAAAGTGGGCTGGCTTACAGGCAGTAGCCTCTCCTTTGCTTAAAGTGTATCTGTACCCAGAAATTGCATTTTCTGATGTTGTAGTTTATTGCATTCGTGGTATCCCTGAGAATATCTGAGAGTGTGAGGTTTCCTCCTATACAGAGATATCATATTAAAACGATCAGTCCCCCAATGCTTCAAACCACAGGCGCCATAATCTAAGACTAGCTGTCTACCATTGTAGCCTTCTACAGCGTGTACCTTATCGTAGCATTGGATTGCGTAGTTCGATAACTTTCTGTACAAACTTCAATGTTCGGTGTCACTTTTCCAACTCGCAGACGCATGTACGTACGCAGCTGGGTGCTGCCAGGCCATGGTACAGCCTAATCAGCAGCGCAGCAGCATTTGTTGTCATGCAGACTCAGCGGCTCGAGAGAGAGCCAGCGGACCAGGCGTCCATGCAATCAGATTCCCGTACCATACAGTGGGTTTGGCCACCCTCGAAATTGCAAGGCGCGGCAGGGCTGGGCGGAGAAAACCTTTTTTTACTTTTCATTCAGCTTCGGTCATTTCTCATACCTCTTTGGGTACGATTTCTCTCTCTTTACATTTCGACATAGAGTATTATGTAGTTCTGTCAAGCTGTTGTCTGTACTTTAGAATCGGTCATTTGTAAGGTTTGCTGCGGCACTTTGAAGGAAGTTTTGCTACTTGTCCTACCGCTTTGTGCTATCATTGGTAATACATGTACTAGCAGCCACTGGGGTGTTTTAGGTGATAATATCGAATAGTGATTATGGTCATATTTCGGACTGTTAGGCTAAGGGCAAAATGGTTTGATTAGTGATGACAGTGATAATTATTTATGCTGCCTGATGTAGGTAAAAGACAGCCTGCTGAGCAGACTGTACTTTCTTTCGATTTCCCTTCTCCCCTGTTACTCCCCATCTTTCCCCTCCCATGAGTGATGAACACACACACACACACACACACACACACACACACACAAAGTCCCTTACAGTGCAACAGACAAGAACAATGTGCTACATGTAGCAACCAATGTCTTTTTGAAGTTGAAGCGAAATGTTCATGATGAAGAGTAAGAAAACACACTAACAACAGTCCATAGAGGAAAACTTGACCCCGTCCAAATGGACACTTCCACAAAAGCAGAGTGCTACATAAAAGAAGGCAAGTGTATGTATTCCTGCAGATCGTAAGCTGCAATGTACACGTTAATAGCCTAGGAAAAAGGACAAAATGTCTGGAAGTAGTCTCTAGTCAATTAAGACCCCTTGAAATAATTGCAAATGACATGATTTTTTTCCTTTCTTTCTTTTGGCCTAAAAGAGAAAACTGAGCAGTCCAGTGGTGTTTCTGAAATGTTCACTCAGGCATACTAAAGGATTTGTCTATCACTTCATGGCCAAATTGGAATCACATTTCCAAAGAAACATGCTATTAAAGAGGTCATATGCCAAGACAAATATTAAGTGATGCTGAAACCTCATGTTGGAGTTGGGTGAGAGCCACCAAGTTGGACAGCATGATCATAGCAATCTAACACTTCCTGTTGTCTCACACTCAGCAAAACTGTGTGTTTACTTGTAAAAATTTGCAGGTATGTTAACTCTGAGCTGTGAAAAACCTTCTGAATTGTACTGAGAGGATTTGGTAATCAATAGTCATTTGTTTTCTGCTCGTTAAAAAGACATGATCATTTCTTTATTGAACATAAACAGTACTGAAACCATGGAGCTGATGGCTCCCTGCCATAACCAAGCCTTAGCAGTTCGGCCTGTGAGCCAATCCCAGTTAGCTGCCAAACTGGCAGAATGGAGTGCCGTTTAAAGTTTTTTAATCCACATTTTGTGTAATTCAAGAGATTTAAATTGTAAGTGGAAAGCTTAAAAGTTGAAAAGTCAACTATTGCACCCGAGCATTGGAAAGGCGCATAGGCCCTATGCGTGTTGGTGTACCAAGAAGCAAGGCGATACTGATAATAAGTAGTCGATAAAGATGTTTTCAGATAGATGCAAGCAAAGAAAACATGCACATGCTATCAAGCTTTGCACAGCTAATATTGAGTGAACTGGCTATTAATGCAGCAGGTGTCTATCTTTGTGTGAAGATCTCTATGAAGTTTATATTTCCCAGTTAAGGATGCTTTTTGTGATGAGCAAGAATTTTCTCTAGGGTACTGAGGACACGTTTATACACCCCTCAAATTTAAATTTCAGAGTACAGATACACTTTAAGACAAGCCAGAAGATGGAGTGGGGGGGGGGGGGGGGGGGGGGGAGAAGGGAAAGGGAAATGTTTCAAACAAAAGTAGATGTACAGTATGTCAGGTTGGTGTGAAGATGCCAGTGTTAATTGCATTGCAGTGTTCAATATTCAGAATGTAGACGCTTTATCAAAATCGTACATGTATGCTTGCAGGAGACTAGTTGTTTTTTTATGCCTCCGCCAACGAAGTGGCCGGAGGCATTATGTTTTCGGGTCGTCCGTACGTCCGTCCCGTTTCATTTTTGTCGATATCTCAAGAACCGTGTGGTGGTTTTGCATCAAACTTGGTATGAGGGTATATCCTTGGGGGATGATACTTTATGTGGATTTTAGGGTCACAGGGTCAAAGGTCAAAGGTCACAGGTTATTTTGTGAAAAAAAAATTGAAATTTCATGTTTTTCTCCATATCTCGCAAATGGTTCAAGGTATCTTCATGGAACTTAGTATATATGCTTGTACCGATGGGCAGTGATTATCTAGGGAAGTTGGGGGTCATGGGTCAAAGGTCAGGGGGTCAAAGGTCAAGGTCAACTCCTCAAAATATAACTACTTTCCTTATATTTATGCAATGCCTGAAGGACTTTTTTAAAACTTGATGTATGCATGTATAACCCAATATATATTCTGTGGGAAGTTTCTTGCCAAAAGGTCAAAGGTCAAGTGAAAGTGCTAAATTGCACTTTTTCCTCCATATCTCAAAAGTAACTCAAGGTATTGTCATGAAACTTACATATTTATGCATGTTCTACCTAACAGTGATTCTCTTTGGAACTGTGGGGTCAAAGGTCAAAGGCCAGGTTTCGATAATACTATTTTACCATTTGATACTGAAATTATACTTTTTCTCAATCCCTTGAAAATTACTCAATGCATAAACTTGTAAAAGGGTCAAAAGTCAAGTGAAAATCACCAGTTCCCCCAAATACCTGCACTCTGACGTTTTAATCATTCATCCAATTGAACCTAGTTCTATGAAAGTGAACATTCAGCACATTTGTGGCAAACCTGTCATTCTAATATTTTGCCAATTGTGTGAAACTGTCATCACACATTGTCAAGACATTGTACTATAGACCTATTAGGAGAACCATGCATTATGGCGGAGGCATACACCAGTCGCCGTAGCGACATTTCTAGTTTATTCATCAAAATTGGCTTTATGAGATGAAGAAATCCAAGGAATATATCCTTTCCTGAACTCTAGCCTCTGCCCTGATTTGTTAGTATCTGCTGCATTTGATGATGATCAGTATTAAAACAGACATTTCTAAAAATGCTGGAGTGGAAGAGCTCTTTATGTACTTGATATTACAAACTAAAGATATTCAGTGATGGTTGATTTGATAATGTGGATTAAGACTCAAGGGAACATGCATGTATATCTTTTCTTCTCTGCCTCCTTCTACTCCCTCCCCCCAATCCAGCTACTCTGTGGAGAGCACAACCACCAGCTACACCCATCAGTCACAGCCACCGCCACCCAGCCAGCCCATGGGGAGGGTGATGACCAACGATAACCATGCTCCGCCCCCTCCCACCCAGCCTCAAATCAGCCAACCTCCAATGAGGACCGCCTCCTCAGCTACCAAGGAGTTAGATGACCTCATGGCCTCCCTCTCCGACTTCCAGGTAGAACTGAGGATACGCTCATTTGGTTGCCATGGCAATATTCCACCTTGTTTGAAGAGTAGTAGTGTTCATATGTTTCGTTAATGAAATCTTGTTTGCTGATTGGTTTACATAGCATCATGCGACCAGACATAACATTGCTTTGTTGAAGACAAATGCCGCTTGAGAGCAATGTGCCATTATTATTATTATTTATTCGGCTTTCATTCACAAATTTCATAGTACATATTTCGAAATCAGAACATACACTGGAGTGGTAAGGGTGCACCAGGTTGGGCAGCCCGGGTCTGGAAAGAGCCAACTAAATGACTTGGGGCCCTCAGGCCATCCTCCCCAACCCACCTGGTGCACCCAAAACAGTCAGTTTACCAAAAAAAAAATATATATATATAAATTTCATTAACAGGCATATATTTAAACAAAAACAAAAACAAAACAACCGTTTCTTTGTAAGTGTCAATTTAGATATGTGTAACTACATGTACCAATCTTTCTTATTCCATTCAAATATCAGAGGCCATTTTCTACATAACAAAACTAAGAAAGAATATTAATAATACATTGCACATATGTTTGTCAACTCTTGAATGGCAGACATCAAAACCTGACTCACTTACAAATACATGCAGTTAACACACAATGCATAAATTCAAAGTTTCCATATAAACCATACATATATATATTCCCTACAGCATTTCATTTTGACTTCATTATATTTGGACAATTAACAAAACATAACTGCGAGAAAGAGAGAGAGAAAGAGAAGAAGATAAAAAGAAAAAAAACATCATAAATAACTATTAAATATCTAACTCAACGTACCCAACCCAACGCAGCACCCAGGGAGCCAGCTCAACCAGCAATGCATAAATTTGAAGTTTCTATATAAACTATATTCCCTAACAGCATTTCATTTTAACTCCATTATATTTGGACAATTAACAAAACAGAACTGCAACAGAGAATGAGAGAGAAAGAAAGAGAAGAAGATATAGAGAGAAAAACAACATAAATAGCTGAATATTCAACTCAACCTACCCAACTCAACCCAATACCCAGGGAGCCAGCTCAACCAGCAATGATTATACTGCATGCCTTCTATTGGGAAAAAACAAAACAAAACAAAACAAAAAAACTACCATGGCAATGTACCGCTGCAGCGGCTCAACATTGAATAACTGCACACTCTGCTCACTAATAGTCACATGTGCCATATCTCAAATCAAATGCCCATAACCCGAGTAAGGTATTGGAATAAACAATTTCCATGATTTTCGTTAAATAATGCTAATACAATGGCAACACAATGTTTGACATGAAGAAAAAAATATGGGAAAATATATGGGAAAAAAGATGAAATATGCACAACTATATAGGAATTATCATTGCTGTCACATATACAGTACCAAAATTTAAATCAAATTGCTCAAAAGCTGAGGGAGTTGAATAAATTCACAATAGTATTATATGATTTACATTCAAAATATGCTGTTAACATGGCAACACATTTTATAGCAATGATGACAGATCAATTTTGTACAGGTAAATAGTATAATGGTAACATGTGCCATAATTGAAATCAACTGATAAAAAATCATAAATATTAACAAGTTTCATATTTTAATGATTTGTATTCAAAATGTACCATTCAAAATGCCCTTGCAAACAGATAAAAAAATGCATACTTTAGATATACAAATATTGTCTAATCAAGGGAAGAGACATGCGCTTTCAGTCTTTGCTGCCAGTTTTGAAAGTTCACGAGCACAAAGTCTATGCGCAAGTCCGTGGGCAGCTGATCCCATAAAATGGGAAAAAGGTGCATGGCTGTCTTTGAAAGTCTTTGTGTGCGAGCTTTCAGATGTAATGTCGTATTCATGGTACATTCATCGATAGTGAGTGTAAAGTGCTATCAGTGTTGGTCTCATAGACCATTGTGTAAAATCACTGTGCACGATACACTGATCATCTGTGCTGCAGTATGTACGTAAACAAATAACTAAAAACCAGAGTGACATTTATTGTAAGTGAAAACATTGTGTGATTATACCCCCGCCAAACGAAGTTTGAAGGGGGTATATAGGAATCAGCGGACGGTCGGGCGGTCAGTCGGGCGGTCGGTCGGGCGGTCGGTCCATTGCAAATCTTGCGTCGCGAACTACTTCCTCAGTTTTCAACCGATTCCCATAAAACTTGGCACAGATGTGTGCCTTGGGTTGTAGATGTGCAAGACGTATTTTTTGACAGTACCCAAAAGTACGTTGCCATGGTAATGGCATATTATGGGCAAAAATGGGTACAAATTTGCGTTGCGAACTCCTCCCACAGTTTTTGATCAATTTTTATGAAATTAGGTACAGATGTTCATCTGAATATGTTAATGTGCAAGACACATATTTCCGCAGTGGCAAAAAGTGCGTTGCCATGGTAACGGCATGTTATTGGTAAAATATAGGGCAAAATGCTTCATGGCAAAACTGCTTCATCAGTGTTCTTCCAATTCTCATGGAATTCATATTGAATGTTTGTCTTAGGATATAGGTCAGCATGACACATTTCTTGACAGTGACAAAAAGTATGTTGCCATGGTAACAGCTCACATATTATGAGCCAAAATGATGGAAAATTTTGTGTTGCAAACTACTTCCTCAGTTTTTGCCCAATTTCCATGAAACTTGGTACAGATGTGTGCCTTTGGTTGTAGATGTGCAAGAGGCATTTTTCGACAGTACCCGAAAGTACGTTGCCATGGTAACGGCATATTAATGGCAGAAGATCAAGGAAAGATCTTGCGGATTTAACTACTTCCTCAGTTTTTTGACCAAAGCTTATGAAATGTTGTTTTGACCAAAGCTTATGAAATGTTGTTTGGCGGGGGTATAACCAGTCGCTGTAGCGACATTTCTAGTTTTTAAATGATTTATTTGAGATTTATTTGAAGTCAGGAAATGACTTCAATAATGCTACAGATATGTAAAGAATATCATGTGTGTTTTCATGGTCAGTTAAAGGAGTTGTGCAAAGACTCGTTTGTTGCTACATCTCAGTTTACCGTCATTTTACTCCTTACAGCTCTCTCCAACGGAAACCACGAGTAACCACTCCTACGGCCGGCCTCAAGAACCCGCCTACGCCCAGCCCCACAAGGTCACCCCGCCCCCCAAGCCGGCCCACCCACCACCCAGCCTGGTGAACATCAACAATACACCACCAGCAGCCCCGCCCCCAAGCCAGGCCCCGCAACCTGGCTATGCCCCCTCCCAGCCCAGCCAGCTGGACTCCATGCTAGGCCACCTCCATTCGGATGTCAGCCGCCAAGGGGTGCAGACCATGGCAAAGGGCATCTGTGCCGCCTGCCAGAAACCTATTGTAGGGCAGGTAGGTTCCCCCTTTACTTCTCTTTCCAACCCTCCCTACCCCTCCCTCCAAAGGAACATACATTGTCCAGCTTCATTATGTAATATCAGAACTTAACTCTCTCTCTAAAACACGCAAAAATTAGCATGAAAAATAATTCACAAAAAGCTGTTGATACAGTAGCAGAATGACATTGCATAGCTCAGACAGACCATTTCGTAATCCTATTCACTTTCAATGAGAAATAATTGCATCTACAGCCTCTCATATCCCATACAGCATTAAATTCACATTAACCACAAAGGAGCATTTTCTCCATTCTTCATAAGGTATTTTCAGTATTCCCATTAACCCTCTCTGACATAATCAGAGAGAAGGGAATTTTAATTTCTAATGATTTTCAGTAGGTAAAACAAATTATTTTCAGGGACAGATTTTTTCTTCAACGTTGGTACGGTACTGCAAATAGCAATCACCATATTTTGTTTTCCCTTCCCCAAAAATTCTTCTTCAGATCGTGACGGCCCTTGGCCAGACGTGGCACGTGGAACACTTTGTCTGTGCCAGGTGCCCCAAACTCCTGGGATCCCAGACCTTCTTTGAGAGGGACGGAAAGGCCTTCTGCGAGGAGGACTACCATGAACTCTTCGCCCCAAAGTGTGCCTACTGCCATGGCCCCATCAAAGACGTAAGCTCCCTAACCTGCCTCCATTCTGGCTTTTCCTCCACCAGTCGTAGTTTTGGTGCAGCTCCGTGCTGCAATAAATGGGTTGCAGTGGGCTGTTGCCATCAACAATATGAGTGCGTTTGAGCGCTCTCCTGAAGTGAATTGAACCGTACCATAACAGCACCAAAGGAACGCTCAAATGCTCCTAAAGTGTACCATACTGAACCCAACCGAGTTAAAATTGGACCACCTCCCAATGTGCCCCAAAAGTGGTCCAAAAGCATACTAAAGTTTGTGTGTTTGAGAATGTATGTAACACGCACATACATCACAATGCAAAGCATTCATTCTCTTTGTTTGGGAAATCTGAAAGTAGTTTAAGCATACCAGGTGATTGACCCTGTTGCTACAAAGTGTGTGACCCCCCTCTAAAAATAATTCATGGGGTATGCTTTCTCCACAGAGCTTTCGAATGCTCCAAATCTAGCACAGTTTGGTATGGTGGCCTTTGGTTCATTTCGCTTTTGAACGCTTGAACGCACCCATAGTTACAAGGAGGTGCTGCTGTGAATGCTGGTAAAGAGAGTTGCAGTATCCAAGGATTGGGAAGGGAAATAAAGACACAGACTTTGTCAGCATTATCTGAGGTTGATATATATGTGTTCAAAATCAAAATAAGGTGACAGTTTACAATAAAATTCCCTGTTTGTGTGGGCGTCAACAGTGTAATAGCCAGGCAAGAAGATTGAAACATAAGAATCCTTTTTCTTTGCATACAACAAGCTTTTCATTAAAAACAAACAAAAAAATACGTAGGGAGCTCTGTATGGGGAATAAAAAACAGAACCCTGTGCAACTCTTTACTACTACTGTAAAAGTGGATATTTTCGCGCAACTAATTTTTCATGCTTGGCCGGGTAAGAAGAATTTCGCGTGTTTTTAATTCCACGGAATAATGACATCAACCTCTGGAACATATGGCACGCAAAAATATTCGCGTGCTTTTATTTTCGCACTACCTTCTGATTGTGCGAAATGTGGGAAAATTTCCACTTTTACAGTATACCCTAGCAAAAGTTACATCCTGAAGTCCTCAAAGCCAAGAGGTCTATGTGTAACATGCTTTTGTAGTAAGTTGCGTGATATCAAATGTGTGGTTGTTGTAAAGCCAATCTACTCGAATTATTTTCTCTCTTGCCGTCTTTCAGAAATGTGTGACTGCCCTCGACAAGACATGGCATCCGGAACACTTCTTCTGCGCCCAGTGCGGCAAGACGTTCGGGGAGGACGGCTTCCATGAGAAGAACGGTCGTGCCTACTGCCGCGATGACTACTTTGACATGTTTGCGCCGCGGTGTGGCGGCTGCAACCGTGCCATCATGGAGAATTTCATCACAGCCCTAAACGCCCAGTGGCATCCAGAGTGCTTTGTCTGTGCTGTAAGTCTTTCATTGCATTGCCCTAAAAGAAAATTGAAGGGTGTGTACAGACCTGGTCGAGGTGAGGATTTAGCTTTCAACGTTTTGCGAGATATTCAGAAACCACTCTATGAGATGTCAAAGAGCATGCAGTTCTAAGGGGTATCAAAAGTTTATTCGATGAAAATTGGTTTTGAAATGGCTGAGATATCCAAAAACAAGGTGAAACAAAGAGATCCTAATAAAGTTGTGGCATGTCGCCTTTCATTAATAGCACTTTTTTGGATATCTCAGCCATTTGAAAACCAATTTTCATCAAATAAACGTTGAATCCTTCTTAAAATTACATGTACTTATTTCATAAGAGGCTGTTCATTATCTCACTTAGGAATGTTCAAAACATGAATTCCCACCTCAACCAGTACTGTACAGTCCCTTTAACCCTAAAAAGACTGGGCTATTTTGGTAGCTCGAAAGACTGGGGGGGGGGGGGGGGGGGGCCTAAAGGGCCCCCCCTTAAGATCTCGGCCATGGATCACGCGATTGCCGCGGAAATTTGCACAATGGTAGTGTGCGATGTAATCTACAAGATCGTATATTTAAATTTTCCAAAATAGTCTTCTTTTATTTTATTTTGATTAATTATGCTAATTTATGTGAGAAATCACTCTTTGATCTAAATCAGTAAATAAAGCTCCAAAAGTGCTTATTTTTGGTCTAAACATTCTTTGTGGCATTCTTAGCAAATGTACTTGAAAAAAAATTCGGTTACAAAATTAATTTCTTATTTATTTTATTGTTTTATGAATTTCTTATATATTTCCTTGTTTTTTCGACATTTTGTTTTTGTTGTTTTTTAGCAAAATTTGTGGCAGACACTTTTTGAAGCATAATACTCCTAAAACAACTTAATTTTAGCCATTGAGAGTAAAAATAAGCATATTTATATGAACCATATGAAAAAACTCAATTTGCATTGACTTTTTACACAAAATCACATTTTTGAGCCATTTTCGGTCTTACATGCATGTACAAAAAGTTATGTAACTTCAGAACCGTACCCCTGGGCGTCACAAATTTGGTGTCAAAATGTGCGGGAAACTCAAAAGAAAAAAGTCATAGAGCATCGCGGCGAGAGCATTGCGTGTTGCAGCATAATCGCGCAAAATGTTGAGTCTTTTTAGGGTTAAACCCCAGTCTTTTTAGGGTTAAACTCATCGTTTTGTGGTTTGTTCTGTTTTTTATTTTATATAGGCATTGAAGCGTACGCTAATCAGTAACTTTGGACTCCAGTCAAGGTTCTTCAGCTGTGTGTATACTTACATAGAGATCAGTAGTAAAGCTGTACACAATTCGATACAGGATTTCTCTCATATATCCAAGTCGGGCTAGCCTTCCCAAAGCATGATGCACCCATGCTACTGGATCTAATTGAGCTCACACAAAGAGGGAAAGCCAGTGATGATATTTACCTTGAACAATTAAAGGTCATTTGTAATCGCCATTATCCAAGTTTTTTTCAATGACACAGCTGTGATCATATTTACTGTGATTCAAAACATTGCTGGATCAGTCCATCAGGACTTTACTTGCCATGGTTTCTGTCAGTCTCTCCCACTTTCTTAAGTGTAATCCTTGGTTCATTTCTTTTCTGTGCTCTCGAGTAATGCATCACTTTCCCTTACTTTTTTCCAACGCAGGAATGTCGGGTACCGTTCCACGAGGGCGACTTCTTCGACCACGACGGCGTGCCGTACTGCGAGATGCACTACCACGCCGTGCGCGGGTCGCTCTGCGCCGGCTGCAACAAGCCCATCACGGGCCGCTGCATCACCGCCATGCAGCGCAAGTTCCACCCCGAGCACTTTGTCTGCGACTACTGCCTCAAGCAGCTAAACAAGGGCACCTTCAAGGAACAGAGTGGCAAGGCCTACTGCCATGGGTGCTTCGTCAAGCTCTTCAACTAGAACAGCCAGTGAGGGCGAGCTGAGGGAGAAGGAGGGAGTGTCGTCTGAGAGATGGATGCGTCGCGTTGTCACACGTGTCTGCGCCGTTAGGTTTTATTGCCCCGGAAATGATCACAGCCTGCTTATCCTGTATTAGCTGTGAGGAGGTAGAAAAACAATATAAACTCTAAAGAGATAGTCTTGCTCCTGTGGACTTGTTGCTGCAGAAAGATTTGATGAAACGGAAATCTGAAAGGGAAGACAAAAAACTGCACTCACTATCCCTTCTGTTGTTTATATTTTGCGTTGTTTAATTGTCCTTTATTTTTTGAGGGGAATAAGAGATTGAGCGGTAAAGTTGTATCAAAGAGCCATATACACAGTAGTAGCATCATCTGCACGTTTCCATTATATGTTGTAAACTTCCTTGGATTGAAGCAGAGAAAGAGAGGGAATCGCTGAAGTTAGGACTATAGAGTATCAAAGTGTGATGTCACAGCCAATCATCGCCATGGAAACTGGTTCTACGCAAGTTCAACTGGCCATAGTGTTTATGCCTGCACCCTCTGGTTCCAACCCAAGATACAACAAAATACTGTGGCATCATCACTTCACTACTCTATGATGTACTACTAATGATTCTGACTTCATCCCTGCTTCATATCAATGCTTATCCACCTGGGCAAACTTTTCCAATAGCAGCAATAGAAACATGACATCACGATCTGGGACGGAATGGAATCATCCTGAATGAACCTGTGAGAAGCTACAGTAAACTGTGTCAAAACATATTAGTTCACCACATCCTTGTATTGTTTGTATACTTTTTCTCTTGCATACTCTGCCTTGTTTTTGGGGGTAGTACAGAGTGCATAATTAGTTGGTTTTTATGCCTCCGCAACGAAGTGGCCGGAGGCATTATGTTTTCGGGTCGTCCGTCCGTCCGTCTGTCCGTACGTCCGTCCGTACGTCCGTCCGTCCCATTTTGTTTTTGTGATATCTCAAGAACCGTGTGGTAGTTTTACATCAAACTTGGTATGAGGGTATATCCTTGGGGGATAATACTTTGTGTGGATTTCAGGGTCAGGTCAAAGGTCAAAGGTTATTTTGTGAAAAAAAATTTGAAATTTCATGTTTTTCTCCATATCTCGCAAATGGTTCAAGGTATCTTCATGGAACTTAGTATATATGCTTGTACCGATGGGCAATGATTATCTAGGGAAGTTGGGGGTCATGGGTCAAAGGTCAGGGGGGTCAAAGGTCAAGGTCAACTCCTCAAAATATTAGTACTTTCCTTAAAATGCAATATGCCTGAAGTTTTTTTTTTTTTTTTTTAACTTGATGTATGGCATGTATTACCCAATATATATTTTTGGGGAAGTTTCTTGCCGAAAGGTCAAAGGTCAAAAGGTAAAAGGTCAAGTGAAAGTGCTAAATTGCACTTTTTCCTCCATATCTTGAAAGTAACTCAAGGTATCATCATGAAACTTACATATTTATGCATGTTCAACCTAACAGTGATTCTCTTTGGAACTGTGAGGTCAAAGGTCAAAGGCCAGGTTTAGATAATGCTATTTTCCCATTTGATACTGAAATTATGCTTTTTCTCAATACCTTGAAAATTACTCAATGCATTTACAACTTATAAAAGGGTCAAAAGTCAAGTAAAAATCATCAGTTCCCCAAATACCTGCACTCTGACATTTTAATCATTCATCCAATTGAACCTAGTTCTAGGAAAGTGAACATTCAGCACATTTGTGTCAAACCTGTCATTTTAATATTTTGCCACTTATGTGAAACTGTCATCACACATTGTCAAGACATTGTACTATAGACCTATTAGGAGAACCATGCATTATGGCAGAGGCATATCAGTAGCCGTAGCGATATATCTAGTTCTGTGGATGAGACAATCTTCCACGAGTGGAAGCGGTCACTTGTAAAACTTCTGTGGATTTCAGATCAATACTTATCTCAAAAGTATATCAACGAACTCAAATTAACAATTCTTGCATCAAGTTTTTTTTTATTGCAACTGATTGACAAATTACCCTTTGTCATGTACCCTTTTTACAGTGGACTCCCGTTTTAATGAAGTCATCAGGACTGGCAGTTTTCTCTCGTTATATCAAAATTTTGTTATGACCGAACAAATTAACAATAAAAATAAATCGAGTAGATAATGTGGTCTGAATTATTACTTCATTGTAACCAGAATTTTGTAATAACCGTGTTCATTATAATGGGAGTGCATTGTATTATGGCTGTTAGTCAAACACTGAATAATCAGTGTTTATTTACGTCAATGAAGGACAACTGGTCAATCAGTTTCAATATCTCAATGTAGCGTTGCAAGAGATACACATTCTGCAATATCACGATATGAAGGTCACAAGTTAAAGATCTAGCTGGCAAAGTAGACATATTCAGGTGAAAACGAAAGGAAAACTTTTTCAAACAACCAGGTGATCTTAACACAAACCACTCTTGAGCTGTGTGTTGCCTGTAGACTGATTTTGGCCAAGTACAGAAAGTGAACTTAAGCAAAGCTTATGACAGAGTGAGAATATCCCTTTAAGCCTGCATTTCACTCAGTTTCTGAGTTCCGACACTCATTCACGTGTTCTGGTTTTGCCAACTTATTTTGCATGTGGGGATCTTCTTCAATGGCATCTCTGACGAAATCAGGTATAACAAATATTGCGTATGCTGGTTGAAATTAACTCCCTGACACAAAGGCAGGTTGAGTAGCAAGTTCTTATCTAATTTGGTTCATTGTTTATTAGACTGTTTCTAGATTTAGTGTGCTACGTAACAAGCAAGGCGTGGCTGTGTATGAACATCATTCATGTAGACCAAAGTTATAATCTATGGGGTTAGTGGCCTCAAACAGCAAACTGCAGAAGTATATATACTGAGAGTATGTTTATGAACATGGAAATCTGCGGATAGAAAGAGCTATTTTATTGTGTAACATACAGAACTGATTTCAAGATAATGGCTCAGCACATCACAGAGATCTGTTGTATAATGAGAAGAGAAAGACATGTGAAGTATATATTTAAGGCATAATGGAGTGTATCAGATGTTGTGAGAAGGGGAGGACGAGGCATTTTATCTAGCGTTTTGTCAGATATTTTCTTCGGACAAACTGTTACAAGGTACTGAAATCCTTGCATCTGATCGGCTGAGAGCAAATTTGTCCAACAAATTTGTCACACAGAATGCTTCATGAAATGTCCACCAGGGGGTATTGCATAAAGGGTTTTGGCGGATATTTTTTCTGATAAATTTGCTCTCAGCCAGTCAGATGTAAGGATTTCCGTAGCTTATAACTGTCTGTCAGAAAAAAAAAAAATATCTGACAAAAAGTTTGATTAAATGCCCTCCAGGTGTCTGTTTCACGAACGTCTTCACCTCACTGTGCATCATTATTGTAACTGCAGCTATAGAGCTGGTTCCAATGACATCACAAAACCATGCTGAGGGGCAAAAACTGTGTATGGGAGGCCCTCATACACGTGGGCAAGCGTGTAAAAGTTGCATCCCACAGCCCATGACAGGCGGGCAGGTAGGCAGTGCATGTACAGCGCACTAGAGCTATGCACTTTATACACATGTGATTTCTTTTTGCCCCTCATGCAATGTATCATTTGACGTCATGGAATCTCGTCTATTAGGGAGGCAGGATGAAGAAAGCAAGTCATCACCATAGTAACCAAACTCATACGCTGCGATCAATGCCGATCTCTGTAAAGTGGGATGCTGGATTTGGTCAATAGGCTACTAAAATTCACTGCTGCTTTTGTAATTGTATTATTACTATTATTATTTTGTGTTAATTTTGTTTCTGTAATCTTTAAAGCATGCTGGGCTTTTGCAAGTTCTTGTTGGTTTTTTTTTTTTTTTTTTTTTTTTTTTTTTTTTTTTTTTTTTAATGATCAGTATTTAATGAAATATCCGTGCTCAAGGAGGATGTTTGGCTACATTTATTGACCAGAGTTGATTGTAAATTGACGTTGAAAAGAAAAAATAATGAAGGGAAAGCAGAGTGCATCAAGGATAGGGCTTAAAGCTGTTGAAGCATCGTCTTCCATTTTGTACAGAATTCAAAATAAACACTGAAGTGAGTGGCTCCCTCTAAGTGTTTAATGCATAAAGAAAATAAGAATGAATGAAAATGGCTGTACATCCTGAAAAATAATTCACTGCTCATTTCCATACTCCTTCATGCCATTTTTCATAATGAATCTTGGAAGGTTCCGAGTCATCTCTTCAATATTTGAAATTGTGACTCATCCTGTATGTGTTTCACTTTGCCTTATTCTATTCTTTCTCATTTTTCTCATTTTCTTCTTTTTTTTCCTGTTGATTTAGGACTCCTGATGTATACTAATAGACTATGTGATACTGAAACTCACAGTACTGTTAAATTAATGTTTACACTTGATAAATTATATATATATCTTTAATTATGCTATTTTTTGAGCTCTTAGCAGGGCTTCAATTGAAACGTGTAAATATACCTTTTTGTATGGTAAGGTAAGTGGCGTGTACTCTGTATGTTGTGTGGAAATGTAGAAAGTTGAGTCACGGCATAACTGTCATATCTTACTTGTATATGCACTCTGAGAACTATTTTTGTTTGAATTATCTTTCTTTTTTTTTATCCGCATGTTTATGAGATCAGCAGAAACTAGGGAAAAATGCAATGGAGTAGGTGTTAAAAAAAAAAAAAAAAAGATATCATGGTTGTTAGATAGACCCCATGCATTGCTTTGCGTCTTTTTGAAAGAAGAACGAACAAAAGGATTTGCGCATATACAGAAGAAATTCCTGTCATCCATAGTTTGCAGAACTGTAGATGGCCAGCAGTATGTAGGCCATGTTAGAATGCTCATATTTTATGTGGCTTTAATTCTTCCAAATTTGTTTTTACCCCTCACCTTATGCAAATATCTCTATTCCCTTAGCACCCTCGCCTAATTCCACGTGCATTTACAGTGTTCAATACTAACTTTCAATATGCATCAAATGAACTGATGAAAGAACTTCAAGATCATACTTCCACTGCCATTTGCACTATGTAGCTTTACATTGTGGTTGTTGATGACTCTTCCAGTTTTTATTGCTTCTATTTTTTTTTTTAATATTATGGAACAGAGTGTGAAGATGTTGAAAATTCATGTAGACATTTTAGTGATCTAGATGGGGTTTCATCACGCATGATTTGAAGACTATGCCTGTTTGGTAAAGTGGGCAGTGCAAAGTTTGGATGAGAGGAGAATATGTATATCAAAGAACTTGGTGCCATGGACATGAGCTTTTTTTTTACCAATGTTGAAAATGATTTGATATTAGAAACATACGACTTTGCATGGCATTGCATTGCACTGTAAAGAATTGAGGATCGGAACTTGAACATGTGTACAGTTTATATCATCTGAGGTATATTGCCTACTGTGTGGTGTAAAAGAAAACAGAAATTAAGGGCAGGAACCTAATTTTGGAAATCATGTTCTCATTTTTGATAAGAAAATTGCATTTGATATTTCAATTTTTTAGTTTCAGTTTCAATTTACTTCTGCCACTTTGTTTTCAAGAATGCAATGTACAAATGAAAATACAACAGTGACACAGAGGTTTTGGAAAGATAAGATTTTCAAAGAAAATCAAGTTTTACTAACAAATTCAATAAATTATTTATATACAAGATACAGAAAATTGTTGCATTTGCTCTTCAATGACATATTCCATCATGTCATGCTCTATCATTCTTTCTTTCTCAGTTTTTCTACTCCTTTTTAGTATAATTGGGATGGAGTTGTTTCAATTGATTTTCAGCTCCTCATATGGTATCTCTGGTGTGTGGATATTTGGCACAATTGATGGAACACATAACCGGTGACCAGAGTATGGTTGTCTTTAGAGAATCTCTCCGGCTTTGAAGTTATACAGCACATTAATCATGATAATGACTGAACAGGAGATGAGGTCATGGGAAATCACAGAGTCAAATTAAGAGTACTGGTATGCTGAGATACACCCTGTATTGCCTACATCATTCTCACAATGACCAGATTTTATGGTCCTCTTTCATCTAGACCTGTGCTTCTCAACCTTTCTTGATCTGAGGCCCAGTTTGGCTCCTGCAAATATTTTTGAGGCTGGGAAATAGATCAAATGCAAATCTTTTGTTATATTAGCTCTGGTCCACATCACGGCCCATCTGAGAGAGCTTTGCGGCCCACTGGTTAAGAAGCCCCGCTCTAGACCACAGAGCACCAGTCCATTCGGTCTGTCCATTCGGTCTGGAGAATTATGATGTCAATACACAAGTTTGTCTGTCAACATTTTAATTGAGCTGTGCTCAATGGAAGAAAAAAACCCACATATATACAGACATGTTTCAGAAAGAAGGAAGCATGCTCATTTTTGGATGTGGATTTAATGAAGCAGAACACTGCGAGCAAAGTATATGAAATGTGAGTGTAAAATGCAAATGTTTACTGCAGATAACAAGGTAATATTTCATTCTCATTTTGTGGATGATGAATTTATTAGGTATGATAAAGAAATTTTGTGAATCTTCAGCTCATTTGCTCAGAATGTCACTGTGCTTATTTTTATTCGGGTATGTTATTTTGTGTCGTCAATTTTGACAAGTGCCTTTTTATAAACATGGTGAAGTGTAGGAGCATTAGACACCTCGTCTTATACCAATGCACCAGGTCTGTTGATTACATTAACTCTTCCTTACTTCATTGGTCATTTTTTTTTTTTCTGTGTGTTTATGTTTATCTGTTTGATATGTAAAATGATGCAGTATAGGAGCATCTAATGAATGTGGCTCACACAGATACTCTTTCATCATTAAATGTAGGAAAAAAAAATGTCAAGGACTTTATTATGCTGGAAAGTATTTGAAGCTGTGACTTTCCAGTCAGTATGAAACTCTTTGAACGAGATGTTCAGAATACATCGAACGTCATATGCTGGCTCTCACACATTCTTACATGTGAACATCCTCGCGCATGTATCATTCAGCGTATTTTTCCATCCGAGTTGCTCGCTTATACCACAAATCAAATTTTTGTACAAAGTGCATTATGACGTTTAATGTATAAGTCTGCCTGTATGAAAGCATCAAATCATTGTAACATCACATCATATCCCATCTCGGTCGCACAGCAATGACAATTCTGATTAGAGAGCCTCCTGTTTTGCCATTTTATATTTACTGCCATGTTTGATAAATACACAAACAAAAACAAACAGGAACTCTTGCTTTGCTGGATGTTGGTTGGATGAAATCTGATGTAAAAGAGATTAATTCTCACGGCTGAGCACTGGTAGTTGAATAGTGGAACCATCTTCTTGTCATCGTGCAACATGGCTCCTCAAATAGTTTTGAATCATCTTTACCCTTTGACCTTTTCTGTTGTCACCCCATTCCCCCCCCCCCCTCAAAAAAAGAAAGGAAAAAAAAAAGGTGAAGATCTTAGCAAAAATCTGTGTTATTTTGCAAGCACTTTATATTCTGTCATCATTTCCTGAAGCAAATTCTGCCCTGCCCCACCAGAAGTGTCCCTTCATCTGAAATGCACTAGAGAATTGTCAATGTGTCATCATCTTTCATTTTCTACTCAAATCTTGAAATTTTGTACTGCTACCTCATTATTGTGGTGGTAGATTATTATTTTGATTTTTTTTTTCTCTCACAGTGTTTGATACAAACTTGTGAAGTTTGCAATATTCAGCAAGAAATGCAACTAATTGTAAAGGTACGGAATGATTTTGACTTTAAAATTAATTTGCGTTCGTTTTGTCAACTAGAATTGCTTTATGGTATCATTTTTATTTCTAGGAATATGATTTGTCAAATGACTAAAGGATTGTAAAATGATATTTTTTGTTTGTGTCTGTCTATAATGGTATGGGCATTTATTCTTTATCAATCTGCTGAACTAATCAATTGTCAAGGGTGCTTTACCCCTTATGAAATAAATTCTATACCAATAGCTGAAGCATATCTTTGTATTTTATTCTTATTGAAGTGGTTTCTGAACTGTTGTGCGATTTGTCTGCATTATGAGAAAGGTATGATGCATGTGTTATTATGAATATATGTATATATACATATTATTATTATTATTATTATTATTATTATTATTATTATTATTATTATTATTATTATTATTATTATGATTATTATTATTATTATTATTATTATTATTATGATTATGATTATGATTATGATTATGATTATGATTATGATTATGATTATGATTATGATTATGATTATTATTATTGATAATAGTGTACACTTCTATGGAGCAACAATCTATCAAAGAGATGCTCACAGCACTTTCAGTAGGCTTGAAGATTAAGAAAAGAAAGAGAGACAAATATGTACATTATAATACAGAATATCTTTAAATTTTAAAGATATTTGTACACGTTAAGTTTTGTATTTTAATTTCAGTGTATTTTTTTTATGTCCACATTTGTATATCTCTGTCTATTTGTATATATATGTACAGCACACACAGGCACAAACCATTTGCAAGTCGATCTTTTTTGGCAACTAGAAAGCAATCTTTGACAAAGGTAGAAATTTGACTTTGGTCCCTTACACCTCACATACATAGCCACACTTACAAATGAACAGAGACAAGTAACGAATACGAGAGCTAATTTTGTACATTTTTAAATGACAACATTTATTTCGAGTATTAAATCTTTATCATAACAGATTTTGTTTCATACAGATATATCAAAATATATATACAGATGTGTGTCGGTACTCTTGAAAGAAACTAAAGATGAGGGTTTCAGTGCACCAAACAAAAATTTTATGACCTGTTCACGGGAATCGTTACAATGCACAGTGCAAAAGGGTTAATCATATGTTGTACAGACATGTTATCACTGCATGGAAAAGTTCTGGCATATGATATAAACACTAAACATGTTTATGTATGTATGATGAAAGGAATTAACATCAGCGAAAAAAAAAAAAAAAGCTAAACTGTCAAACAAAAGATTCTGGAGTATCATAGGGAACCTTTTCTTACATTGTTAAACATGCCAGGTTACTACAATTGAATTGTACATTTGCATTTGGAACATGCTAAACTATGTTTTCTCACATGTAAACCTTTGGAGTCACAGTGTGAACAAGCCCCACGGGAAGCCATAATTACTCATTTCACTGTGAACACGCTCAAAACGGAAGCTGAACAGTAAAATCTCTCTAGTACCTTTTAAATAACGCCATCTTGTAATACAATTCTGTGGAAGCACAATGAAACAAATACTATGTTTTAATCTTTTTATATTCTAAAATTTTTACCTTTTGATTGCCCTAGGTATGCAAGAAAATTACATCTACACTGACAACTTTCTCAAAAAGAACATGATTAAGAAAAGTATTGGTGTAAGCATGAAGAAAAGCTCAACTATTGCAAAACAGGAAGAAAAAAAAACACTTAGGAATACCAGTAAAGAGTAAGCATTTGTAAGATATTATATAAATTTACTTTGAAAATGACTTGATTTATCATGCAATGTATTCAAAACAAAGCAAGAATTGTCACACAGAAGTATTTTACACCAACTGCCTCAAAACAAAAACAATAATATGTTGTTTTCTGTCATCACTTAGTTATAGTAAAAATCACATGGCAATTATAGAATCAACAAACTCATATTCAATCAAAACATTGTTTTGTTTTGTTTTTTTGTCAATACTGATTACAGAAGCTCTGATGCCCTGGCCTATAGAGAAACATAATAGTATATGAATTTACTGATGCATCAATAATTACCATTGAAAAGTTAAACAAAATAAGATGGATAAATAAATAATAAAAGGATTGCATAACAGCAAATATGAAAAGTGATGTGAAAAAAAATAAAACGGTGAGGACAAACGAGCATGAGAAAACATCAATTCAATGCTTGCATTTCAAGCAATGCGTTACAGAGGTGATAGTGCTATTTCAGCGGCAAACATTTAAATTTTTTAGTCATTGTCTCAAAGAGTTTAACCATGATGGTGAAGTTAGGAGTGTAATCTGATTATTGCAAGTGTAATTTTCCAATTTTACTTGCAGAGGTCTTCAAAAGTGTGCAGACACACAAGTAGGCTGTTATCATTATATTAAGGACTTTCAAGAGTTATTACTGGTACTGTAAGACAAGTGAACTTTGCACCCATATCAACACCAGTATAAAAACAAAATAAAAGATTAAGAATTTAAAAAAAAATGAAATCAGAGTTTTGTCTTTGCACACAAATGATGTGAAGTACGTAAACAATCAAGTCATAAATTGCGTATACACACACACACTACTACAGGGAGTAATAGACCAAACCTCAACTCTCACGGCAACAGCTAAACCAGTTTTTAAACCCTCCCGAGTATTGCATTCTGGATTTCTTACACCAGGGGTCACCACACATCACAAACGAAATCAGCTGGAACAGAAGGAAAAAAAAATCCCCTTGCCAACAGCAGAGCAAATATCCAATCATCTCTCCTGGTATAAAGCACCTTTTGAAAGCATTCAATGCAGCATAATTAAACAAAAACAACCACAAAGAAACAATTGTTTCCTATTTACATATTTACAACATGCAAATTATTATCAGGAAGGGGAGGGGGATTGAAGATTTTTGGTTTGGTTTGACTTCTAACATTACAATCAGCAGACAAAATGGAACTATTGTATTATTGACAAAATCTGCTTTTTAGGGGTATTAGAGAGATACTCCTCCTTTTTTCACCTTCTACAGTAATACATGTGAATATTTGGAACAACACCCCAGTTATCCTCCAAGCATGGAATAAAGCAAACATGAACGCAGCCCAAAGCAGCACATACACTGGGTTCAAGTGATCAAAATCGGGTGCATGGGCAACGATACTCCCATTGATCACTCCATTGATCACTCCATTGCCCGCAGCACAATACAAAAAAACAATGACACCAGCCGCTAAATACATATTAAGGTTTTTCCTTAAATTGCAGACTTTTGATGGAAGTTGCTTTAAAAAGATAAATAAATAAATAAATAAAAAATGAAAGAAACTATTTCTGAAATATGGTCTTACAAAATTCCACCAATCTGTGACAATGAGAATACAATGTCTCTAGTCACTTCTGAAAATTCTTGATTTTGGTCACATGACCCTCCCACACTCCACACTATTCACTGAAGCCCAAAAATGAAAGTTGATATGGCAGGCAAGCTTTGAGTTTTCCTGTGTAAACAGTACATTAAAAAAAATAATAATAATAATAAATTGAAGTTTATTTTTGGTTTGACCAATGTAAACGGGCCTAAAGATGCAGCCAATGTTCCACATTAATGAGAACAAACTACTGGAGACCCCAGCTCCGTTTTTCCAATGATTTGATGATGCAGAAACAGAGCTCACACATCTCAAATGCAGCAACAATGCAGCTGTACATATGTTGTGTGTACAATACGAAGACTGGCAGACTCTTCTGCAGATGAACAGCATGTCATCAAAATATATGTTAGGAATACTGTCAAATTCTGTGACTTTGCAATATCAGCCAAGTGATAACATGGGTGAGAGAAGAACAGATATAACACGACAGTATTAAAAGCACTGCTATCATGATTAAGACGGGATGATGAAACCACTAGATTGCAATAGATTCTCTTTCCGATGTCACAGAATAAAAATGTAGCTAGGTGCAAACTTTCTATTAAAAGAACATGAAATACTGTAAAACAAGAAATTTTCGCATAGAGCCTACATGATACTTTCAGGAGGAACCAAGATTCGCAAAAGCAAACTGCACACAAAATTTCTTGTCTACACAATGCATTGAATGCCAGTGGCAATTCGCAGAAGTTTCATGCTGCAAAAAAAAAAAAAAAAAAGTCATTTTCCTCCAATTCACAAGAGTTTCATGCCGCGAATGTTTCTGGTTTAACAAAAGAAGACAGTGAAGAATACAAGCTGTCCCCTCATTCAGTGCAGTGTGAATAACACACAGTTTAAATGGCAATAACAATGGCTTGGCACTTACATTGATGCATACCAAAGTGTGATCATAATCATCACATTCCAACCAATACTTGCGGAAATAGAAAGACATCACCCATTGCTATAACACAGACTTGACACTACAAAATCATGCTTACATACAATGTAAACTGCCACCTACAGCCATGGAAATTTCCATGGTAAATGTAAGCTTCTGCACTGTTCCTCGATCTAGAAACAATTCAGTGATAGAGGTTCAACTACATGACAGCAAGAATGAAGAATTAGCATTGTCACAGTTCAAAAACTTCAAAAAGAATCATGATCACTACCCATCACATTTGCTTGAACACAGTGAAGATCACATTGATTATGTTTAAAACACATATTCTCCTATTAAGACCTTCACCAAAGAATACTCGAGACTGGTCTAAATAGTTTAATCCTTTGCCTCCCAAGATAATGTGATTTCCTATCGGGTTGATAAATGGCACACCAAATTTATGTATGCCATGGGTTAACTGGTTGCCAGTCAATGGCAACAGGGCAAGATGAAAGGTTTCCACTCACACACACACACACACACACACATACAAACAAACAAACAAACAAAACTACATATTTTGTGTGTATGTATCGCAAGAAAACACATATACACAAAAACAGTTTGAATCCAAAGATATGTCTTTCTGTGCAGTTCTGATATAATAATTGTAAATATTATATTATATATAATTATAATTAATATAATTAATTATAATTATATATAATTGTCATATTTTTTCCAGTCTTAGCCTCATTTCACTGATAGAGGAGCTATACATGAGAAGAATATGTTTTATACAAGAAGCACGTAACCACATGTTATTTGAAGCAGAGTATTTGGCTAGACAGGACAGCATAACTTCATATTTGGAACAATATTCACATATTGAGTAAATGAAACAATAGGGTGATATAAAAATAGCCTGGTAACAGCAGGTAATGAAGCATTTGACTTCAGGGAGAATGTAGAAATGACACTCGGTAAACATACAGTAAAAACACACATGAATTATTGCACTAAAAGAAATATTTACACAAGGCAAAATAAGAAGAAAATGGAGAGGTTCTTGTGATGGACTTTAAAGGAGAGACCAGATTATTGAACAAAGAAGCACAGTATTTCATTTTATCATCACAGATGTTTTGTTCTGTATTTTAGCTTTTAACTTCAATTTTACTTCTGGCATATCTATTCACAAAAAGAAATGGGCAGTTTCATCCAATTTTGTGTGGATATTCACAAAGATATAAAATGCTCTGAAACACCAGGGCAGTACTGAAAAAAGATGACACTCACATAGTGATGACTTCTGTTACTTTGACATGTGTTTATGAGGGAAATAGAAGGCACTATATTAGCAGACACATCTAATATCTCTTCAAAGTTGAGGGATGCTTGACAATCACTCTTACATATTTTTAAGTGTATATAAAAAGCTTTTTGAGCATAAAACTTCAGAAAATGATCCAACTGCATTAGAATTAAACACACTCCCTGTATTTAGAAACATCTATAAACTTTGGCATACATTTGGTTATTGTTGCAGTCATATAAAATGGAGGTAACATGAGATATCTGGAAAAAATCTGACAAAATGAAGTGTTTTTATCTTGTTTATCCTTTTATTTTAATGAACAACTCAATTTGATATGGATAAACTATTGCTGTGGCTCAAAGAGAAACTGACAGGATTCCTTTTTTGTTGTTGATAATTTGTTCGAGGTAGGGTGGTAAATATCATGAGTTGATTATTTGAAGAATAAAAAAAACATGATTCCGAAGATCATTTTTTGTTTGTTTACCATGAAGAATTGACTAATCAATTCACACAGGACCTCTAACAAACTTCTGGCTATATACATCCATCAAAAGATATATTATGTAATCATGGGGGGGGGGGGGGGTGTATTCCTCTTGTTCACACGAGGGTATGTCTTGAGAAAGTTTGGTAACGATTTTCTCCCACAAGACCACTTTCTTGTTCTTTTCCTTCACTCTTCTCTCTGCTCACTCAAAGCAGCATCGTCCCATCCATAAAACTGGCAACATTCATATTTCTCTATTGTTTAACCAACCCTTCATGTTTTGAAAAAATTCTTCATCTGTAAACATGACAGTATGGCCCACATGAACTCTTAGTACTGTTGGAGAGTAAAGTCGAAGAAGTGTCTCATATCCCTCCAAGTTCAGAAGACTTTGGGAAAGGTTTGCTAAAATCTCAGCTTGTCTGGATGTCTACAACCAAGAGCAACCGTCTAGGGGTGACTGTTTCATTGCTTTGTGACACTGAGCCAAAAATGGTCCCTCATGTTGGCGACACCGAAGTCGAACTGTCATTCTTGATCTTCTGCGAGCTGGAACCGCTGGAGCAGTCCACCCGCACGCGGAGGAACAAGACGTCGTCCTTGACGTAGTCGCGCGTCTTCAGGAAGTTGTGCGAGACGAAGGTTGGGTAGCCGTAGCCCAGTACGTGCACGTCGCGGCTGGGCCGCTGGAAGTTCTTCCAGGTCGGGTCGGGTGTGAAGGACTCCTTGATGTGCATGCGCTTGTTGGGGTCCTCATTCTGGTCGAGTAGCGTGAAGGAGATGGGGAAGGTGAACGGCCAGCGCAGCAGGGAGTCGTAGTCGCCACAGGTGACGCGGATGTACACTGACAGGTGGGCACCCTCGCCCGACCCATTGCCGTTGGGGAAGATGGAGACCTGCAGCTTGTAGCCATAGCGACCGGTGAAGAAGGGCGGGCTGACGATCTCCACCTCCTCCTCACTCTTTGCCCGTGAGAACCGCTCGGCGTAGTTGGTGACCCGCCAGAGGAGTTGACCGTCAGTGTTGAGGGACAGTGTCTCCAGCTGGTCCTCCAAGAAGGCAATGGTCTTCTGCTGGCTGGCCACCACAGAACACATCAGGCTCAGATGGCTCTTCATGCTTTCATCCAGATGCCTCTCCAAGCCAAACCTTGGACCCTGTGGCATGGAGGAAAGACATGGGTAAACAGTATTATGTCTATGAGTCCACCATCAACCAATAAGATTACAGAATTTTGACAATAATCTCTCTAAAGGATGTTCCCTTTTCGAGGCAGCCTTGCAAAAGTTAGTTCATAATGATTAAAAATTCTCCTTTTGCCATCTTGGAATCTTCTGATTTCAAATAAGGAGATACACAGAGAGGACAAATGTTTTTTTTAAGAATTTCCCTTACAAATCAAACAGCCATATTCATAACAGGGCATAAAGATATTCACCCTACATTAGTGCCATGAAAAAAATCGTAGTAGGGATTCTGGATGAAAATGTATATTCATTATGAGATACAGAAGAGCACAGAACCTCCTCCTAAACATTGACTTGGTCAGAAGTTTTGAGCACACTTGTAATGATCATCTACTTAAAAATTTTGCCTTTCATGAGGTACGCAATCATAAAATAAGAATTCAAATAAACAAAGATACAAATTTCACACTGATTGAAAACAAGCATTTGATTTTTATAAAACAATGCTTAATGCTTAATTATGTAAAGGTAATGATAGTATGTGAAGGTCATCCAAAGCACATGGTGGCTTGTTTGAAATTTAACTGTTTTTGTAACAAGTAAAAGTGGCCACATCTAGGATATACCAGGAAGTGTAAGGGGGAGGGGTGTCCTTACCCTGTGTTTGCAGCCATGTTCCTTAAAGGGGCAGGGGGCCAGGGCAGAGGGGCAGGAACCAGACAGGTGTTTCTCCATGTCCTCCCTAGGTATCTTGTTTGGCTCACACCGGTTTGGGCAGTTTATCGGGTACCGTGGGCACTGGTGCAGGTGGTTCTACAAGAGAGAATTCATGTAGATGGGATGAATGCAAGATAAACCTTTACAAGAATTTCACTACTTCTCCTATGCTATGTCCTAAGTTGAACAGATGCAAAAGATAGCCTACAATGGATAAACCCAATGAGTGCAAGATTCTGAAAACCTCACAGATTTTGTACAGAACTTGTGAGGTTGTTGTATGCCACACATGGGTGTATGCAAGGGGGGGTCGGGAGGGTCGTACGACCTCCCCAAATTTTCAAAAGGTCCACTTTTTGTAAAAGACAATTTTTTTTTTGAGGGCTTTTTACCCTGGCGTCTATGTACTTTAGGAAGGTGTAAGGTTAGCTAGTCAGCAACTTTTTTAAAATGCACTTTAATATGCAGTTTTCAACTTACCGATTAACGAACTTGTAAGTGCCCAACACAGGTTTTATCACCAATTTTAACATAAATGGTGTTTTTTTAAGTATGCTGAAAAAATCACATTTGTATGTACCAAATGGCCCCATTTTAAGATATAAAATTCAAAAACTCCCTACCGTGGGAGGGGGGACCCCCCCCCCACCCTCCCCCCGCTCGGTCGCTCTGCTCCCTTGGGCTCGGTTGCTTCACTCCCTCGCAAAGGTAAAGGTCAAAAAATTGTGATTACGACCCCCCCAGAAGAAATCCTGGATACACCCCTGCCAGAGGCATAAAAAGGGGCAGATTTCCACATTCTATTCTTTCATTTCTTTTGCCTCTTTCTTGTCTAAGTGACATAGGTACTATATATCCCTCATATTTCACGGTATGATATTTCAGAATTTGTTAGACAAATTTACGAGTGATGTATAGGTGATCCAGAACCACAGAATGAGAAACAAGTATTAAAGTGAGTGGTACCTTGGAGACGATAATACATTGCATTTGTGTTTCATGAGTTGTTAATTTTGCGAATATCGATCAACTTACACAAGGGACAGTAAGAACACCACAAAATATACAGCATATGCAGTGCTTTGTTAATTATGAAAAACTCCAACAACAATCAAAACACTCCATATAAAGCAAAGATATTAAAGACATCTTGGCCTGGTTTGCAAGGTGTGGAACATTCAATTCAACCCAAACTGGTAGACCAACTTATCATATAAGGGCGTACCTGCAGGGTCTCGTAGACGAAGTCCTTGTGGCAGTACTTGCAGGGGATGGAGCGCTTGGCACACTCGTTCAGCATGTGGTGGTTGATGAAGCGACGCTGTAGCTGAGCCCCACACTTGTTCTCGCAGAACACCACTTCCAGCTGGCACTTGCCCAGGTGAGCCTATTGATGGGATGGTGATAGAAGAAAATAGAAGGGAGGAGTTAATAAATGGCTGGCAATAAGACCAATCAATTCATCAATCCTGCCAACTACCCTCTCTCTATTAACAAAGTGTGACTTTACAGTGTATGTGTCTAGTATCTGTGTACCCATTAAAATGAATGAAATCAGTCATAAACCCTTTTCTGCATTTCACAGAGGTATGATTTGTTGTTGTCATGAATGTATCTTTCCATTTTCACAGTAAAAAAAAAAGAATGATAAGTGTAATTTGCACGATGAATGCAGTAGAAGCGCTTAATGGATGAAATGATACATCAAATTTTCAAATTCATTACGTGCTATGTATCTCAGTTATGAATTTTGCAAAGGAAATGGCAATCTATCTTTTTTTTAATGTTGCAAGCATGCATTATGCACCAGCCATATTAATATGCGTTGTATAGGTTGCTGGTGCATGTGAGTACCTGATCTTGTGTAGAGAATCATATTAATCACTTATTGTCAAAACAAGCGATACTTTGAAGCACGCAATTTTTCATGCTGGGACAATTCTAGCAATTTTCACTAATTAACCATTTTACAGGAAGCAATTCTGAATATTTTATACAGAAATGTTCAGCAATATTCTTTACATGTTCTTTCATGCAAATTTTTAAACCATTTCATACTTCTTCCGTGTCATACTTGTAACATTGTTAGTCTTCTGCAAAACCTTTATCATAGCTGCATACAATCAATAACAACAGCGCCCCGTTGCTAGAAACTTTGCATTTAAACGCAACTTGCAACTGATTGTCACTGGCCAATCAAAATCATTGTGGCATGCATGTCTTCTTAATAGGACAGACCCTGAGCCAATCAGAATGGTTGTTTCAAAATTAGCAATTATTTGCAATTGATTGCAACTTTCTTGCAACACCCCCCAGGTATTATAAGGTGGTGCGAGGTTGAAGCACAACGCAGCACTCACGTCGATCTTGCTGCCTACAAAATCCGATCCACAATACTCGCATGTCTCAGTCCTCCGAGGGCAGTCGTACTGGAGATGATCCTTGAGATGGTTCCTGGCTACCATGGCACTGCACTCCTTACATGCCGCCATGTTGTACTGACAAGATTCCAAGTGAGCCTAGAGAATCATGACAAACAAAATAAAAAAGTCCAACTGGACCCATGAGTATTGTCTAAATACAATGTATTGGTCAGTACAGTAAATAAAAAATGAGTTTATCCACGTCATGATTAAGTACAACTGCAAATAAAAGAAAGAAACAAACAACCATGGTTAATATGACTTATCCATGTAGTGGAGTAAAAAACAAAGTTTAAATGGTAATTCTTTTATGTAATCGAATTGTCTTTATAACATCTTGACAACATTAGTTCAGAGACTCTTTTCTACAATCATTGTACAGCACTCCAGGGCTGCTAACATTCACCTATCAGTATCAGGTAGATACTTCCATGTTGACTGACTCTCAAAAACACACAAATAATTCCAAAATTAGGGAAATTTTTATATTTTCTTGTCAAGACATGGAGATATATTGAAGTTTTCAGGAAGCCCCCTGCCTATTTGGTGAGACTCAGCAGCTCTGTAACTCCATCAATACATATGTACACATCAGGATTTAATCCATGTGTCTCTAGGGTAATCCACCTTGCAATCAACTGACTTGGGTTTGAATCCTATTGAGTCTGGCTGAACAATGTTGTGTGTAATCATGCAATCTCCTCTAGCAGGAGGCTAAAACACTCTGTCCCTCAGATAGGATATAAAATGAAGGTCCAATTATGTGAGGGAATTGTGATCCACATACATTTGAGATCCCATTGACTTCATTCATTCATAGCAAGGAGCAGGGTGCTAACTAGGTGATGTGGGCCACCCACAAAACCCATACAAGAAAACAGGTGAATGATGCTGCCCTCGTGGTTTACCCTGAGGTGTCCAGCAATAGTCAGCAAGTGGTATTAACCAGGCTCATTGTTAAAAAAGAAAGACATGGGGGTTGTCAAAAGCAAGCAAGCAAATATCTATTGCAAATATTAATTTCTCTTTGATCTAAACATGTGAGGAAACATTTTGTTTTACTTTGTCTTGTGACTATTTCCTAGACCTATCATGAATAAACAAAAACAGCACAACGATGATAATCATTTCACATTTTCTTGCATTTTGACAAATCAAAAATAAAAAAAGATCTCTGATCAGCAAAGACCTCCCAGAAAGTAATCATCCAGATGCAAATTCTAAACCACATACACTAAATGATGAAGTGACTCCATCTTAGTAAGATGTTGACATACCGCTGAACAGAGAATATACATATCAAATTCTACACCTGCTGTGTGACAGAGCGGTGGCTGACCCATAATTGTACTATTATGATAGGTCATGCAGATTTACTAATAAAAGCTTTTGATTTGATTAGCTATCTGGTCAGTTTGGTGAACAGATATCAGCCACAACAAACTACATGATGCTTATCAGACACTGATGCAAGTAATCATAACCCATCACTGATCATCATCATCAGTATGTATTGTATGTATTTCTGCTATTTTTATGTTGTTCACGGATTTGCAGAAGAACAGCTTTGCTGAAGCAAATTGCCGTGATTGGATAAACTAAACTGAACTGATCAGAGATCCTTGCAGGAATAAAAGACCACACAGATCATAGAGGCTGCATTTATATCCATGCTGACTAATTAGAGGGAAATGTGGTGCTTAAATCGCTTAAAAGCACTTGCTATCTGTACACATGGTGCATAGAGAAATTCTTCTTGTCTCCACTGTAAACAATGGTTACTTAGCACTCCAGTGTCAACAGCAGCCTAGTATGGTATGCACTGAGGTGGAAACAGTCAAATCCAGTACAACTTGCTTGTTGAACATGCCTCTTTGTGCCAACACTGTTTTTGGTTCCCATGCAAACAGCTCATCGGTGACTATTGATTTTTATGTTGATGATCTGTTTGCTTGGGCCTACAAAGTGCAATCAGTGTGAAATTTGACATCTTTCTGTGAGATGTAGGATTTTGTGATTATTAATAACACAAGCGCAGGTGGTCCGCATTCAAATGGCAATTATTCTTCAGTTCATTTTGCTGGAATACCAAGAACTACGGAAATGGAGAAAAGGGAGAAAATGGCGTAGATGATGATATATTCAGAAACAGAATGAGATGACCAATGACATATTCTATATCAATTCAATGGCCTCTTTTGAGAGAGAGAGAGAGAAGGGGGCAGGGGAAGGATACAAACAACCAGCCAGAAGACTGCAGGGTTATGTAGAGACAGTTTTCAATCAAGAATTCTACCACCAAAGTGTGTGTTTTTCCACTTTCAAGCCCTGCTATCTTCCAATAGAATTTTGTGCATGTCAGATTTGGTAGCACTGCCACTGATATAGCACACAGAAAAATAGGCTAAAAAATCCTACATGTCTGAATTTTCTAATAGTGAAATATAAAAGTTGTGATTTTAAATTGATTTCTCTTGTCTTGCATCTCTGTGTAGTTCCCTTATGATAAGCAAACAAGAATCATAAAAAGGGAGAGAAAGAGAAAGAGAGAAGAAGGAAGTATGCATACATTCAAACACTTCAGTGACATGCAAGAATTTCACCCTGCAGCAAATATTTGCCTTGCCACATACAGGCAAAGCATAGGTAGTAGAAAAGTCTTCCATAATCAAGCCCTGTATTTACACAGATGTTCACTCATATAATATTTATCCATGTGTGACTTTCAAATCAAATCATTGAGAATGAGATCAAAACCACCATGGTGTTATTGACATGCTCTCTGAACTTGATCTTTAAAAGAATTTTTTGGATTGTTTTTCAAGGTTTATCATAACACCTGTCCATCCTTGTTAAGGGCTTTTTACACTTGTGTTTCTTAACCCCGGACTTTCTCTGACCCAGGACTATCGTTAGTCCCGTACCAATTTTTTCAGCTTTTTACACTCGCCAATTAGTCCCGTACTATCTCTTGTCCGGGGCTAAGGAGAAAACTGTCCTTTTTACACTCGTATTTCTTAGCCCCGGACTTTCCAAACCACATGAATATTCATAATTACGCTGTGTACTGTACACGTACAGCACGCACACACCGGCAGCACTTGATTACCTCGTTTCTGATTGGTCAGTGAGGGTCGGACTTCGTCTCCGTCGCTTAGCCCAGGATTATTTTTTCGTTCTGTTTACACTCACTTGCTTGGCACCGCAATTGCGGTGCTAGCACCGCAATTGCGGTGCTAACCCCTGCTATTTTGCAGGGCCAGATAGTACCGTACTATCGGTGGGGCTAGCCCACTTTGGCAAAAACGAGTGTAAACAGAAAGTGGGCTAAGGATAGTCCCGTACCAACGGTGGGGCTAAGGCCCCCCCCCCCCCCCTTAGCCCCACCGTTGGTCCGGGGCTAAGCAAAATTTTACAAGTGTAAAAAGCCCTTTAGAAAATCAACTCAGTGGGATTATAGAATGCTAACACCTCTAGGTCTATTGTAATGAGGTAGGAATGCAGATACAGTTGAACCTCTATTATCCGGCCTCCCTTTATCCGGATCTCTCTATTATCCGGACGCAATCTCGCCGTGATTTTTTTTTTTTTTTTTTTTTTTTTTTTTTTTTTTTACAATTACGGGAAGAAAGGGGGATTCCCAACTCCTTGAGAACTCCTACCCAAACACACATGAATTACATATTACTTCCAATATGATTAACATACATTGCATCAAATTTCCTTCCAAATTGCTTACCTTCAGACATTTCAACATCCCGAAACATCCCCAAATGTAACAATGAAAAGGTTGCAGTATACACATTGCTACATGTAGCACTACAATGGGCTACATCAGTACATGTGTATGTATATGTACATGCATAAAGCATTGAGTCTCCCGTATCCGGCCAAATCCCTTATCCGGATGAGCCCCGGTCCCGACTTGTCCGGATATGAGAGGTTCAACTGTATTTCTCAAGTTTGCCTTCATGTTATCTTGTATGAAATAGGCTATAACAAAGAGATAGGGATAGAAAATGTGAGGAGAGGGGTACGCTAAAAAAGAGTGAGAAATATATATATGTTTGATATGTAGATATATGTATACATTTATATACATGTATATAAAAACATATATATATATATATATATATATATATATATATATATATATATATACAAACACACATATATACATAATATATATATAATGAAAACAAACAAAGGAAAACTGACAAGAAACAAATTATTGATAGTGAAAACTTTGAGCAAAGAAAAAAATAAATAGGCCCTATATATATCATATTTATATATATATATAGACAGAAAATATACAAGAGAAAAAAAGAAAGAGATATAGACAGAGAAAAGAAGAGATAAAAAGAGAGTATGAAAGAAAGAGAGATAAAGCATTAACCCGTTGAGGACGAGTCCCAAGTATACTCCAGCAGGTGTCCATGGGAAATCTGTGTCCTAGCAAAATCAGCCCGTCGTCCTCAAACGGTATATAGAGAATATGGTAGAGAAAGATGGAGGGGGAGAAACAGTGACATCTTTAGCCTTGTTCCTCTTTCACACTCAATCTCCTATGGGATGCAGGCAAACAGAAGGTGATGATGATGATGTTGCTAAGAGCGACCCCCAACTCGCTGTGACATCAATTTACATCCGAGAGGGAGGCTGCACATGCAGTGATGGATTATTCCCTCGTCTGAAGATGCTTGCCCCACTCTAGCCTGTCCTTGAGTCAATTATTAAGATGTCTGAGGTATCTTCTTCCTTCTTTGTTTCTTTCTTTTCTGTTGTTGTTGTTTCCATCTTGATGGAAGATGTGACAAAATGAGAGCTAGGCGGTAACACATTGATGACAGCATTCCTTAAGATTTGGAGGCAAATGCTGCCTGACTGCCGAGCTTTCTAAATCTCAAGTTCCCAAATTAGAATCTGCTTTAACAAGTCATCGAAATACAAAGTTCATATAAAAGTCACCAGCACAATAAAGCACCTAAAAAAAAAAATAAATAAATAAAAATCTTCTGAGGGCTTTGGTTATAGAAAGCATGCTGTTCCTGTATTCCAGTTCACTTTCTGCAATTCCTTTCTTTTTTCATGTTCTTTTTTCTGTTTTGAGAGCTAAGTATATTAAAGCAAGGTCGCATGGCCAGCAGATACTCAAACTGAAACTAGCAGTAGGTCTTATACACAATTCTGAGATTGGGCCTTCACAGAATTTGCATACTTAAGTCTGGCGAGCCTTTTTCTTGGTGTAAGTGTTTTGGGTGAAAGCACTTTACTGAGGGTCATATCACATGATAATCCAATTCTCATCTCCTCTTGTTAGGCCCAAGAAGTGAAGTGAAAATGCGGCAATGAGGGCCGTCATGTAGCAAGATAATCCACTTGTTTACAAGTTACACCACTGACATCGTAGGCAAGAGACGAGTGCTATTCTTCATCTCATCGCTGCTCCTTTGATAGCCATACAAAGTAAATTTAGAAATGGATTTGCCCCTCATCGTAAAATCTGTTCATATCAACAAGGCTATGTCATCTCTGGACTTTCCCTATCCCTCTCTTTTTCCCTCTCTCTCTCTCTCTTGCATGCACACACACACACACACACACACACACACACACACACACACACAAACACATACTCTATCTCTCTCTAGAGAGAAAAATCAAAGACCTTGAAAATAAATGTTGAGACTAATAAGAGTACACTGGCTAACATTTTTATCATTTTGGATGATATGAATAGTGTTGGTTATATCAAACATGGCTTAAATACAAGCAAGTGGTGGAAACAATTCTGACTGGATGAATTCTGAAGAATAGCTAAAGCATTCCAACAACTGCAACAAACCATTTCATTGTGTATCTTTGTCGCTATAACCTATCTTGTGCTCTTTTCTTTCATATTCAGCACAAAAGAAATGAAGGTTGTAGAATAAGACTTTGTTATTGCAACTGATTGACAAATTGCCCTACATCGACGTAAATAAGCACTGAATTGATCAGTGTTTTAGTAGTAGCCATGATAAAAAATCATGGGCGTGCATACTCGAGCAGGATTCGAACCCACGACCTCCTGATCACCGGACAGGCGTCATCTCCACTAGACCACCGAGCTTTCGCCCGACAGCAAGTGTTGGTTCTAATCCTTATAGCATGCAGCGGGTACTGCTTTGTTATTCAAATTTATGAAGTTCTTCCGTCGAGATGTTTTCATTGCAACTGATTGACAAATTGCCCTACATCGACGTAAATAAGCACTGAATTGATCAGTGTTTTAGTAGTAGCCATGATAAAAAATCATGGGCGTACATACTCGAGCAGGATTCGAACCCACGACCTCCTGATCACCGGACAGGCGTCATCTCCACTAGACCACCGAGCTTTCGCCCGACAGCAAGTGTTGGTTCTAATCCTTATAGCATGCAGCGGGTACTGCTTTGTTATTCAAATTTATGAAGTTCTTCCGTCGAGATGTTTTCATTGCAACTGATTGACAAATTGCCCTACATCGACGTAAATAAGCACTGAATTGATCAGTGTTTTAGTAGTAGCCATGATAAAAAATCATGGGCGTACATACTCGAGCAGGATTCGAACCCACAACCTCCTGATCACCGGACAGGCGTCATCTCCACTAGACCACGGAGCTTTCGCCCGACAGCAAGTGTTGGTTCTAATCCTTATAGCATGCAGCGGGTACTGCTTTGTTATTCAAATTTATGAAGTTCTTCCGTCGAGATGTTTTCATTGCATCTGATTGACAAATTGCCCTACATCGACGTAGGGCAATTTTTAAGTTGCAATTAGGGCAATTTCAGTTGCAATGAAAACATCTCGACGGAAGAGCTTCATAAATTTGAAAGACTTTGTTAGCCTCATATGAGTGCATTTTCTTGCAGCAGGTTTGTCATAAATCTGAACAATTTTACTTTACAAATCATATGGACATAGCTCCCTCAAAATGCTGCTCTTTCTCTGTAAGTAGCTACAACATTACTAAGAATAACTGAAAATGTAAATGTTTTTAAGGAGATGTCAACATTTATAGAAAGCAAAACAAATGGAGTACACTGTTGCCTTTTAGCAAAAGTAGATGTGATGAGATACTTAGCACAGATTTAAATGAGCTTTTTAAGCTACCAGGTTTCATTCAGGAATGTGAAATGTTGGCTGCAGTCTGGATCTCTGCTTTCAGAACATCATATTGTCTTGGATGAAAATAATCAATGTATCTATAAAGGTCCTACACTCGACAGAAAAAACAATTGAAAAATATTATATCAACAGGAATGAAAAGCTAGACATTCATAGATTTGATCTGATAGCCATCCTTCAGTTAATCTTTGTGGAAAATTCACACAGAAATGAATTTTTGGCAGCTTCAAATTACTGCAAAAGAAGTAAACAATATCAAACAGGATGTGGGCCTATCTATTATATAAAGATCAAAATATGACATCTATCACATAAATTACTTCAAGTGACCACAGAATGACTCGAGAAATCAAAGACTTTGCAAGACAAAAGAAAAAATATAGAATGACCCCAAGTGTATTGTTCAGTCAGCAAATACATGTACCATCTACAGACAAAGTAAGACAGAAATTTGGAGAGTTTCATAACAAATAAAGATTTGACATCAAAAGGAAACTGGAAAATACCTCGATCACCCCCTCCAGAAGACAAATCGGAAATTAAAACAGACTTCAGACTGCCAAACGGCATGAACATTGTGAAACTATGAAGCAATTTGACATAAAAGTAGTCAAAAAGTGTTCTCCACACGAAGAAAAGTTGAGGAAATTGGAAAGACTTACAAGTGAGGTATAACTACCTGTTTGGCTGCTTCACTATCCAGGACAACTATGGCCGGATTTTTTTTTTAATTCCGATAAGTCACAAAAGAAGAATTAGGTTGTCTCCTCACATGGATGTAATGGTATGTCTGTGTGCAGTCTTTGGTCAGGAACGGTCCTTTGGAAACTTTCTGAGGTTAACTGGACATAATAGTGTCTGCTTGAATGCACACATCTAACACTGGAGCTGGGAACAGTTCTTTCCGTGAATTGATGTGTTATGACAGAAAACAAACACAATTTACAACATGTGGGACAATGATGAGACAGAAGGAGAATTATATGTGTGGAGTACAACACAAGACATTATAGTTAATTGAAGAATATCAGTATTGTAAGTGTGCTGCTATTCAATGAGTCTATTTTGTGTGCCTAAATTGTGATTCTGCCTCTATTCAAGCTACTGACCAAACCAAGTGTCAAAAATTGCATAATCATAATAGAGCTATACATCAGAATGTTTTCATCATTTCAGAGTTTTTGCTCAAAACACATGCCATTTATACCCCTTCTATGCTTGAATGGGTAATATGAAGTTTATCTGTTGATCAATACAACAGCTGAATCCTGTTTAACTCTCTTCGTTATTAAAATTGATGCCTTGTTCATGACACAGTAGATCACTTCCCTTAGAACCAGGTTTCTCAAAATGCACTTTTCTGCCCCCTACAAAGTGTCCGAAAAGGGCACTAAACTTTTGCACTTATTGGCCTCATTGTGTGTATATGTGTGAGAGTGCGTGTGTGTGTGTGTGTCTGTCTGTCTGTTTGTGATAATATCTAGGTAAGAAGATTCCTCTGTTTCTCCAGTGGACTCCACAATGATAACAGGAACTGAAATGAACAAAGACAGTTCAAGGATATAATGCAGGCTCGATGGAGAAACCAATGTCATCATACTATTGGGGACAGAAATACAAGACGATCATGACGAATTAGTGCGCCTAGCTGCATTTTCTGTAAAACCTCACAATGAGACTAAAACCACAGCTTGGTTTTACTACGCGGGGATAAAGTTGCTGAACCAAACAGAGTAGGGGTGAACGGAACCCAAGAAGAAAGGGTTTTGAAAAGGACCTGGGGTACGGACGAAGATGAACTTTAGATAAGTCGACAGACATCAATAAAGGCCTCTTTTTATCTGCACTTCCACTTGTGCGGCTGTCAATGGCCATTCAAAGCCCCTTTCTTCTCTATTCTACAGCTGCACAGACTCTCCGGCCTACTCATCAGGTAACTATCACAGCGTAAAAATAGGGTGCTATTTCTTTGTCATATATTCTAGTTCGACCCACAAAAAGAAATCACAGCAATCTGACGAATGCCCTGTCATACTTCTTTTTTCCCTTTATCTTTCAAAATGGGTATTTTCCCATAGATGTATTACCCTGAATATCATCCTTTTACAATTCATAGGGAACACAAGTAAAGCCAATGTATTCTGAGGTAATAAATGAAAGAAAAAACTTTATTGCATTAAGGATCAAAGAGAATGATCAACAACATCAGTTGTAGTTATGCTAATAAACATATTTTGCTGACTATTTCTTGAAGCTACTAAATTGCAACTAAAAAACAACAACAAGGTGTCACTTTTTCACTTGGTAAGTTTGGCAATTTGAATGAGATGTCAGTTTTCAGTAGAGTTCACAGGGTTAGATCTGTGAGCTTGGGATTTCAAAACAAACACTTCTCTCGGAGTAACCATTTCAGTTTCTCATTTCAATGCTGGGGATCTGTGTTATCAAAACCTGAGAGTTTCAATGACATTCCAGACACATGAAAGACTGGACCTGTACTTTCTTCTGTGTGACCGTGCAAAAAAAAAAAACGTGGCAATTGTGCAGACTGATAAAAACACTCCACGTTGGCTTTATAAATCTGTTTATCATTATAGTCGGTAACCTGTTTGTATGAAATGCCAGCAGCGTGTCAGGGCATCCAGACATTGCTAAATGGCAACTCAAACCTCATGAAAACAACACCAATCAAAAAGGTAGTTCTGGGTTTATGTTGGTTTGTTTGCTTGTTTTTTGCATTTGTAAAAAAAAAAAAAAAAAAAAAAAAAAGCAAAAGATATGGCATAGCAGACATGAAATTGTGAAAAACAACAAAGTTTTCGCAATTCTAAAGTGCTGGTTGTTCCTCCAGTGCTCCACAAGTTTAAACACTACATCGTGGCTGACTTCTGTGCATATACTACATGTTCTTCAGTGGCATGAATATTCTGCCCTAACTACCTTTTAACTACCTTTGCCAGTTAGTGTTTCAATGGTACAGCAGTAACATATGGAATGACTTCTGGGATGTGAAAAAATGTATATTATTTTGCAATACTTTCTTCAGTATCTTGAAATTCATTACAACCTGCGAGAAATTATTATTTTTTTTTTTTTTTTGGGGGTGGGGGGGGAGAGGTGGTGGCATCTTAGCCTAATAAAAGCACTGTCACAACTAAACATGACTTTGAAATGTAGAAGGGAATGATTCTTCACACATACCTAGCATCTTTCTATAGCCCTAGACTGAGAACATGTATCATCCGTACATCATGGGGCCTGTGTATACAGTAGATGTAAATCATGCATCGTTAACATATCAGCCATGGCCTGCGGGCATGATCTATGCATGAGTTCATGCCAATACATTAGTGTGTATCATCATGATCACAAAACTCCTGGGTACACAACAATTGGGGCTAATGGCATTCCCAGGGGGTTGAAAACCTCCACCACCACTTTAATGTGCATACATTGGCCCTCCATGATATAAAGAATAAAAGCAGGATCCCACCTTTTTTTTGGTTTCAGCAAGTATGCTATCAGATTGATTGGTTTTTTGATAATGCCCCCCCACACACACACACACACACATACACAGGTGAGGCATTGTGTTTTTCTTTTGTGTCGAAATAGTTTCTTTATTGATTTTCACCTGAACACCTGTCATTGTGTCTATTTTCTATTCAAGGGAACACTTGACGTTTTTTATCCCAAAAAGAAACACCAAGGTGAAGTTCACAAATGCATTGATTAGATTGACCTTAACATTCCTTTAAAGTAAAGTTTAAAGTAAAGTGTTCAAACCAGTTTTTTTTTCCACAAAACTACAGAGGTAAAGATGTCGTTCAACAATGTGGGGGAGCAAGACAATTGCATATTTATGATGGATATTTAATTAGACTTATAGAACAGTTTTTGGGCAAGTGACTCATCATACTTATGTGTTCTTTATCTTGGCTGGTTCATTTTGTTTGGTAAATATTAAAAACTTATCAATATCTGCTGTAGCCTTCAAGTTTAATCTTTCAAGTACTGTATACAGCATGTATTTTGCATGATTTTATTTTCGCAAATTCCCTGAGTCAGGCAGGGCATGCTATTCACGAATTTGACAACACGCAAAAATAATCAACCCTGACTTTGACATGAATATGATGTGCACAAGTACCTGTCTCTTTTCATTACTATACTCCACAATTGCGAATCTAAGAACTCGCGAAATTCGTCGGGAAGTCCCAATTCGTGAAATTAGACTCGCTAAATACATGGTGTATACAACACGCCCCTTTCACATCTGTGGTTTCCTTCTGTGCATGAAATTACCTTGCCGAGACCATTTTTATGATGATGTTCGATTTGTGTATTCAGCTATTTCAGCATTTTCAGTGGAAAAATATGAAAATAAATAAAGTGAAAAAAAAATCAAGTTGAAATCAAAGAGTTCTTGGATCATAGCTGGATGACCAAGTCTTCCAAATCAAATGGTCAAGACAAGGCAGGTATCATATCACTAATTGGGAGTCAGAAACATCTGCAGGTCTCTTCTTTTCATACCAGAAGGTCATAACCTTGCACTATGGGGGTCAATTGGACATTTCTGATTGCCACTGACCCCTGGGAGAGTTCAAATAGTATAAATCTGACAAATCTTCTTCAACAGTGCATTCATAGGCCTTTGAGGAGACTACAAGGTATATAGGACTGGATTTAACCCCGTTTACAGTGAGTGAAAAGGCTGGGCTCGGCTGCGAAAGAGCCCAGCCTTCATTTCACTGTAAACGCGCAAAAGGCCAAATGCGGTACCAAAATCGGCCGCGCATTTGGCCAAGCTCTGGAGGTAGTCTTGGCTGCAGCTTGGCCGCAGCCAAGCCTGGCCTTTTCTCACTGTAAATGCAAACTGGGCCAAATGTGGCACCAAATTGCGACCGGTATGCTCACAATAATATCCATTTGTTTACAATCAGAGCGCAACTACGACAAAATATTGAAAGGTTTGAATTAAAATCCTGGGCCGAGCTCGTCACTGTAAACGGACAAAATTGCCGAGTACCGTAATTGAGGCCAGGCTCGGTCACAGCTCGGCCTGGCCCTGCACTGTAAACACGGTCTTTGACCATCTAGGCAGATTAAATTCACAGGACTGGGGGTCATAAATCATCCATGAGTTATATATTCCAGACAAGTCTATAGAGCATATTTTGCTTTTTGGTGGCATATATTCCCGCCGTGGAACTGTAGCTCCTTGGTCATACAGAGCTAAACAGCCAGTCTTCTCTGATTAGTCTCTTTCCATGCATTTTGGTAACAGGAATTACCCCCACTATCAACACCCTCCCCCTTTTTTGTAAATAATACATTGTATGTATGCAAAATAAAGGCCACTTAAAAAAGTGCAATAATCTCTTCAGCATTTCCCTTTATATCTTATAATTTTCTCTCTGTCTATAATCTATCTGCCCTAAATATATGTATAATGTACATGTTGTTTAGACCTAGGCCCTTTATACATATTAAAAAGTGGGTGTGTGTGTGAATTCTAACATTTAACACGAACAAGAATGACGCAATAACAAAAGATTTTTATTGAAGAGTTTTCTTTACAAAAAGACAGATTTACATCTTGGGTGTGGCATTATTTTTACGAAACTGAATAGTCCGATCAGGTGACAGTCATTGGAAACAAGATATACATAGATAGGCCTACATATATCATATGTGGTGAAACTGGAGAGCTTTGGCCCAATACCGAACACTGTCCCTGAGGCAGACTCTAGACCTCCATGACATGATATACTTTGACAGAAATCATGCCCCGATTTGTTGTTCCTCTGGGTCAACAGAGGGGGGAGTTCTGTCACAAATCATTCCAGAAATTGCACATCATACTTAATGGGGGAGGCGCATTATTACACCTGGTATCGACACGGTCCTGTTCTCTGTACATTTTGAATCATACAGTATTCCCCCCCCCCCCCCCCCAAAAAAAAAAAAAAAAAAAAATTACAATAGGTTTTTCGCATTGGTGATTCCCAATGTGATTAAACTGTCTGAATGCTATTGTAAAGCATGTCATGGGTCTGACTCTTCCAAGCTTAGCACTTGGATCCTCTTGGAACTGCATATTACATGTAATGTGTAAAGATAATGGACAGAACTTGGAAGGAAGGGATTCCTGACATGCTCTACAAAAATCCTAATTTCTCTTTGACCACTGAAGCAAATCGAATGGGGTTTTCTGTAAGATGTGGGCAATGAGTTATAGTTTCATACCCTGAAATTGTATTTGGATTGATTCACTATTTTTAAAGTTATCATTGCGGAGGGTCACATTGTATTTTTTTTTTTGGGGGGGGGGAGACATATGGTATATATGCCAACATCCTGCTTTATCTACTCTCTCCGTTTGTGCGCTTTGTGTGCCAATTGGTACAGAAAACCCAATAGCATTGTACACACTGTCCAGAGTTCCTGGTACAGAATGAGTTAATTTTTCCCATTTCTTTCCATCTTTCCCTATCATATGTCTATCTTATTATGTTTTGTTTTAATAGCCTTTTCACATTATCTTTTTAAGTCTTTCTCATGGATTCTTGAGTGCTAAATGTTGTATAACTGCATGTATCACCTCAATATCCTATCATGTCTATATCCAAACACATATCTCTTTATTGGATAGTAAGTGCAATTTGTGATAATGGTGATCATTCAGAAATGGCTGAGCAATACACACACACACACAGAACAAATACAAGTGTGGCTTGTAGATTAAACTGGCCTGTAATCTTCAGCTGAAATTGAAACAAATGCACCCAACATTTCAAGGATTCTGTTGGTAAACACTTTGTGGGAGCATTTCCTTTCTCAAGTCAAAATCTTCCCACACTCCTACTTAAGAACATCAAGCCTTTTTCACTGCAAATGAAGCCAGAAACCAGTGTAAATACTTTTTTTTATGAATATGACTGATCTCTATATTTTTGAAACATGTCTTTTGTTCCTGATGGAAAGAGGGAATGTCAATGTCCTTCAAAAGATGTCAGTGTCAAGTTCAAATATTTTCCTGACTTTTAACAAGAAATAAGCTGTTTATCATTGATTTTGCTGTAAACACCCGACAACAACAAAAGCCTGGTGGGTGAGATATCAAAGACGTGTTCAATGACAAAGAACAAACAAACAAACAAAAAATGGCAAAATACAAAGATTTCCAAACACTGAACAAAGAATTCCACAAACGCAGACAGTGGTTCCGGTAGAACAAAGGGTTCTTGCTTGGCAAAGCAAATAAACACATATTTGTGGTAACAATTTCTGGTGGCGTTTTTCACACCTCCAGCAATATGGGGGTGAGCCTCAAAAGAACCAGTAATGTGGCCACAATTCATATAAAAAATAAGGTGCCTATTATACATATGTAGCCTTCAGACTTTATTACCATTCCTTGACTTGCAGTGTGGCTAGGCAGAATTAATCCTTCTTCAAGACCTGAGGACATAATTATTCCCATAAAAATTCAGCCTAATTTTCATCTAATAATTGTGTCCTTCAGTACTTTATCAATTTGAGAGAACAACTTATACATGCAGGGCTATTGCAATTTGAGAGAACGATTTGTATAGAGCTATTAAAGTCAGAATAATACCATAATGAATACACAAAGAAAAGATACTAAAGTTCCTAGAAAATGCACGCTTATGATATTAACCAATCCATTCTTTCTCTCCCTCCCTCTCCCCCGTTCTATCTTTTCCCTTCTCTCTCTATCTCTCAATATATCTATATTTTCTATATCTTTCTCTCCCTCCCCCCCCCCCCCCATTTTTGGGAGGGGAGAGGAATCAAATTAGTAACACAATGAATTGTATCCATGCTAGGACAGCCAAATTCTCGCCGTATGGATGACATGACTAAATGAGAGATTGGCATTCAGAGTTGTTTCATTAAAATGTATTTGGCCTAATTTTCTATTCAATGACTTGCATACATCTTAATTGCAGCAGAGGAATGGGGGGGGGGTGGGGTGGGGGCACAAAGCAGTTACAAGTTTCAGTTATATAATTATACATCTATTCAACAGCGTGAACATTATGTTAACACAAGAATTAAGAGGATTTGCATCAGCCACACATTTATGTAGAGTAATCACTCATAAACTCTTGTCTACTTTCAAAGCTTGTTCCACAATTATTTTGGATCGAGGCAGACAAACAGAGAGACAAGGGGATAGAGACAGACAAACAGAAGGAGAGAGAGGGGGGCAGGTTGGAGAGGATTTACTTCAGAGTAATTAATATCACACATTAACAAACAGGTGCAGCATTCTAAAATGTTCTCCAGATACTTAACTGTTATTCAAATGCAATCACACTGTTGCCAATAACTTTTGGTCTCACATGACTAATTGAAGCCTTTCCATACAGAGTCTGAGCTATTCACACTTTAGAATATTTTAATTCTACTTGCAAAAAAAAGCAATGAAAGAGAGAAAAAAAGATATGAATGGATACCAAAACTTGGCAAACTCAGTCATCCACATTCCACACTATCATCAGCAGAATAGCATCAAAGACTTCCTCGAGAGCACAAAGGGTAGAATACTTGTAAACATCAATCAGTATCTGTAGACGCATTAACCCTTTGAACCCGAAAGGCCGGAAAACCGGCCGCGCGCAGAACGTGCAAATACCCTAAAGACCGGTATACCGGTCAGAAATCATGTGACTTTGATAGCTTGAGTTTTAACTGTCAGGTGACCCCCTAAATAGGACGCCATCTCACTACAACGATGCGGAGAGATTCTTTGGTCTATACTTTCGTTGATTACGGTTTGGATTTGCAAGTTTTGAGCTATAAAAATGGCAAAAAGATGCTATTCTGCAGAGGAGGCTCGTGCGATAATCCTAGGTGAATCATCTGGTGATTATGAGGAAGCTATTGACAAGTCATATTATAGACAAAGAAGTGATTTTGAAGATGAAACGGACACAGATAATGAGCTAGATGCTGCACAAGGTGATGTACAATCTTAGCCGGGTACCAGCGGGGGGAAATAGCAGTTGGGATGCCGTTAGAGCTGGAGCTGGAGGTGATCATGTTGGTGATCGTCGAAGTCAAGGGGGCGTGGCACAGTCAGGGAGTGAGGTTATTGCTTTTATAGCTAACATTACTAATGTTGATTATCATTATGATTATAATCATTATGTCAAACTGAGCTATTATTGCAGCTCAAATAAAATTGGAATAATCATAACTACACACTTCACAGACCTGTGGTTATTTGTTGGTTTTTTGGGTTTTTTTTTTTTTGTATGTATTACCAATGTATTCAGTCATTTAGCAAAATATGCTCAATATGTGCAAATAATGCAGGGTGAGGGTCACGACCATCTCAAACAAGGAAAAGTAGAAATTACGCGGTGCGTAACATATGTCCCCGCCGGAAGTAGCATTTTGTAACAAAATGTGCAATATAGGTAAAATAATCAAGGTCAAAGGTCAAAGAAGTCAAAGGTCAAAATTCTGTGTAGAAGTTTTGAAGCCCTCACCTAGTGCCATCACATAAAGCAAATGAAATCGAAATTGGGTTAGAAATGGCGAAGGAGTAGCATTTTGTAGCCAATGTACAATATAGGTCAAAAATCAAGGTCAAAGGTCAAAGAAGACAAAGGTCAAAATTCTGTGTAGAAGTTTTGAAGCCCTCACCTAGTGCTATCACATAAAGCAAACGGAATCGAAATCGGGTTAGAAATGGCGAAGGAGTAGCATTCTGTAGCAAAATGCACAATATAGGTCAAAAATCAAGGTCAAAGGTCAAAGAAGTCAAAGGTCAAAATTCTGTGTAGAAGTTTTGAAGCCCTCACCTAGTGCCATCACTTAAAGCAAACGGAATCGAAATCGGGTTAGAAATGGCGAAGGAGTAGCATTTTGTAGCAAAATGTACAATATAGGTCAAAAAATCAAGGTCAAAGGTCAAAGAAGTCAAAGGTCAAAATTCTGTGTAGAAGTTTTGAAGCCCTCACCTAGTGCCATCACATAAAGCAAACGGAATCGAAATCGGGTTAGAAATGGCGAAGGAGTAGCATTTTGTAGCAAAATGTACAATATAGGTCAAAGGTCAAGGTCAAAGGTCACAACTGAAATTCTGTGTAGAAATTTCAAAGCTCCCATGTAGTGCTATCATATAAAGCAAACAGAATCAAAATTGGCTCATAAATGACAGAGAAGTAGCAAATTGAAGATTTTGATCACACACGGACGCACACACGGACACACGGACGGACGGACACACGGACGGACGGACGGACGGACACACGGACGGACACACGGACACACACACGTACGGAGCCCGTTTCATAGTCCCCTGCTCGAACTCGTTCGGCGGGGACAAAAATGCGGGGTTCAAAGGGTTAAGTTCTAAACATACATCAGGGATGGGGCTAAGAATTGGCAATAATATTGGTATAATATGAGACCATGCAACCATGAGAATAACAGTTAGCTTCACTTCATAAATATAATAATGTGAATGTACACATGTATTATGAGCATTCCAAACCAGCACCCCCCCCCCCATATCTGTGAGAATCATCAAGTTATGGAGTGAATGATTCAGCTTGCCAAAATGTACCTGGACTATTTCAAGCAATTTCCCTCATTTTCATATGGGTTGGGAAACCCCTACTGTGAAGGGTTTATGTTTCATTTCAACATTTTCACACATACCAATGTGTTTCATTTCCTTAATTTTTCTCTCTTCCTATTTTTTCCTCCTCTTTTCTACAACGGGATATTGTGACCAAATGAGGCAGAAAATGTGGCGCTGAGTGCGAGTGTAATGAGATGGAATAATAAGGAGAGTCAGGGAGAGGTTAATATTTGTATATGTATGTGTCTGCCTCTGGCATGCAGTCAATATAATGAATATGGGAAATCTGGTAGTGAAAGATTCAAATGAGTAATGTGTCATTCACATACCTCATTCTATGGTTTTGGAGGGTTTTTCTTGTTCATTTGTTTGTTGATGTGATCTCTTTAGGCATATTGTCAAGTAATAGAGGTGTGACTTAAAATTTATCTTCCCCCCATTCCACAATTTGACAAAGGGAGAATTATTGTCTGATTCGACGTAGTATCATTTTTTCCTCCATTCTGCCAGCTTGGAATTCTTTGATGTAAATGAGTCCAGTCTGCATCATATCAGCATCGTGTATTCTCTCTTTCTTAGAACTGAGTATTCTGCAATGCATGATACAACAAGTTGTGCATTGTTTTGTTTTGTTTTTGTTTGCTTGTTTGTTTGTTTGTTTGTTTGTTTGTTTGTTTGTTTGTTTGTTTGTTTGTTGTTGTTTTTTAGGGGGGAGAGGTTTCAGCATACATAACATCATCAGTGACTTTAGTCCATTCGCTTGATAGCTACACTAAAATCATCCAGAGGAATATTTCTTGTTTTCCCCCCATGAAGACAAAGAGTGTGTTACATTTGGTCAGATGGTATGGGGATCCATTTTATTGCCACTGATGAGCAGAAAATTCACAGCCTGATGTTCTTGTTCACTGTTTAACATCATCCCCGAACCTTTTCTTCCTTTTTTGATCTCTCTTTCCCTCTTTCTTTTTCTCTCTCATTCTTTTCTCTCTAATCTTTCTTTTTTTTCTCTCTTAACACAGTCCAATGGTATTATGATATTACTCTTTTCTTTAATCCTCTGCTAATACATATTTTAATATGCTGCCATGAATTTCTCAAAGCCATCAGTATTGATATTCATTTGAAATGATTTTATTATTGGTATTATGGAGTAGCTCAAACACCATGTAGGAAACCCTCATCACTAGACCTAGAGAAAGTCATCTTCATTAGAGCGGTGTGTTGTAAGGTTTATATGGTGATTGGGCATTTCACCTGTTCCTTTAAGATTTTTTTGCTTTACTTAGTTACTTTGCATCTATACATATCTACTGTAAAAGTGGATATTTTCATGTAATTTTTCACACTCAGCTTGGTAAGATGAGTTTCGTGTGTTTTCAATTCTGTGGAATCAAGACATCAACTACTGGAACATATGGCAAGCAAAAATATTTGCATGTTTTTATTTTTTGCGTTAGTTTCTGTTTGTGCGATATGCGCAAATATTTCAACGCCGCGAAAAATTTTCACTTTTGCAGTAATCAGCTCTCTTGCATTCACTCTCACACACACACATACACACTCTCCCTCTCTTTCTCTTTCTCTCTTTTCCTTTCTTTCTGTCATCAAAGTTCATTGCACTAATATAATTCTATCCTCTACATATATCAAAGTGGCTGTCTTTTTGAAGCTAAGTTTTGATCACTTCCGAAACTTTTTGTTTGTTTGTTTGTTTGTTTGTTTGTTTTCATCATTCTAACTTTCATATATAATATGCCACTCTTGTTATTGAATCCCACTCAATAACATTCTTTCTCTGACTTCTTTGTTTTTATTTGTGTCGGTTCTGTTTGCTATTTTGTTATTGGGCTTGTTGTTTTCAATCACGGTTGAAGAGAAGAATGTTGTATATTTCGTGTCTCAATATTTTATGAGGATTCAGCTTTGTCAAGAGCAGAAATTTCTCGACATGCAAGCCCAAACGTGACATCACGAATACAAATGAATCAGTCACTTGTAACTTTCAAAAATATGATGATAGTGTTCTTTCTTCTTTTGTTTATTTCCACAGCAGAAGAATTTAAAGATATATATCTTCGCCGCATTGCAAGCAACACCTCCGATAAGTAATTGTTCATTTGCCAAAATATGTGGCAAAATAACTTGTTTACATCCGATCACATAATATTTTGCAAGATATTCCTGACGAGGCGGCTCTGATAATCATGCCTGTCAGGATGTGAGTGGGAAGACCCCGTTGTCAAGCGCAGACCCTACCATTGTCCTTGGGTCGGTGGCTGGCTAATCAAAGGGTGCAGAGCGACAATGAAGTGGGAGGCTGTAAAACGCATTAAGCCTCCCATCCAATAATAAGTAGTCGGGCATTAAAGGTCCAGTTTACCTTTGGGAGCAGTGATTTCAAAAATGTTCAAGATATCACATTTGATGCATATGTGTAGGTCTGTTGTATCATAAAACATCCTACCGTATGTAATATTTGCAATAAAACCTAAAATATAAGGAGATATCAGGGTTTTTCTCAATAAACTGTAACTGTATACGTTTTAGTCTGGAAACATTTTTATTATAACTATTGTTCACATTTTGTGTATTTTAAACAACACTTAACATCGATTATACGGATTCAAATTTTGACAGTGCTTGTTTCTATCCCTAACTCACATTTTAGAACTATTCCAAAGCACTAATGCTGGATTTTTGTTCCATCTGCAAATGGTAAATTATGCCTTTAAAGGTCGCACCTTCTTTACAGGCGATGCCTCCAGCAACCAGATTATGCCAACATTTTTTTAGGAAAAAGGGTGATGATGGGAGAGAATGGCACTGTGAATTACAAATGACAAATTCTGCATTGGCCATCATCCAACCATTGGTACAAACACCATATGAAGAGTTTGTTCGCAAAAACCGATTAGTCCATATTTGCCAAATGGAGATATTTGCGATTAAAGGTCAAGAAAAATAAAGAGAATAATGAGAAAAATTTTGCTTCTTTTGACCATAACTTCAAAAATGTACCTTTATATGTAGTGACCAATATATCATTTAAAAGGTATTATTTTGTACTTTATGACAGAGACCGTACTTCAAAATCTTCAAAAATGGACTTATCGGTTTTTGCGAACAAACTCTTTCATATTGCATTTTTCGCAGATTGGCACATATGTCTGAAAACTAATCTAAATGGAGAGAGATTAGCTGATCTCCATCATTCTTATTGTGCCTTCCTGTTGGACTGAGGCACACTGCTACACCTGAGGGGGCTCGCTAACTTTTCAAATATACTAAGTCAAGTTTGGATGGATTACTGAATGCTGGAGAGAAAGTCTTGCAAGCCTGGGCACATACCAAGGGTAAAACCAGCTCTCTGATTTGGCACTAAAAAGTTAATCATTCTCTCTTTTGTTTTTGTTTTTTCCCCTTGAGCATTGATGATATTATCTCAATTGCTTCAAGATGACACCAACACAATCAGTTATACATGTTCATAATCTATCATGAACACTTCCTGGGTGCCCTTGATGGGCTTTACATGGTGAGTTTAATATTAGATTATTCTTGAATTTATGTCAGACACCTCTATAATTATTTGGAAAACAGAACAATAACCTGCAGCCATGCTATCCATATTCATCTATGTTTGGTGTGGATGTAAGGCAACTTGAATGAATGACATAAACACAAGACCTAAATATGAATAATCATGTACACCTTTGTATTCAGATAAGAAACATTCTTCACATTTTGGGCAATGATATACAGACCGTTTTAGTGCTATATCACCCCTTGTAATGTATGTGCATCACTACAATTGCTGTATGGTCCATGAGCTTTAAGAAACTAACACATCCTTGTTCCCATTTAAAGGGGGAAAAGAGTTGGAAAACAGTTTTGATTTTCTGTAATGAATAGTGAGTCTAGTGAATTCAGAAATGGAGAAAGCTGCACAGAACACGATCTTAGGAAAATATTTTGAAGAAAACTTGAAGATGACAAAATGTGAAAGATTCTACATCCAAGTAAGCACTGTATTGACAGCTAGCATGACGGTAAATTTTGACACAAATCCAAACAAGCAGTGATGCTGCAGGCCATTAAACAGATGGTCGTACAGCTCGACTCGGACAAGCGCAATTAACGGTAAACCAGTTTTCAAATTACGGGAGCGGCACGGAGTGTCACGGGTATGCTGCTCTGTGGCAGGCTTCGTGGCCGCAGGCGATGGTGCAGATCGACTACGGCGCCATCTGGTTTGACGATCATCGCAACAAAATATACTTCGGAGGGAATCTCATCATTTCTTGCCCTGCAGGACAATGTTCAGTCATTACAGAGAGGTTATGGAGTGCCCACTCTCGACTCACGATCAGAATGGAAAATTGCGTTGTCTCAAGGCAGTAGATGGCAAGGCTTGTGAAGAGCAAGATATTGAAATCAATAACCACCTTTCTGACGGCAAGGCATCTCTATAGACTCAAGTATGCAGAGAGATATATGAACACTTTCCTTATACTTCAGAGTTCAGGAACATCATATAGGCCAGCATCTCCTTTCAACAGGAAATGTACTTACACACCATATAATGTTTAAACTATAGAGCTACTTGTAATATTAAAGACAAAATAGGAACAGAATGTGTTCATTATGAGATAATGGGGGTTAAGTATGTGATGTTGTTGAAGATAGTTGTCTTTGGATCCCTGTCCATACAATGTCAGCACAACTGTCACATAAAAAGGCAAGGGAAAAAAGGTACTAACAGTTTGAAATTTAGACTACATGAATACTGCTCTGGTTCTACACCCAAGATGAGATCTACCATTTGATTCATATGAATGATTTGGCATCAACATATCATCAGCTGAAGGGTGCTATACTATTGCCTCCAAAGATTTGAGCATAAATATAATAAATCAGGTTTCATGAAATATAAGGCTTACTCATTCAAAAGTGGGTAAATTTACCCTTTTGGTTTTGATTTTTAACATTCTGAAAATGAAAATAATTTTAAAATTGACACCATAATGAAGAATAGATTGAGCTCTACAACATGAAACCAATAACTCAATACTCACCCAACATTGTGATAACACCGCTCCTATTCTAAGCCAATGATAATATTTCTATCCAAATTGTATACTCTAACAAAAATGGGGGAAAATGACAGGACAAATTCTCCAGCTTTATCTCAAAATCCAATCCCACAGTGAGGTCATCACTTACATCTGATACCAATGGACACACTCAGATGAATACTCTTTTATAACTTGGATGGACAGTTGACTGATGGCCAAATTTTATGCACCGAGATTTCACAGGATCTTATGATGTACCGGTAAGGCAATTTACCTGCAGTGTCATGAGTTGATCTGTCCAGCGGCAACCATCTTTGTAGAACTGGCACCTCACCATCAGCATCTGGATATCCCCCGACATCTTGTCATCTGGGTAGATCTGCAATCGAAAAATGGCAAGCAATTGATTGGAAAGAACTGTTCTTCTGAGTAAAGAAAATCTGAAAGCATCAGTGTTTTATAGTCATACATTACATAGAACTGACATTTGTCATCAAGGTGACTGGACAAAGATTTTGATTTTTTTTTTCATGAAATTCACACCAGTACCCCTGACATTCCATCATTTGTGATGAAATATTTTTGGGGGTGTTGACAAACACCACAGCATGACTGAATGTGGGTGTATGAATAGTTCACACTTTTTAAGGACAAAGGCAGACATGCGGAACACGTTCATGAACATGTGTATGTGTACACATTCTGTACACATGATTGTAAACACAACATGCACACTCACACACACACAAACAAACACACACACACACACTCATACAACATAGAGAAAACACTTTGCAAATGAGGGCATGAAATACCTATTAAAATTGCTTTGATATCACAGTTGGTTGCTTTTTATAGTTTGCAGTACACTTCATTTTATGTTGCTTATTAATACAGAGAGATGAATAACAACTGTAAATCAAAAATTCATATTTTATCTGTGCATGCAACATCCTCTCAAAGAAAGCATTACATCAAAATATATACATTCAAATAAATACACATTTTAAAAAAAATCCCAGTTCTTTAAGTTGAGAAATATAATAAATAGCTATGGCAATGCTGGTCTGAATCACAGGTCATTAATTCTGTTTCAGTCAATATCTAATGAAAAAAAAACAACAACAACAACAACTTATTATGTGTGTCAAAGGTCATGCATCAGCCACACTGAGTAGACACAGGCAGGACATAATTAGAACTCTAAACTGATATAGAAGGCATGCTAAATAAACAATGACAGTGACCAAACGTCCTTACTTTTTTCACACAGGATGTAAAGACAGACATCTTCCTCAGTCTTCTTGGTTGAGATGGAAACTGACTGAGATCTTTTATTTGAAAAACGCGAACAGTAACCAGCAGATATTCTCGGCGTACCGCTAATGATCCAGTGAGCAGGGCACGGCAATATAGTGGGCTATTTGCGGCTGACTAATCAGCAAAATGTTCACATAATGTCCTTCCGCGATTATGATCACTCCTGAAACGGGAATTAGATGTGATGCGCCTTGGAGATACTGTATGCACGAAAGACTTTAATTACATTCCTCCAGCTCTCAGCAGCAAAATGGGTAGATTAAGTATCGATTCTCTTTATATGCAAGGTTAAGATAGGATTCACGACAATGGCTGCCAACAGCAAAGAGAAAAATGGCACACACCTGCCAAGCAATCATATGACCAAATTTCATTCATGACTTGGGATAACATCAACACAATGCTTTGGAAATTCCACAAACAATATCTAAACATTTGATGAGCTTTTGATTTTAGCAGTTGGACAGCCTGAAACATATGAGACTGACAAGCACAATAATCACACAGGACAGACTTGGAAATTTCGCAAAACAGGCATTATGTGCACTCAAAAAGAATGCTCCAATCAGTAAGTCACTGCCAACATCCAAGAAGTGTCTTTTCATAATATAAAAAAACTAATTTGATGAGTGGAAAATGTACCAATCCAGCACTTGTAGTCAAATCACATGCTAGTCTAGTCCAGTCACATTAATCCAGAGTTAAGTTTCTAGATTTCACTCCAGCTCACATAATATGGAGGAGGTATGATCTGATTTTTTTTTTTTTAATGTCAATGAGAATGATTGATACACCATGCCTGGTTGAACCTAAAATTACCCCAGGATAGACCCAAGAAGCAAAAGAACAACAGTCTTACTTATAGCTAATGATCAAGAATAAACTGGTCAAACTACTAGTGAATCAGTGAATGTGTATCCACACAAATCACTAGATTATAAATGAGGTGGTACTAAGTAATCTTCAAGGCATGCACAACTTGACAGAGCAATGCTACATACTGAGAAGAATTTCACACTATGTCAATATTCAATCCTGCCCATGCCCATGAAAACTTTGCACTTACACATTCAAGTGTAAATATGCTCCCACAGCAATTCCCCCACCTCTTTTATCTTATCCCTCGAGAAATTCCTGTGATCAGGTTCAGACATTACTCAAATGCTAATGTGAGCAAGTTTGATTTCTCTCATTCTAAAGAACGACACCCACTCACTGAGAAAATGAGCCATCATGATATAGAGATATTCAAGTTGAAAGAAGTGCTTGATGGAGGGTAGGTCTATGGGGTAAAGATGATGCTATACCAGCACCTCATCTTCAGTAGATGGGAAAAGACTGTCTTCTGTCTGTCACCAAACAACAACACGTACACACGCACACACACGGACATACACACATACATACACACACACACTCTCTCTCTCTAATGTGATAGCCTAGATTGGGGACTCGGCTGAAATGCAGGGAAGCTTTTAAACCTAACAGCCAGACAATATCCTGCACAAACACACACACACACACACATGTATCTCTACTATGGGGGTGGGGGTAAAAGCACTCCAAACACATCAACGTCAAATGAAATCCAATACTGGGCCTGCCAGCTACCTCCATCAAAATCTCGATACGACATATGCAATGTGCAGCCTCCGCATCTTCGCCTAATTCTTGCAACTTTAGCAGGTGTATCCGCACCAATAGAGAAACTGTTGCTTTAACCGGCAGGTACAGTGTATATGCCCCTCACCTCAAGGAGGACTTCCTATGGTATTGGCAAATGAGCTCAAAGATGCATCAGCATGAATACATGGCTAATTTTAAATGAAGGCATTAAACAACGACAAATGATGTGTGAAAATTGTTGCACAATCTGACAAATAATGAAGCCATTATGAATATGAGCCATTGTGACAATTTGAATGATGGTTATTAACAACATGGACCTTGTAAGCCACTCAAGATCTCCCTAATGTTTCACAGGATTGTAGCTCCTTCTGCACAGTCACCCTCATTATTAAGTCCATGAAAAGTTGCTTATTCCATCCACATCATTTTAAGAAAAAATATTAGTTTTCTGGCTGAGAGGAAAAAAATGTGATAATTGTGAATTCCCTTTTAATATCAAATAACCGAATCAAATTACATTACAGGAGAAATAGAGCCTTGTAGTGTCTAAAATCTAAAGAGGAAGTAAGTGATCAAATCATACGACACAACGATTTATGATACTGGCACTATGGGGCCCCGAAACATGAGCTAAAACACCAAGTTCGCTAACTACTGTGCCAAGTGCTCCTATACTGTGTAGATGGTGCATAGATGCTATGCAGTGGTGTAGATAATTAACATCCCCTTGACACGTTTCACCAGCTTCACATGACAAAATAGAGACTTGCAATGCATATCAAATGGGATATTCATGTTGACAGAAAGAAGTGCAACCCACTGAAAGAAATGTACGAAATAAGGTCTATGAATCAAGCATCCACTGAAAAAAAAAATAGAAAGAAACAAGAAAAAGGTGATATGATGAGTAGTCACAGCACAGCCAATTGCAGACACTGAACTCTGAAAGACCGCAATCGCAAAGATATCCACAGCCGGGAGTGTTCTGTCCGCCTATCTGTGGCAATCTCCTTGAAACAGACACCAAATAACTCTGATTACTGGAAGTGTATTTACACCAAAAGGAGGTACATAAATCATATTGACTCCTCAATCCTCTTCTGAGATGAAACAGGAAAAGGCAGTCCAGCCCAAGACCCTCCCTTCTCTCCAATTGGCAGTAGAAAATGATAAGAACGCACACAAAAAAGAAAGACTCCAATGCCAGACACCACTCCTGGAGTGATAACCCAAGGCGGACGGCGAAAGGTCAGCTCTTGTCCACTCCCGCTTGGGGCAGATTTGATGATGTCCCACAGCTCCTCCGCAAACGAGGATGTTTTGGTGAAGATGTCGATGGATTGAGGAATGGGGGAGTGGAGAGCTTTAGGGAATGTGTCTTACCCCTCAGCCGCTTCTCTCTACAAATGATGAGAGACCGGTGTTTAAGCTACCATCACCTTTCAGTGGTGGGGGGGGGGGGGGGGGAGGAGAGAAAGTCTGCTAGGATGTGCATCGATGCCGCACATCTGGATAGTGGCTTTGGCATTATTGCCTACAAAGATCAAATTTGTCCGACCTTTAAGGAATATGGGTTGCTCAAGCTCACGCTAAAATGCCAGGTAAACTTCAGACCGTAGCTAAGTATGTGGAAGTGAAATGTGTAGTCTACAGGCAAGATTATTGGATATTATTTGTAATTCTCTGACATTGAATAAAACACTATGAAAAGAAGAGGTGAGCAAAAAATACAAATGTTGAAAAGAGAGGAAGATTTATGAAAGGTGTTTTTTTTTTATGGATACAAAAGACCAGACAATAAAACAGAGTGAAACTATGTGCTGAAGACATACCAAACAATAGCATGAATGATCTTTGAACATAGTCAGAAGGTTATGCAACAAAGAAAGAGGTCAAATAAAATCATGACAAGGATGAAGCATGCAAAGACAGGAGTGAAAATAATGTCGCATGTGGAGGGATCAGATACTCCTGACAAAAGGCGGGTAAAAATTTCTGGAGAATTGTCTATTTATGGAAGAGAGTGGGTTGTGAATTGTGTATGTGAGTCAATTAAGGGTATACATCAATCAATCAATTATGTTTTTATCTTTTCAAGGCTCACATGACACAGTTGATCAAAATGTCCCAGGAAGTAACACATTGTACTACCACTGAGGACCATACCATCACCTCAAACAGATTTTTCATTTGTTTTGCAATGCATCTACAATGAAAAACTGATACATACTTCCTTCTGACAGAGTAATTGCGACTGCATTTTTTAAATCTAATTTTGTTGTTGTTTAGGTTTCTGTAATCTCCCAGAGTTGGGACAATATACTCGGCCACTATCTGCTGAAAGCTTGTAACTTGCTGACATTTGAAAACAGTAGGTGTTAAAACTTTTTTTCTATAGCTCTTTCATACTAAATGCCATTATAACTGCTAACTGTAACTCATAAACTTGATATCTACAGGGAAACAAACGTTTGATTGTGTTGAACAATGAGCCTTTCTTTTATCATTGCTCTATATAAAGTGAATTTAGAAAAAATGGGTGTACTGCATATGGCCAAGTTGAGAATGGGTCACAAACAGAGCAAATATATATTTTCCCTACTATTTCCTGCACTGTAAATCAACTCCAATTCTCCACAATTTCCACAGAGAGGTAATGTAATTACCTGTCTCCAATGTCACCGCCAAAGATGACACACGTCCACAAAATAACCCACAAACACAATCTCAGATGTAATTACCTTCAATTTTTCCCCTATACCTATTCACCTAACCCCCGCTACTTTATATAACCCCATCGCGTCTTGTACCCATCCAATAAACCCACTCATATACACAGAAGCAATGTAATAACCATTCCTGTTATCACCGTAAAGTTAAGACAAAGAGTGCATTGAACTCCAATTGATGAACTTTTCCTCTCTCTCCCTCTCTCTCTTCCTCTCTCAAAAACAGACTTTAAGATGGACAAAGGGCATCTTTTGACAATGTCACAATTGTGCGCAATACCGTGTGTGGACTATGATTGAACTTTCATCCACCCCGAGAGGTTTTATGCATCTTTTATGATATTGGGTCACAATTTTTGTGAATACCTGAAAAAGCAGTTGTTCTTGCATAAAAGAAAGAAAATTGCAACCAAGCTGTGGATAGTCAAACAGTTGGACAAAAATGAAGAAGTGGTTTTGGTATCATTTTTTCCCTCTTTTTGTGGTTATATTTGTCCCAAAATCCTATTCAGAGCAAAACAAAAGTTCTATAGGCATGACTTCATCTAGTTCCATCCCTCTTGTAAATGGGTACACATATATGACCTACATACCAGCAAGCAATGGCAATAATATGTTCAGATAGCATTTAATCTGAATTCATGGCAACGAACTATTGTATATCATACACACAAACACAGACACACATGTAAATATCAAAGCTAACCAAAACTGAAACTCTAAACTGGACAATATTTTACAAATTCATGCAAAAAAGTAGAGAGGTGGAAATCGCTTGCCTATAAATCTGGAATAGAAAACTTAAAACTCAGAATTGCATTCATGAGAGAAAATACCAAGACTACACAAAAAGATGGAGAACTGATAAATTACTGGGCAAATTACAATTTCTTCAAACTGATGTGTAACTTACATTTCTCTTTTGATCAAAATGATTGTGTGATATATCTGGGTTGTTATCTTTTTATACTTACCTCTAGTTTCCTTGTAATCTCACTAGGTTTGACTTGACACTTTCACATACAAAGTGTACTAACAACACCACACATATAACAAAGTATGCTAGGTAGGCTAAAGCCATTTTAACCATTCACTATGTCCATTTGGACACAAGGATTGAGTCAAATCTAATTTAACCTGTTTTTGCACCAGATACTGTATACACCGAATATTTCACGAGGATTTTATTTTCACGAATTTCGCGAGTCAGCTGCTATTCGCGAAATTAAAAACACGTGAAAATATTGACTCTAATGCTGATATGAATGTGACGTACACGTATACATTTCTCCATTCAGTACAGGACTCCATGATCGCAAATTTAACCGCTCGCAAAATTGTCGGGAAGTCCCGATTCGCGAAAATTTAGACTCGCGAAATATATAGCGTATACAGTACTTTAGAAAGTGTGTATAACACTATGAGGTTTTCTGTGTCAATCAGCACTGAAGGTGCACAAAGGGTTAAACATAATTATACCATAAAGGTGGAAGTTTTTTTCAGATTTCACACAACATAAAACTAGAGAGAAAGTAAGAGCCCTCAAATACTTTGTGTGTGACTTGTACCAATATCTTTGATTCCATGGAATTAAAAAATGAGAAATTCTGTTCAGTCGACTGAGCGTAAAAAAAAAATAATAATAATAATGCAAACATTTCCACTTCTGCAGTTAACTATCCACCCCCCCCCCCCACCCATCTCCAAAACTGAGCAAGCAGATAATTTCAATAATATGACTCCTTCCATTTCTATATAAGGTGGCAAATGTACGACTGAAATGGACATACGGCGACACACACCACATTGTAGCAAGAGGTTTGGCAAACTTCACATCACCCACATACCTTGGCATAGTCTAGCGGTAACCGATCCTCCGGGCATTCAAAAACTCCAGCACTGTAGAAAAGAAACACCACAGAGAGAAAGAAAAGATAAGAATAATTAGATATTGAATGACAAGTTCCACGTCTTTCAAGAGATATTTTCACATATATATATCGCACATAGTAATACCAACGTCCTTGTTGACAAAATGATATCTGTGCACCTCTTACTGTGAATGCGACTCTCTATTTGAGTTTTGGTCCATAGCAGGTCATGACTTTTTAAACTTTAGTTTTTGAAATTTTCTGAGAGAACTTTTTGGTCAATAAATGCCATTTTGATTTATCATTCATTTCTAGCATTTAAATATCACCACAGATATATTCATGCAGTATCGCTCATGATAACTCTTATGAAAGAGCATACAATTCTATGAGAAATCTGAAGTTTTTTGTTTTTTTTTAATGAAAATTGGTTTTGAAATGGCTGCTTTATCCAAAAACAAAGAGGTCGTGATTAAAGGTGGGACCCATCTAATATTAGGGTCACTTTGTTTTACTTTGCTTTTGGATGTCTCAGCCATTCAAAAACCAATTTTCATCAAATAAACTTTGAATTCCTCTTAGCATTTCATTTTCTTTGATATTTCATAAATGGTTTCTAATCATCTCGCAAGAAGTTAAATTCTGAATCCCCAAGTCAACCAAAATTATACCATCCCTTTAATACAGTGCAGTCAGCCATTACCACGGCAACATGTTACAACAAGCCAAGAGTTTATGAAAAAGACACTGAACTGAGGGAAAATCATTCTTTGAATTTCTATTTTCGGTGTCTTCTGAAGTCACAATGAGAAGGTCTGTCAGTCGAGTCAGTTCCACTGATTTCTGTGGGAACAGAGTGTGCACAAAAATGTGGCATTGCATTTGTCAAAAATTGTCCAAATAAATTGAATTGCTCTCACTACAGATAGCTGTAATACGAAGATCAGCAAAGAAAGAAGAAAATCAGTTCCATGACAGAGATATAGACAAAGAGATTGCTTGTCTGTGATGAAGAGTCTGAGAAAACCGGGAGAAATGGATCCAGCTTGAGAGGAAGGAAAACAAATATGGCTAGAAATGAACATGATAACAAGATATGGGACACAACAAAAGTTTTCTTCTACATATTTTCCAGCAGTTTCACAAGTGGAGTAGGGGCCATTAGCATACATATTCCTCCGATCATTTTTCCAAGGCGTGTTATATGTATCCATTTTGGGAGTGGTTCCCTTCAGGTTTTAGTGGTGCTGACAAATGCAAGGCAGACATTTGGGGATTAATGTCACTGTATATTGGAGGCATGGAGTGACTAGGGTCTAAGACAGATGGAGGTGGTGGGGAGGGGGTTGGGAAGAGAACCGCTGAGCCGCTACATCAAAAGCTGCAACATCAGGACATATGATCCTTCGACATGCCGAGGTAATGACTCATGTTAGGTCAATTAAGACATATCAAAGAGAATCAAATCATTTTTTTTTCTCTTCTACCTCTCTCAGGTATAAATTCTTCTGGACATGTTTTTCTCACCTCTTCAACTGACGCCTTCTTTCTCATTTGTGTGTGTAAGGGAATAGCTTGGGAACATCTAACCAGTACTTCCTAACATGTCTACCACTTTTTTGTTTCTTGGCTGTCGTCACATATATGTATCTATCCAATAAGCCCAATCTGTCCAATATGTCTTCATTCAATCATTAAAAATGTATCTTTTCATCTCTTTACTAAACTGTCTGTGTTTTTCATATTCATGAAATAATTGATAAATAGCACTGTAGGATGGAATAACTCACATATCATCTATAAGTATCATTTGCCAAGAGGAAAGATGCATATGATTCCCCCTCATGCACACTATATCATACTCCTTTCTACCACATCATCCAACTGAGGATCTTTCTCAACACTTCCCCCCCCCCCATTAACCCGTAGAAGATGGCGAGTCCCAAGTTTACGCGGGAAGATGTCTATGGGAAATGCGTGTTGTAGCAAAATCCGTCCGTCCTCAATGGTAATAAGTTTGTGTCTCTCTGTCTTATGATTTAAAGGTACTGTTTACCATTGGGAGTGGTGATTTAAAAAAATGTTTGAGTTTACATATTTGATGCATATGTGTTGGTCAGTCATATCACAAAACACCACACCATGTAAAAATTTTGCAATAAAGCCTAAAATAAAGGGAGATATCACTATTTTTCTGACTAAACCGTAACTGTAGATGGTTTAGTCTAGAAACATTTTTATTATAACTATTGTTCACATTTTGTACATTTAACAATACTTAGCATTAATCATACTGATTCAAATTTTTACATTGGTTGCTTCTATCCCTAACTCACATTATAGAACTATTTTGAAGTACTAAATCTGGGTTTTTGTTTCATCTACTAAAGGTAAATAATGCCTTTAAGTCTTCTATGCCCACCACATCTATTACTGCAAAACCTCTTCCAGCAATACGCACCTACTGAACTCTTTCAATAAAAAGAGTAAACTTATTGGAATCGAGAAAAACAGACAAAGATGAACAGACAGACAGACAAACAGATTAACAGAGAGACAGACATATGGAATAATGAGAGTGAAAGAAAGTTGACAAGCTGGAAAGAAAGGGAAAACATGAAAACTTCGATATCAAAGGTTTCACAATACGTCACATGACCCTACACAGATATGACAAGATGCCTTCTTCGATAGCATCTCTCCGGCTGGAATTTCCAATTTACAGCCCGCAATCCCTCCCAGCGGCCAGAATCAGTTTTCTTCATGGCAGATTAATCGCCGCAGATATTGGCACCTGACAGTGCGATGCGACGGGATTGGACGGCTGAAATACAGTGGGACGGGAAGCAGAGAGAGAGAGAGATAGATAGATATAGAGAAGAGGGTAGATGGAATGAGCCATCCTATACATTGGTGATTAATACGAGCAAGATTTGTTGGGATTAACTCTTGTTTATTTTCTTCCACAATGAATGAATGATGACACATTTGGCAACTGACACGAAGTTTTCTTAAGGGGATCAGTTTAAAGAAATTGTCATTCTTATCCTTGCAGATATAACATTACATCCTTTTGGTTTCGTGTAGACTTTGGGCCGAGATGCTCGGTTACCATGGAATGAAGTTGGTTTCAGTGCACCGGTGCATCCAGTGTATCTGCTCATAAGATGCTGAGAGATTTGTTTATTGAATAAAGATTAAGTGTCCTTACTCGAGCATCATGGAAGATTGGTTCAGGTATCATGTATGCTACCGCTCCTGTGAAATACAATCATATACAGAATATATCATCTACTCATCTAATGAAAAAAGTGTACCAAGAAGAATTTTTCTTTCTGTTTAAGAATCTTAAACCCGGGACTTTGTACATCCTGGCCTACCGTTCATATGTAAACATTGTGTGCTTGTTATGTACAAGTTGATTGGCTTTTTAGTCATTTTATGTAGTAAATCAATTCTCAGGAAAATGAATATCTGGAGGAGGGAAACTTATATCCACAAGAATTAAATTCCAGAAAGGTAATCATCAATTGTATGTCACCATTACACTTTCAAACTATGTAAACCTTGGGATGTAACTCTTTTGAGTCCTCTTCAGGTTCAGCAATTTTAGCATGGCTGATAGCACACAAGAGTATTTACCTACACATTGTTGAAATGTCACAATACTTTTTTTCACAGATGTATCAATGTATCATGACAAAGAGACGGCGGCTTATGCGGGATGTTTACGTTACTCTCAAAGGCTGAGGGAGAAACTAGAATTTTGTAGTTGTGCCCATAAGTATACTGGCTTTGGGCAATTAAGTATAAAATGTCTATAAACCAAGACCACTCCTAGTCTTGTGGTCAGACACAAAATGAAAGATATGAAAGAGCAGCTTGCATGTGCAGGTATTTGGAATATAATGCCTTACACTGCATGTCTTCTCTACCTATAAAATGACAAAGTTAAAAAAAAATAGAAAATAAAGTTTGAATTGTATTGAATTGAATTGAAAAAAAAAAGAGAAAATGGTGCCAAATATAACTTGTAGTCAATTGCTTCACAGCTGTGGTTTTTCTCTGTTTTTCTCAAATCTTAATCCCCGCTTCCATAACCATTACTTTCAAATCAACCCTTGCCCTTTCCTAACCTTGTTAAGTCTCACATGCCAGAGGCTGACCTCTGACATATTTTCATTGCTGAATTATATGATTTCAAAACTAGCATACTGCTGATTACCCATGAAATTGATGCCTTTTTCACTTACCCTGAAAAGACTGAAATGAAAATATGACCAAAAATAAAAAAATAAAATCTAAATCACTTTGCAACTGACATCAATAGCTCTGCTGATGTCTATTTCCTTGTTGTTGTTGAGGTTTTTTACGTTTTGTCTTTGAAAAAAAAAAATATTTCAATGGAGTGTTCTAAAAGTCATCATCATATAGATCACATGACATTGTCATATGTCCCTGATTTCCAATGGATACAGAAGTTAGCTGAAATGCCATTGTTCATCAAAACATCACAATTTAACATGTTGGAGTCGTCTGTCTCCAGAGTTCAAATATAAAAGAAAAAGAGGGGCCAAGTTGTTGAACTCTCATGCTATGTGAACAGCCTGTGACCTTTTAAGAACATAAATTTCCCAATGATATCACGGCACCTCAAAATAACATTAATTTTGCCCTGCCTAACTGTACTTTTAAGTGAAAAATCTTCATATTCCACCAGAAGTTTTTGAAAGCAAACAGTTGATAACAGCATAAGCTGGAGTTTTATTGATTATTGAAAACAATGATGACATCATAATATTACATTTATACCATTGACAAGTTTAAGGATACTATCATCCATGAAACCATGAATCATTTTGTAGCTGTATGACTTGAGAGAATTAAAATCATCTTGATGACATATTGACAAAATGCAAAAGTAGATACAAGTTTTCACATTCAATCAAGGACTTGGTCGACAGTGAAGATTTCATGATACCATCAAAGTCAATGCATTGCATCCACGCTTTGGGGATACTGATCATATGTTGAAAGCAGTGAGAAACTTGCATACTATTTTTATAACCAGGACGTGACAAGAGTATTCATATCTTGGTGACGTGCATGCCACAAAGGAGTCTGAGACACAAACTATTTCCAGGTCTACAGCCCTGCAGCCATCCTCGCTCCCTGGATTGCGCTAAATAAACCCTCAGTATGAATGTCAAGTCCAGGCGCTGGCCTTATTATGACCCATATACAACTACCCAAACAAATAGTCCATTTTCCACTCCAGCAAACCTCTATGCACACTTCACAGCCGAAAACATCGGCAGGCACAAAGGGACGGAGGGAAAAATCTGGTATGGGCAAACATCTGTTCTCTGTCTGATACAGAAATATCTCAGAATACACATCGACACAATGTATTGCTACAGCCCCGGTGCTACGGTGCAATTAACTCACTGATAAGAGGCCAAAGCTTTTGAATTCTTAACGGTCATCGAAGCGCTGTGCGGAGGGAAGGACAAAAAATCTCGAAAGTTCACCTCCTCGTATCTCCCTTATTTTACCACCAAATCCCTTGAAACTTCACACATATATCATATATGAAGATATCATCCTTCATATGATTTTTGGGCGAAAACGCTGATGTATCTTTCGAGATATGCGTATTTTTCTGCTTGAGTCGACTGTGGGAAAGGGTTACGATTTTTTCCCGACACAAGTCTGCGCCTGCATGAATATGCATTTGATCAACATATTACTAGTGTAAGACCCAAAATTGTGTCTATCTCCCCACTCCTCACTTTCCCACTGTAGATGTCCTTGCGGTGCATTATGAGGCACTACGGACTGATTTATTTGGAAAGTGGTCAGTCCCCACTGACCCATGCCACCCACCGATTATGAGCCCCTTTGTTTAGACTTCTCCCTAAAACACTTGACCGGCACATTCCTTTGTGCTGAGACCACTATTACATAATAGTGAGTTCATTCATAAACTCTCATGACCAAATATGGTATAAAGACTTTCCCCTTCCCAAATTTGGATTGCCTTCTAAGAAATATCCTGCATATGTATTAGTGAATAATAATCTCCTCCTTCATTTTATGTAAAGTAACAACGATAATATATTCACAAGTTTAAGTATAAATTTCCCTGCAAATCCACACTCTTAGTTCTTGTTCAGCCAAACTTACACTGGTTCGGCCAGACCTCTTGCCACCCGGCAGAGGGATATCAGCGATACACTCTAGCCCCGATTGGGAGCATACCAGGGAGTGCCAAGTGGTCATATATTGAGATTGTACTTTCACCAAGTTCCTGTATTACTACAAATAAAGTATACATTCTGGCTGAACTGTACTTTCCTTCGCGTCTCTTCGTCATCATTATCATTGTGTCATCCAGCTGAGACTGTCATCGCACATTCTACTGAACTGTTATACATTTATAGTAACACTCAGTTATACAAGTGTTACGAGTGGTGACTTTGCATTATTATCATCGTCGTGATCCTGATACTTATACTCCAGTGACACTCGCCTACAAAGTCCACGCATACCACATACTACAACAATCCAATCAAAAACACCCGAGTGTTACAGTGGTGGCAGCGGTGGGATTCGAACCCACGCCATCGAAATGACTGGTGGCAGCGGTAAAGCGGAGCCATCTACCCGCTCGACGTTACTCTTGGTGGCAGCAGCAAAACGGTGACCTGCAACCCGTTGGCGTGATTGACTACTCGTCGTGCTGCTGATCATCCGGATGTCAACTTATATGAGCCCGGTATGTTTCCTGCATATTGTACAATTGTACGATAATTTTTGAACGCTTTGCTGCTGTTGACTAACTCAGGTTAGTCAGTGTTCCCGTCTACTCTGTCTGTGTTTCCTGTTCAACTCTCTTGGTCATCTCTTCTCATCAACTTTCTGGGATCCTGTTCATCTTCTTCCTGTCTACCTTCGGCTTCTACCTGACGATCTTCTGTGCCTGACGATCTTCTGTCAACCCATCTTCCCTCTACTGTGGTCATCATCCTCATCCTGTCTCTGGACTTGTGCTACGTGAAGCTCCGCCTGCAAGGAAGCTGCCTTCGTGGGCTCCTCAACACAGTCTTCCCGGCAAACCTCGCCTGTTCATCTGTCACTTCTCTCCAGATTGTTAAGTCTACTCTCGAACTTTATTTTCCCTCTTTCTATATTATTTCTATTGTATGAATTATATTGCATTTTTTTTTGTGTGTGTGTATAGTACCATACGTTCTATTTTAAGTTTTTATGTTAGCTGTCATTATCACTGCATTCCATGATTTATACATATATAGATATAGGTATTGTGATAGCTTATAGTAGTATATCATATAGTTTGTTTTCTTTGCTTTACATTATACTACCCCTCCCTTTGTAGCAGCTGTTTTTATTTGTGTTGTCGGCAGACACTTTAACTAAGCATAGTACATGTGATTCCATAGCTTTGCATTGCAAAGTTATAGTGCTCTCATCTTCCTTCAGTTCCCTGATCCGTTTTCATAGTTTTATTTCTCGTAGCCTTTTTGTCACTTTCGTTATTTGGTTACTTTCACAATGCCTGACTCTGACATTGGTTCTACCTCCCCCTCCCTCCCTGGTGCTTTTGTCCCCATCCAAATCCCCCCATCCTTTTCGGGTGATGGCACCACTGATTTTCGCCAGTGGTGTCGACGCTTGGAAGTAGCAATTGATGCATGTCCCAGTTCAGATAATATTGATATGGCAAAACTGTTAGGGTCCCGTCTGCAGGGCGCTGCGTTCGCAGTTTGGGATGCTTTCCCTGCAGCAACTAAACAAGACTTCAAGAAGGCCAAAGAGCAACTTGAGAGAATTTTCTCAAAACAAGATGAGGTTACCTCTTTCCGTAGAATGCTAAATGCTCGCCCCAGACAACCAAATGAACCCCTAGAAGTTTTTTTGTCGGAATTAAACCGCCTGACAACTCTAGCCTTCCCCAAATTAGATACTGCCGCCCGTGAGGACGAAATTTTTCGGAGATTTGTGGCTGGTCTCAGCCCAGATATGCAGGCAAAATGCCATGAGCATGGCGCTCGAAATACCGACGAAGCGCTGAGCATAGCTCAACGCATTGAGCGTGCATCAGAATCACTAAAATTTTCCTCTCCTTTCTCTTCACAACCCAACCACAACCATGTTGCTGCTACTGCAACTGCTCCTTGCGATCCTCTTGACAAAATTTTAAAACGAATCGACTCTCTTCAATTGTCAGTCCATGCCCTACAATCACAATATGACTCATTTCAGACTGCTCAGAGCGACGCATCTCGTTCCCGTCCTCGTTATCGTCCTGATTACACCCGGTCTCATTCTCGTGATCGTTACCGCTCCCCTTCTGTCCATGACCGTCATGATAGCTTCTATGGTGATACATATCATCGCCAGTCATACCCCCGACCTCGATCACCGACTCCCGACCGACGACATTATTCCCCTATGCCGCCCTCCCGCGGACGAAGCCCAAGCCCATGCCCCACTCGTCGCCATAGCGACAATTACACTGCCGATCCCTATTCGCGTGATTACCCTGCGTCACAGCGCGATTCTCCCCGCTACAGTTATAGCTCGCGTTACTCAGACGATAGACGTCATGACGATAGACGTCGTGACGATGTACAGTCGCGTTACCCAGAAGATAGACGTCGAGACGATGTCCAGTATCGTCATCGATCTCAAAGCCCTTCCTCCCGATCAATGCCTAGTGCAATGCGCCGCAATTCTCCTGCCCGCGTATCATTTCAGAACCAGGGAAACTAAAACAAGCTGAGAGCACGGGTCACCTGTCAGCATCCTCCACTGAGACCCAACCCCGCCCTTCCCCTCCCCCCTCTATTTCATCTCGTCTATTGATCTCCATTGGTTCAACCGCGATACATGCTCTTGTCGATACTGGTGCAACACTGTCACTCATTGATGAGCAACTTCGCTTTTCTCTCCCCTCACTCTCTTCCCGACCATATCTATCATTGCCTACTCCCATCAAAGCTGTTTCGGGTGATGTTGTAGATACATTAGGCTCTATTTTGGTTGACTTTTCTTCTCACTCGGCTCAATTTTCACACCATTTTCAGGTTGCACGTGGAATTCATCCTCAAGTCATCTTGGGATGGGATTTCCTATGTGCTCATCAGGCTTGCTTAGACTTGAATCAAGGCTCTATTTCACTGTCATCTATTTCCCTCCCTTTCGTAGAACCTGCCCTTACTGTTCCACTAGTTGTGTCCGCAGTCGTCGATGTCGAAGTTGTTATCCCTCCTTGGAGTGAAACAGTCCTCCCCATCTCCCTTGGCGAGACTTTTGTCAATTCTTCATCAGACATTGATGGTGTGCTTGAACCTACTAATGAGTTGCCTGTTGTTGTTGCATGTACTCTCTCCTCAGTAGTTGATGGTGCAATCCCAGTTCGTGTCGCAAATCCGACATCATCGTCGATCACGTTGTACCCTGGGATGCCGCTAGGTGAATTTCACCCCCTCCTCGGCCGCTCTGGAGAACAATATTGTGCTTCGAATGTCACTCAGCCTATCCCCTCTACCAACTCTCACACCTCTCCCTCATTCTATCTCTCTTCAACATCATTGACTTCTGATGAACGTGCTCAGGTTACTGCTCTGCTCAATGAATATGCAGATGTTTTCAGCCAGTCTGCTGATGATTATGGTCGCACTGATCTTGTTCAACATGTCATCCCTACTGACACCGCTCCTCCCATTCGACAACGTGCATACCGGACTTCTCCCAACATTCGCCAAGAAATCAAACAGCAATGTGATCGCCTGCTTGAGGCTGGAGTTATTGAACCTAGTTCTAGCCCTTGGAGCTCACCTGTTGTCATGGTGAAGAAAAAGTCTGGTTCATATCGGTTCTGTGTTGACTATCGCAAGTTGAATAGAGTTACATGTCCTGATTCCCATCCTCTCCCCAGAATTGATGACACGCTTGATGCACTTGCTGGAAATGTCTATTTCAGTACGATAGATTTGTCCAGTGGGTATTGGCAAGTTGCTATGGACCCGGATGACAAACCAAAAACTGCTTTCACTACAGGTACTGATTTGTATCAATTCACTGTGATGCCCATGGGACTTCGAAACGCCCCATCTACCTTCCAACGACTCATGCAATTAGTTTTGCGTGGTTTGCACTGGGATTCTGTGCTGGTCTATCTTGATGACATAATCATATTTGGCCGCACATTTGATGAGAAACTTGGTCGATTGCGTGCAGTGTTTGATCGTCTTCGGTCAGCTGGTCTCAAACTACGTCCTGACAAGTGTACTTTCTTTCAGAAGCAAGTTACATTCCTCGGCCATGTCATTTCAGCTGCTGGTGTCCTCCCTGACCCTACCAACATTGACAAGGTACGTTCATGGCCCACCCCTCGCAATGTCACTGAACTTCGAGCTTTCCTGGGTTTGTGTTCGTATTACCGCCGATTTGTGAAGAACTTTGCGCATGTAGCTCGATCGCTATATGCACTGACAATGAAAGGTGCCTTGTTTGAGTGGTCAGATGAGTGCGAACAAGCATTTCGCACATTGCGAGACACACTCACTTCACCCCCGATCATGTCATTCCCTGTCTTTTCTGAACCATTCACACTTCATACTGACGCATCAAACTTTGCAATAGGTGCAGTATTGACGCAACGCCTCAATGGCAAGGAACATGTCATAGCGTATGCTAGTCGTGCGTTGTCGCAAACTGAGCGACGTTGGTCTACCTATGATCGTGAATTGTGGGCAATAGTTTGGTCTGTACGTCATTTCCGCCACTATCTGCTGACTTCCCCATTTACCATCATCACAGATCACAAGCCTCTTGTTGGCCTCAGGCGGCTGCCTGTTGGTCACGACTCTGGCACAGCAACTTCACGACGTAGCCGATGGGCCCTCGAGCTAGAGACGTTCGATTGGGTCATCGAACATCGTGATGGTGCTCGTCATGCCAATGCCGACGCATTGTCTCGTGTCCCACCTCCACCTGAACCACCTGAACCTCCTATCATATCTGTCGTCTCCATCCCTCCATCTCATTCACTACCTCCCCTCTCATCATCTCCACCTATCTCATCATCATCATGTTCATGTCACCATTCCTCACTTGTTTCCCCTCCTCCGACCCAAACTGACAATCCTGCTGTCACAACTGACCCCACCCCCAGCCTGCCCTCACAAACGGCAACACCTCCTGGTACTGGTAATCTTGATACACTGTGTGCATCATTGTTGGCTGATGGTCATCGTCTCCATCAAGCACAACAATCTGACCCCACTTTGAGCAAAGTAATGTCTTGGATTCGATCTGGTTCCATTCCCCCTCGATCTGCCATCCCTAGGTATGAAATTCCCCTGCGTAAATTTCATAGTGAACTTGAACGCTTAGAAATTCATGACGGACTGCTATGTCGCATTCGACGCCTCCCTTCAGGCGCTATGAACAGACAAGTTGTCATTCCACATTCACTCATCCCATTGGTGCTCTCTATCCTCCATGGTGGACCACTATCTGGTCATTTCAGTGCTGATAAAGTCTTACAGAAGGCTGATCAGATGTGTTACTGGCCTGGAATGCGTAGCGACATTGCAGATTTTTGCAACCGCTGCCTCCCATGTCAGGTAAGGCGCAACCCTGTCCCTGCTCACAGAGCCCCCCTCAAACCCATCCCCTCCTCCCGTCCCTTTCAGCGCATTGGTGTTGACATAACTGAGTTACCCCTCACCCCTCGTGCAAATCGATACGTACTTGTCGTAGTTGACTATTTCACAAAATATGTCAACCTCTACCCTATGCCAAATCAGACAGCGACTTCTGTAGCAGACTGCCTATTCGACAATTTCATTTGTCAACATGGCATTCCTGACTCTATTCATTCCGACCAAGGTCGACAATTTGAGTCGAATCTCATGACTACGTTGTGTGCAAAACTTGGAATTTCCAAAACACGCACCACCCCCTATCACCCTCAGTCAGATGGTTTAGTCGAAAGACATAACCGCACCCTCAAACTTGAACTTGGTAAACGCCTTTCCTCTGCCCTTACTGACTGGGACCTTGTCCTCAGCCAGCATCAATTTGCGTACAACACTACACCTAATTCCACTACAGGTTTCACCCCCTACTTTCTTGTCCACGGACGTGAAGCTTCCACCCCTCTCTCAGTCTTGACCTCATCTGACCCCGTTGCAACATCACACACACCAGATGATTACGCAACAACCCTCCTTCGCCGTTTGCACTCAGCGTTTGAGCACGCCGATGCAAAGACCGAACGAGCGCGACACTCACAAAAAGCGCATTATGACAGAACCACACGTTTCATCCCATACGAAGTAGGAGACAAAGTGCTTGTAACTGTTCCAACTCGTGAAAAGCTCTCTGCGAAATGGAAAGGCCCCTATCGCATAATGAGGAAAGATGACAATGGTATTCTGTACCACCTATCGGATTTGTCTAATCCCAGCTCTCCCCCTAAAGTTCTCCACTACAACCGCCTCAAACCCTATCTTGAACCCACATCACAACCCGCGCCCCCTTTCACTCCCAACCCGCCCTCTCCACCTACATCTGAGGAACAAGTTGTTTTTCACATACCTGTGTTTCCACTTCCTACCTACTCGTCTTATCAACCAACTGCTGAAGCTCCATCTCCTCCTCCTCCTCCTCCTCTTCTACCTTCCCATGATGCCCATGCCCGGAATCATGACCCTCACACCCACACTCGTAGTGGTAGGTTAATTAAGAGACCTGATTTTTATGGTATTCCCCTTTACTGAGATAATTACACGTGGACAATGGCTGTACTACGTTATTAGTTATGATAATAATGATGTAATTCTAATGCTGATGCCTAGTTATAGGATATGTTTATCCTAAAAGAAATTGATTTTGCCTTAATGTTATGTCTCTTGATGCCTGCTGACTTTATGTGATGGTTAATTTTGTCTTAACTGGCATTTCCGGATTAGGTGAAAGCTGAATTCACCGATTTCAACGTTTTTCATCCAACAGGTTCAGTCCTTATTGTATGATCATAATGTTACACAGCCGATAGTTGTTACGATAACTTTAGGTGTACTTGAATTACATTGATATCTTATGTTTGTCTTGTGTTTTTATGCCATTTTGTTTACTGTAATCAGTTGATTACATTATCATGTTTGTATTTATATCATGTTTCATATGTTGAACTATGTTTCCAGTATCAGTCAGTCAATCATTTTAATCACCACTTTCACTCAATTTGCCGATTTTGCTTACTTTTGTTCAGTTAATCACATCTACGTGTGTTCGAGTATACGCTTTTGATATTACAATTTGTACATTCCCTTGCAATATTTAAGAATAATGTTTGTTTTATTTCCTATATGAAACGAGGACGTTTCTTTTTGAAATGCCGGACGAATGTAAGACCCAAAATTGTGTCTATCTCCCCACTCCTCACTTTCCCACTGTAGATGTCCTTGCGGTGCATTATGAGGCACTACGGACTGATTTATTTGGAAAGTGGTCAGTCCCCACTGACCCATGCCACCCACCGATTATGAGCCCCTTTGTTTAGACTTCTCCCTAAAACACTTGACCGGCACATTCCTTTGTGCTGAGACCACTATTACATAATAGTGAGTTCATTCATAAACTCTCATGACCAAATATGGTATAAAGACTTTCCCCTTCCCAAATTTGGATTGCCTTCTAAGAAATATCCTGCATATGTATTAGTGAATAATAATCTCCTCCTTCATTTTATGTAAAGTACCAACGATAATATATTCACAAGTTTAAGTATAAATTTCCCTGCAAATCCACACTCTTAGTTCTTGTTCAGCCAAACTTACACTGGTTCGGCCAGACCTCTTGCCACCCGGCAGAGGGATATCAGCGATACACTCTAGCCCCGATTGGGAGCATACCAGGGAGTGCCAAGTGGTCATATATTGAGATTGTACTTTCACCAAGTTCCTGTATTACTACAAATAAAGTATACATTCTGGCTGAACTGTACTTTCCTTCGCGTCTCTTCGTCATCATTATCATTGTGTCATCCAGCTGAGACTGTCATCGCACATTCTACTGAACTGTTATACATTTATAGTAACACTCAGTTATACAAGTGTTACGAGTGGTGACTTTGCATTATTATCATCGTCGTGATCCTGATACTTATACTCCAGTGACACTCGCCTACAAAGTCCACGCATACCACATACTACAACAATCCAATCAAAAACACCCGAGTGTTACACTAGTCTGTATACTCCAGACTCACTACCTGCGAAGTCTCGTGTTTGTGCAATTAGTAGTTAGGTGAAAATAAGAGCAAAAAGACAACCAACTTTAAGAGAAGATACTGGACATGCACAACTAGATCATCCTCCTGCGCATGCGTTTTCTACTGGTGAGTGCACGCTTAGCCAATCAGCGGTGTCAGGCTCGGCGCAATGCGACAGAGGTCGAATTTCGGTCAGCAGGGTGGTGAGTGGGCAAGAGAGGAACCCTGCTTTGTGCTTCAACTGTTTCAAGCAGCACAAAAACCAATACATCGGACTGCGTATTCCTTACGCCATGGATTTTACGTGGGTCACAAGTGACAGTGAACTCGATTTTTTCCAGACATAGCTGTGCGTCAAATGATACAGAAAAGATATTTGGAGAGCAGCATGGATATACTACCATAAGTCATATACCGAAGTTTCATTTTTGTGCAATGAAGGAAAATGTGAGAAAATAACACTTGTTTTGAGACCAAATTTTCTGTTTTGGAAGCTAAGTTTCGACATTATTTTCACACGTTTATCCTCAATAAAACCCCAAATAACTAACATTACGAGTTAGAGAATAGTTTCTTCTTCAGTTTGCTGTATAGGTTTAATCATTTGATGGCTTTGAGGTGAGATATTGCGATTGTCCTGCAACACTTCCCCAGCGGTTTTACGCACACAAGCTGTCTACTTTTTGCAACTGAGGCTTCGAGGTCATAAGCTTTTGGCGAGTTAATTGCACCCTAGCGCCGCGCCTGGCTAGGGAGTATTTCTTAAACCTTACGTTAAAGGGGTTTCCATTTCAGATGAGCTTTCTATGGAGTTCTTGATTACTTTCTATCAAAGTTTCACTATTGTTGTATACTCTCTTCATCCCACAATGTATCATCTAAATTCTTTCTTTGCCACAAAAAAAGAGTGAATTGCATGTTGTTATCAGAAAATTATATCAATATATCTGAATTTAATTGAATTGAGTTGAATTGGATTGAATTGAGAGTTATCAAACATGCAGAGGAGTTGCATGAATATATCAAGTTTGAAATTGCAAGATGAAGATGAGAATTCCTTAAATTTTACCAGATGCACACAAAGGATAGTATGTTCATGAAGCTGAAATGCTACATTCTCATCACTTCTACTGCAGAAGGGGGCTGCATGGAAGCAGGGAGATAAAAGAAAACTTTAGTCTCACCTCCCTGATGGAAGTGGGTAGGGAGGGGTGGATCAGGGAGGTGGGTATCTCTTCCACCTCCCTGGGTGGATGGAGCTTGGAACCAGCTCCTTGTGATGGACTGGGGAGTGGTATCAAGATTGGGCCACATTAGTGTCATATGACTTCAAGGCAAACAATTAAGATGTCTATCACTGATAGAAGCCTGAGACTTGACACCCAAGTTGACCTTATCAGGTCTGCCTCATTAGAGTGACTGGCTACGTAGGAGGAGGCAGAATTTTTTTAATGTATTCATGCACCCCTGTCTTGCCAGCCCACTTAATCAACACAGGCAGATAAGTCTCTCCTTGAGCTTCCAGCAGCTGAAATGAATATCATGTCCACACAAAAATCAGTTCTTTGTCTTTGTGTGAGCATATATCCTCCGGCAATACTTTCTTTCAGTTTTCTCAATGCTCAAGGTATTAAAGCTAGGACTATATTTGGATTAGAAGTCATTTTTCTTTTCAATATGATGCATGACTAGAATCTCAATGATTTGATAAGTTTTGCATTAAGATATCTTTTATAATTTTTGGTCACAAATGGCAGCAATCCATACCTGTGATTACCATGCCTTAGACCAACTGGAAGAGTGTAGGTCTATACCAACTCTAAGCATGTCCAAAGTCACATTGAGGATGCTCGGCATTATTATGAAGTAAGGGACAATAACCTTCAATTGTTTCACACAAAATTTGTATTGACAATAGTTTCTACACTTAAATAGCCAGTGCAGCTTTAAAATGAGATTATCATTGGTGGCAGGTAATCTGACTCGTGATGCAATGGTTATAATTGTTTTGGCTCTTCCAGCTGTGTGGCATGTTGGATGCCTTGGATGGCAGGCAGACAGTCAAGCAAATAAACTTGCTATATCTCTACAGACATAAATGAGACATTAACAGCCTACCAGGCTATTAGTGTATCATGTCTGTGTTTAGAACTTCAGTCAGCCTTGTAAAAAGCTGTTTGTGCTGTTTCAAAGCAGTCTGAGACTGTCTTCTCTAGTACGTGACATCATTTACCATTAAAAAACCTGGCATAGGACACCATCTTTAGGTTTGTCAATATTTCATGCCTTTGATGAATTGATCTTTATCACAAGGGAATTCCAATGCCTGTTTAGAGTTGATAAAACAGAGGAAGATTGAATTGGTCTAAATGGTGAAGAGGATATGACAGGCATCAGTCAGAATTAAATGTTGTCATGATGAAAATTCAAGTTTTGAGTCTGGTGAATGGCCAAGTGGAGAAAATTTGATAAAGATAGTTTCTATTATGATGACTCTAAATCACCAACATTGTACGGCTGCTTTTGAAGGAGTTGCAAACAATTAGGAGAGGTATCTTTGAAGATTCAATAGGAGTACACAAAATCCCGCTAATGAGCAAAGACCATCCAAGCATGTAGTTGTATTAACATTTCTGCGGATGTGTTTTTTGAGCTTGCCCTAGATCGCCCCATTCGAACAGAAGAAATCGTTCAAATCGCCGTCTATCAAAAAACAATCCAGAAGCACATGGGGGTGATTCCTGACACCGAGGAAGGTGCAGACTCTTACCCCCCTTGAGCAAAAATGTAGATCAAGCGACAACTATTTGGGGTATCCGTGGCAGTGCTGGAGGATATTGTTCTGCAAAAGTGTGATGTCTGTTCTACTTTATTTCCATGATATTGATTTTCACCCACTGATGAGGGCTTTAACCCAATTATTCTGTTTCTCTTACACCACCCCGGATGGCTCCCTGAGTTCGTTCGAAGCCTGTTGAGGGTTGATCAGAGTTAAAGATCACACCAGCTGTGGATGATTTATGCGAGTCTGTGGAGTGACAATTACTACATGGTGATTTATTTCCTTGCCACATTACATTATTTTGCCATTTTTCGGTACAATCTGCACTTGGAAAATCTGACAATTATGTCTCTAAACCTCCCAGAATGTTTTCTGAAAGAGACTGTCTTTTTTTTTCCTGTCAACCTTCCCTCTGATAGGGGGAAAATGTATCTTTTGTGCAAAAGAGGAGACTTTACCCCACATGATTAGAGATCTACAGTATACTGCTAAACCCAACAATAACCATTTCCCCTTGATATAAAAATAGCCAATTACAGGCACATTAGATGATAGAAGAGATCTTTAGTGAATCATATATGGACCTCCATTCCTTTATATCCGACTGGTATGGAATCCCCGCAGGGCGCTACAAGACCGTTGCAAACTGGACACCAGTCTCTCTGGTGTCAACTGTCAAGAGCAGAGTGATACCTGCGCTTTGTAAGAATTCTCTCCCCCACTCCAGGGGAAAAGGTATCTCATGTTTCAGGGTAAATTGTAGGTGTGAAGGAATCCCTTTCTCCCTCTGTCAACTAACCTTTAAAGACGCGTACATGTAGTCTGGGATACCATGAGAATGCTGTCCCCGGCTCTGATATATTTTCGAGAATACCTGTAACAAATTGCGCTCACGTTTATCACTGATCTCTTTGTCAGTACACACACACAGCGAAAGAATCTAGAACTGGAATCGATAAGCGTATGTCTGGATGCACGTGCATACAATGATATTCGCTGATCGGTGCTATTGTTGGTATTCCAATGTACCCCGATGGGCAGCGGATTAATTGGGCACCCATAAATCCCTCTGCTACCGGGTTTGTAGATGAGGGGGAGGAGAAGGTGAAGGGGAGAAGGAAAGATGATTGATAAAGGAGATGAAATAAACCCTCTTTGTCACAAACTGGAAAGAAATACAGACCATAGCACACTGAATTGCTTCTATTTCTGACTACTGTTTCCTATTTACTTAAAGCTTTAAAGGGATTGTACAGTTTTGGTTGAGACCTAATTTCAGGTTTCTAACGTTTTTTGGTGAGATAATGAGAAACCTCTTATGAAATATGAAAGAGCATGTAATTTTAAGAAGGATTCAACGTTTATTTGATGAAAATTGGTTTTCAAATGGCTGAGATATCCCAAAAAGTGCTAATAATAAAAGGCGACATGCCACAACTTTATTAGGATCTCTTTGTTTCACTTTGTTTTTGGATATCTCAGCCATTTTAAAACCGATTTTAATCGAATAAACTTTTGATATCCCTTAGAACTGCATGCTCTTTGACATCTCATAGAGTGGTTTCTGAATATCTCGCAAAACATTAAAAGCTAAATCCTCACCTTGACCAGAACTGTACACACCCTTTAAAGCTTTAATATCATTACATGTTGTTTCGCTGGGCCATTGTCTTTGTTGTTGTGATGGAGTCTAGGTTTGTTGGGGAGTTGCATCTCACCAAATTACACAAAGTTTGGTAAAAATTAGTATTTCCCAAATGAATAGGTCTGCAGGTTTGTTTCAATGCAAAAAACAAACAAACAAACAAACAAACAAAAAACCCTTAATCATCAAGGTAAGAACTGACAATATCTCTCTCTCTAAAAAAAAAAAAAAAAAAAAAAAAAAGATTGCCATTACAACCATAGTAGTAAAATGCAATTTGGAATCATTCTATTGTCACTGAATCCGTCATGTCTTCATCAATTAATTCATTAGTGTCAGAACATGCATCCAAACATGCAGGGATAATGCAGGCGGGAGAAGGGATAGGAATTTTGGTGTGAACAGGACTTTGTTTGGGGTCTGCTGCATGGCAGGTAGCTGTCTGGAGTAACACCTGATACTGGAGACCAAGGTGTGGGCTGGCCCAGGGGCCTACAGCAGCACTCTTACCCTCACAGAGAGGTCGGCAGGAGGGCGATCCAGGCCTCACACTTCAGCCAAACAACAACAGTACAAATGCAGAGAAAATTAGAAAGAAGTGAATCATTTGAGAATGTCTTTGTCTGCAGAAATCTGGGGCACTCTGAAATAGATTCAAAGTCCGAACAACAAGAAACAACCAAGACTTTAATCTTCTGTTTTGATCTGCGGTCAGAAGCTAAACATACCACTCCAGAAGAAGAAAAGGGGGGGGGGGGTTATGTGCCATTCACCCCAGTTCTGGAACTCCATTCTGCCCAGACTACATCCTTATTATTATCTATAAACAACTTGTTTTTGCCGGTTTATTGAATGGAATGGAGAAGAACTTACATGACTGTAATTTTGCCATAAATATTTGCAGTGTAAGCAAATTTTATTTCTCTGCTAGATTCATTCTGCTGTGCACAAAAATAAAATCCACAATAATTTCATCACCCTCTCAATCTTTCTTCTATAAGATGGAGCTAGAATTCCACAAGAGTCACAGCGGTATCCATGCAGTGTCAAGACCCAACATCAATTCTTGTCGCTCCAATGCGAAAAAAAAAAAAAAAAATGCTGATGCAACCATGTCAGCTAAGTGACATCTCATCATGGGGCTAAATGGTTGCAAACATGTCATAAACACTACGCACATAGAGATCATTAAACACTTGAGACGTAACCACGGAGCATTTCGTTGTTTCCACTGCGCGCTGCCACCTTTGGTGATGTTGATAACTCAATGATGCTGTTGCTATGACGACAATGATATTCCCTCCACAGTTCTTTCTCCGTAATGTGACTATTTGAATTGGGGGTATAGACGGGTGATTAGTCTCAAATTCAAAATACATGCAGCTATGTCTGACTGTGCGGGTAGAAGTTTCATGCTTTTCCAGACTTGTGTATACTCACTGTTGCTGTTGGGATTAGTGTACAAAACAATCTCCTCCAAATGTCATCCATTAATCATGTACATAGCTTGAAAGAGATCAAGCATTAGCCTGTCTGTGGATGGATTACTACTGCTAAACTGGTATCAAACAATAAAATTGACACCCACCTACCTTTAACATATCAAAACACCTCATTGTTTATCTAGGGTGATTTATTGGGACAACATATTGGATAACTTCTGTCAATAATCCCCACTTGGGATTACATACATGACCCTAGACCACCTGATAACCCTCAGAAAAAGCAACCTGACATTCATTTCTATGTGGGGGACTATTATGATATGCCAATTATGTTGATATTGGAAAACAGCAGAATTCATTATCCCAGCTTCTGGGATGGGTAGGTGGCAGATGGGAACATGCTGGTCTTGACTCGATGATGGTAAAAAAGCATGGAAGAGGAAAAACATTCAATGCTTTAGTTTCAGTTACACAGGTGCAATAGAGCATGTCTTCATATTTGAAACAATCTATGGAAATCTTTGTTCCTCATTGCTGTTGTTGTTAGGGGTTTAAGGTTATTGCTGTGTGTTTTTTTTTTAACTGACATAAGATTATACCTGTGGTAGGCCTATTTATTCAATGTGAGTTTGAGGAATACGTGTGGTGTCTGACTATGCATGCCCTGATCACTGTGTCTCTGTTCTTCTCTTTAAAGCCATGTTAGCATGTGTTCATGATTTCCTGTTGATGCGTTTCAGATGCGGCTGCCCTGGAAAAAAATTCTTGTCCATATTGATTGTTTTTTTACAGTATAAACAAAAGGAGATTATCTGATTAAGGGGCCAATCTACTCCATACAGGAAAAACAGAAAATTCCCCAATAACACTTACCACACCTCTGAAATTACTTCACAAATCAGAAAATCCGGATAACCTTTGCTGTCACACCCCTTCCCAAAAAGGACAGAGGGTCGTTTCATCAAGCCCGCTTTTCCCTAACCTTGTTGTTCGGTCAAGCAAAAAGTTGCAGAGAGCAAGCTCAAATTTCTGTTTTGAAAGTTGCTGAAAGTAAAGCATAACCCTCCAAATTAGATCTGCATTCAGGAAACATTCACACTGTGCAGAATTCTTACATATATATGATTTTGCCTCATTAGAATAATCTGATCTTTAAACATGAAATCAAATGAATGTGAGGAAAATGGAAGGTCTGAAGGCAGAGACTAGTAAGAGGTTTCCCCATTGGTGATGATTGAATGACTAGTTTGACAGGCTTGTATAGCTAGTCTTATCAGAAAACCTCCTCATAATGAATGATGTCTTTAGGAATAGAATGGACATTCTATGATTTTACCTAATGGGGGATAACTTCTGGTTTATACTGCTTGATACCAAGAGTGGTTTTGTAGGTCTAGATGATCAACTTTTACAATCAACATTTGTGATATATCAGACTAGAAACATCACTGTTCCCCTGTGTGTTTCAACACTTGCCCAAGCATTTATCCGCAAGTCAACAGGTCTTTGAGACTTTTAGAGTCTTATGGGGTTAAATAAACTATTGAATTGAATTGAATTGAATTTTGCTTTTGCATCAATGGGATAGGAAGGGAAGAGTTGTTGGGTTCATTAAAACAAAATATGATATGAACTTGACTTCAACCCACAAAGTAGGGTTTATATCTAAAAGACTAATTGACAGGGGCTCCATTCACACCCTGGTCCTGGAATATTTACCCCATAAATCCTAAATCCCTTCATCCAGACTGGCAACATATCATGACCTGTATAGCCTCCTTTGAGAGACTCACAATTTCCTTCAGATTTTTATCAACAAAAAGGATGAAGGAACTGAAGCAAAACATGAATTTCAGGCATCAAGCAGCAAATTACAGGCATTTGTATTTTTTTTTCTTCTTTATTATCCTTTTCTGGTCTTTTTTTTTTCAATCTTCTTTTGCCATGACATTCCACTGCTGTACAAATGGAAGCCATAATTTGATGTCTTACAAAATACAAACATATTAAGGTTCAACAAGAACTTGGAAAAAGAAAACCGCTCCACATGAAGATAACAACTGTCTGTTTGTTGTTCCCACTTTCTTAACAGGCATGCCATATTCATGGAGAAAAAGAAAAAGTGGTTGTGTTTCCAATACTAATTCTAATACACTAGGAATACTGAAAGTCACGCTGTTCTAAGAAATCGATGAGACAAAAAAAAAAATCAAGGTAAGACAGTAACAGCAATCACACAGCACCATCCCATGCATCCTATTCAGGTGGAAGAAAGCACTGACAATTAAGCCATGTTCCCATGGCAACCGGGATTGCATCACCAAACTGGAGTGCTATCCTTCACACTTCAGTTAATATTGCTCCTCCTTGCATACATAACCTCACAGAGAGAGAGCTTCTTGCTACCAGCACAATGTGAATACACAGACTGAATTGAAAAGGAAACAAATGTAGCACGCTCTGACCACGAAGCTACAACTGATTGGTTTGTAGCTTCATGCTCTGACTGTCTCAGCTGTGAAGACATTGCTGGTTCTCTGTTTCCTGGAGGACAGCTTATGGAACGAGGAAGGAGCATGTAAGAAATGTGACAATGATTAGTATGCTTTTACATTCATGGGGTATCCTGATGGATGGAAGATAAGACACTGGACACCACGTTGCCATGGCAATAAGGATAGCATCACTACATCCCCACTGGTAGTGCTTAGGTAGTAGTCTACACATAAAGACCAATTAAATATTGATTCGAGTGTTCATGGGGGATGTATGACATTGAGGGGGATGTTACTGCACTATGCACATGAATTACATTGATGATTCAATATGAGCTTGATTAAACAATGGAGTTTGTCTGGATTTAATTTAATCTGAAAGAAATTTGGAAAATCAAGATCATCTCTTGATCAATCAAGCATTCCACTAATGAACACACATTCATCAAACACTTGAAATATATGACAACACAGATTGCATGTATATGTAAGATGTCTACATCTAATCGTTCTCCTGGAGCTGCATATCACAACAAACTTTGATAAAGCTTCATATTCCATGGGTCAAAAAAAAAAAAGTTTTGAGAAATGAATTTTAATGCATAGAATTGGGAACATAAAGTCTGGTTGAAAAGTCTATCAAGATAATATCAATCAATGGCAAGATAATGAGTGTCTCACTGAGATTTTCCATTTAACCCATTGAAGACTATTCCAAAGTATACTTGGGCAGGTGCCAATGGCAAAATGCATTTTGTAGAAAAATTAGCTCATCCTCAATGGGTTAAAACCCAGGCATCAGGTGTTTTGATAATTAGGGTGCTTTGAAAATTTTCACTCATTCTGTTTGGAGTGTATAGTGGTTATGTCTCTTCTGCCCTTGATTTCCTATGCTAACAAGACATCCGGGATGATATTTCCAAGCCCAACACATGGGGCAAAAAGGGCACATAAATTATGGTCGTTACCAGATGAAACCCTGGCTGAGAATGAAAAATAACACAGGTTGGGGCAGAAAGTGATACCCCCTGCAGCTGAGAAATGGATCTGTACCAACCTATCAAATGGGCATTCAATAAACCAAGTTTTTGTTTCATAAAGAGACAACTGTTTTATGGGTTGATATCTGGGTCATTCAGTAGCACTATTTATTCCAATCTACAAGACAGCAATAATGACAATGAATCTAATAAATATGAAATTTTTCCATATGAAATATGGGAGGTATCATAAACATTTTGATAAGAGAGTCACTAACAAAGAGTGATAGCTCAATGATCAGATTTATTATTTGACAAAAAATTATGATTTTGAAATGACATCAACTGACGTGGAATATAAATATGAAAATTAAAGTTTATATCTTTCTCAACCATACTCTCACTCTCTTTCTTGCTCTCTCCCTCTCTCTCTTTCTCTCTATCTTTCTCCCTATCTCCTTCACTCTCCCTTCAACTTTTGTCCCCTCTTTATCTGTCATTTAGTTTTCCTATCTTGACCTCAGTGGACGAAGGTTCACCCTGATGATGGACAAGCACAAATCCCAAAAGTCATCCATTTTTCTGCAAAGAAAACTGACGAACTAAACCGACTAAACTTCTCAAACGATAATACCTCTGAGTCCAATATGAGAAAAAGACCAGTGACAATGGAATCACTTTCCTTAAAATCCTGCCTCATTCTACCACCAAAAGCTCTAAAATAACCTCGAGAGGAAATGTAAGAAACCACACAAAATCTGCGGCAGGTGTGAAAGAGTTCTTGTGCTGGGAGGTGGCTCAGACTGGACTAAGATGAGGTCACAAGTTCAAGTTAATGCTTGTGAGTTCACACTTTATCCTGACGTTTATTGAACCAGCCAAATGAGTCAAACCTCATAAAAATTGTGTAGAACATTTTGTGGTGATGCTAAAAATCCACATGTTGCATCATGATGCAGGAGAACTGAATAAACCACATCTCAGTCTTGCAGGAAATAAATAGCAAAAGAGACAAAGCAGAAACTAATCTAGCAGAAACAAATCTATTCGCTCTCTCTGTCATTGGTATCCAAATTTGAAGTTTTTGGTTTGCAGTATAGAATTCTGTATTCTATAGTACTTGTCTGTGATTAACATATCTAACATTTTGATTTCTTTCCCAAATGTCTGCAACACCAGAATGCAGTAAGAAATATTTGATAAAATCCACAACTCCTCAGTATTCATTTTGCAGGTTCTGTTTATTCAAGTTTCCCCCTTGACTATTCAAATACTTTCATCATCAGCAACCCACTTCTGCTCATAAGTTGTGAATGCACCTTTAACAATTGACATCTTGCTCCCTCGTTTATTTCAATTCAAATTCCTTGTCTTCCTCTAAAAGCAAGGCGTCATTCTCCATCACAAGGAAGCACGCATTGAAAGCTGCGGACCTGTTCAGACTTGCTAACATCACTCACTCTCTCCCTCACTTTCTCTAGGTGTGGCAACATTTTGTGTCTCTGAACTGAAGTCAAAAGTTCATTCAGAGACTTCAGATTCCTCAATTCACAACTGTCAAATATATTACCTTACATACATCATATTCGGGGCCAGAATATATGAAATATCATTTCATTCCACACATTCCAGACAAAACCTCTTTTCCTTCACCAGTGTGGCAATGTCAATATACTTTCCTTTCTCCATTCTAAAGGTAAGATCTGGCTTTCTGTCACTCTAAAAGTGTTCAACCATACTTATCAATCATTTTGCTTTCATACATGATACAGTTGTTATTTTTTTAATCTCTAAATTGTTATATCAATCACCTGGCTAACTGGACTCCTCAAATTTCTTTGACTAGTCTACTGTTCAGTCTTCTCTATATGAAGAAAAATGAGGGGGATTTATGGGATCCAGAGCACGTAGCCATTTTGAACCGCAGTATCATAAGGTACACTAGTACTTCAAACAAAGGAGATCAATTCCATTACAGTATGTACAGAAAATGCTTGATAGATAGATAGATAGATAAATAGATAGATAGATAGATAGATAGATAGATAGATAGATAGATAGACAGATAGGTTGATAGATAGATGGAGATGATAGACAGGCCTAGATAGATAGATAGATAGATAAATAAATGAATAAATAGATAGATAGATAGATAGATAGATAGATAGATAGATAGATAGATAGATAGATAGATAGATAGAGATAACAGATAGATATATGTGGAGGGAGAGAGATATTCAAAGCAAGTTGCCAGGGACTATACACTCCGGGTAATGTTTAGGACAAGTGTCTCTTGCTGAAAATAAACCATTCACTGGCATAGGGCCTATTGACCCCATTAAAATCAAGTTTGTATGTACCATAAACATAGATTCTACTGCACTGCATTATTGCACCAGAACATAAGATGATGGACTGATTCTTTGAAGTTCCTACATTGATTGCTTCATTGCTAGTATGATCTTGTTTTCAAGGAGAAAATGTTTAATTTCTTTCCCTCATAATTGGTTGTTTATCAACATCTACAACAAATATTTGCTTTATTTTTTTTTATCCAGACAGACATCTCAAAGCTTTGGCACATAAATGACAGCCAAGGAATTACTGCAGAGTAAATGATATCAGGTCTTGTGAATGAGGTCACTATTCAGGCCATTTTCATGTGGGTTGAGAAATGTTATTGCAGTGCTGAATAATGATTATGATTACAATTACAATTATTGTTCGTACACACGACCGAAGAAGGCTCACGAATTCTGTGATTTTGAATTTCAAAGCAAGGAGAGGTGTGGCTCACAAATGTGCAGTAAGTAGCGCATGCTTTCCCCGCGTTCACATTGGTCCCCGCGTTCACATTGGTCCCTGCGACAGCAGATGGCTATAAAATGGTCTAGTTAATTCACAAACAAGCGCGGTTACTATTAAATTGTGGGGGAAAAAATATAATGGTCATTCGTCTTTCTTGGTCGGCCTCCTATCAGACTAGAAATGAATGAATGTGCCATTCCATAGCCCAGACGGGGACAAGTCAGGGCATGTTGTTATTACAATAAAAGGTTGTAAGTGACACCAAGCGCAAGCCCACTGGGGCTCCTTTTCTAATCCCTGGAGAAAGTGATTGAAATTCAGTAGGGCTGAGGAAAAAGAAAAAGAGGTTACCATTAATGCACGGAATTCATGTCAATTCCCTAATCCGGTTATAGAAAGCTGGCTCAGATCAGGGAGGTTTTGTCTCACCTCCCTGCTCAGATCTTGAGTCAGTGCAGTGATGAATTGCAAGCAGAGTTACATCGCTTTCCTTCCTGTTCTTTTATCAATGTCGCGCATACTCGGCTATGATTTGCTCAATTAGACAAGACTCATTAATTAACTATTTCATATTGTTACTTACAAAACGTATTTCATCTATGACATATCTTCAACTGATGTTCGAAAGGAATGTGCCACAGGTCAATGACCTTCACAGCTTTGTTCACCTTTGCACAACAAGTCCCTATAATAGCTAGAAAACAAAGTTTAAAAAAAAATCAAGCAAATGCAGGAGGAAAAAACACTACATGTGTGGATATTGCACATATTTGATGCAAAATCACCACAGTGCACAGGATGGTATAGTTTGGGCTGAGATGGGGATTCAGATTTTAACTTTTTGTGAAATGATCAGAAAACAATTATATGAAATATTACAGAGCATACAATTCTAGGAGGAATTTCAGTTTATTTAATGAAAATCAGTTTTGAAATGGCTGAGATATCCAACTTTACAAAGTAAAACTAAATGGTCTTAATAACGACCTGTAAATAAAAGTCAGAAATTGAGAAATGAGATATATGGGACACAGAAATATGAATATCCGCAGGATCATCATTATTGCATAAGATGAAAAACCTCCTTGTTGATTATTGATTAGCAGGACCAGGTCTTAGTAATTGCTGGACCAGTCCCTACCCTTCTGAAGGGGACCAAAACATAACTTGTTTACATCTTTCTGTGAGATGATGCCCCGGGCATATTGATTGGTACGAGTCGTCGGTGTAAACAGGTTGTTTGATTCATTCATGAGGATCAATAAGGCCACAATGCTCTGGTCAACCTCAAAGTTAACCAACGGACTTAACAGATCTATTTACACCCCTTGCTCATCCAGTCCATAGGGCATCTTTGTATCCCACATTTTGATACACATGCTGTAAAACATCGACAGGCAGACAGTATATCCATTGTATATGAAAACAGATGTCATTGAGTAAACTCTTTTTTTGGTTTCCAAGCATTAACAGTCAAACAAAACTACTTAAAACTGGAGGTTTTATGCTGATGAAATGCAGCAACTGTTCTGATGTTTGAAAATCATTCCTTCATGGTTAAACTGACAGTGAAGACTGGAATATGGAACTCCAGAATCAAAATTGAAGCCCTGTCTTTTACATGACACACCACTTTAAAATGTGTATCCATTTTCCAAATTGCATTATAAATGTAAACAAAAATGGAAAAAACATATACATACATGTTTGTAAAAGCTGATGGATTATTTGTTTTCACATCTTCTCTCTAACAAATGGCTCAATCTGAAATACTTCTATCAAGCATTAACTTAACACATAATTTAAACATTATTCTACATTGAGTGTCAATTTAATCCTGGCTAAAGTAAGACAGGCTAATCCCTATACACACTAAAAACATCACCGTTTTATGAATCATTCATCAACAGATTTATTGGTACACCCACAATAGGACTTTTGTTGCAAGGGTCTGAGGCTTTTATATGTTTAGATACCAACAACCAAGGAATGACCATCCTACTCCACGATAAAACCTGCTTCACCAATCACACAGACAATGGGAACAATGACTCATGAATGCTTCTGTTGTTATATCTGCTGTTTCATTGTCTCTCATTCTATTCTCCATGGATTCTGTTTGTCTTCATGGAGACTTTGTTTATTCCTCTGGTTGACCAAGACACAGGGCAGTTGATGAGGCAACCCTCTCATCAATGCGTCAGACAAAAGTTTGTACCAGAGGTTGGGGTTCTATTATGGTCTTTTGTGTTCAGAAGTGGTCTCTATTCATCAAAATAGCCTGGTGTTATGTACAACTCATGTGAAGGAGTGGAAAATGCTCTACACACAAATATATTGACAAGTAACAAGTCTCCTTGAAGTAGGACTTTTGTTAAGAAAAAAAAAAGACAAATACTGCTCAGTACATTCCTTAGTATGTTCCTTCCCTGATATGACAAAGGTTGTTTATATCTGGCTTTGCTTCATTTCTGGTCTTTTGTGGCCTTTGAAAACAAGTTCATAACAAGGGGACTTCATTCATCAAATTGAAATTGATGTTAGAGTCAAATATAAAAATGGATGAAGCTTTTATGGACAAAAAAATATAGCAACAACTTTTCTGAGTCTCGATGAACAAGACCTTTGTTAAAATCAAGACAAACAACATTCTTTTAATTATTGATTTCTTCTGCATTCTTTAGTTCTCTCATTCTCTCTCTCTCTCTCTCTCTCTCTTCCATTTTGTTGTTGTTGTTTTTGTTCATACCATACCATCATGGGGGCAGCCCACACATTCCATCCAAAGATGTTTATTTCCAAACTGTTTTGATGAGTAAACTTGTTTACAAGAAAAGGGGAGGGAAGGGTATGACTGGAATTTGGAAAATGGTGAATGATTGATTCAGAGTATTGATTCTTGAATTCTTAGCCTGAGCTTTTACTATTATCTCCATTTTTAATATGCTGAACTTCATTATTTTTTCCTTTTCATGAAATCCTTGTCAACAAGAGAAGGTGATCACAATAATCCTCTTGCCATAGCAATTATTGTCAATATTTGCTAGGAATGTGCTATTTGTAGAAATTGCAGAAAAAGAAAAACATTTTCAAGAACTTAGCTTAAAGATCTTTTTCAACAATCATGATCTCTATTTGATATTGATGTCTTTTCTATAAGTTATTTAAAGTAACTTTCAACTCTAATTAGGCATGGTCACACAGGTAAAGGATTGAGAAGTCTAAGCTCCCGAAGACTTCACTATATTTTTTTGTTGGGTCACCACTGGCAGCCAAACTTCTTAATCTTTGGATCAAGAAGTTTTGGTCATTAGTGCGCGTGTGCAAAGTTTTGGTCATTAGTGTGCGTGTGCAAGGAAGAAGAAAGAGTGCGCCATCTGAGGGGTGGGGAAAATATCCCTAGTTGGGGTGGGAAGCTTCACAAGAAGTTTTGCGAAAAGTTGCAGTCACACTGGCAAAACATCAAGAGCTCGAAGATCACACCCTAAACTTCTTGATATTTTGTCAGTCTGACTGCACCTATTGTGATCCCTCCCCCATCCTATGTCCAGGTTCTCCTGCTCTCCCTCTCTCTCTCTCTCTCTCTCTCTCTCTCTATCTCACACACACACACACACACACACACACACACACACTCTGTTACTCTCTCCTGCTCACTCCCAAGGATCTACATGTCTTTGTCTTTGTTCTTGTTTCGTACAGGTGTGAAAAGTTGACAACAGGTTAATGAGCATGGCATTCCTTGGGAAACCACAAACGTCCAGGTGCCACGCTGACCAATCCTATGTAACAAGAGGTTATTGACATCTTGGGAAATCGAGGGCAATGACTGAGAAACTTAATACTGTAGAAACATTTTACTTTACTTTTGTTTTTGTTTTGTTTTTCACTTCAGAACAAAGAAAACTGCATGCTGATTTCATATTCATGATTATGCACATTATGATAAATAATAATACAGAGAGATTCTTATAAAGTGCTCATTCTACCTAGATTCTCAAATTTGATCACACATATAAAGACATTTCAGGTTAATTGTGACAGATTTGCAGCAAAGTGTTTTTATTTTCCCTAAATTTTGCAATATTACTAGCACTTACATAAAGATACAACTGTGGCTGCAAAAAGCATTACCTCATTTGCCTATCATTGAGAAGACTAATTACGTCAACGTCTCAAGGGGAAAGGATTTAAAAAAAAAAAAGAGGCACAAAATGACGATTCCCAGACTATAAAGTCTTGCTAAATCACTTTCTATTGCAGTTATTTGTGGGGTGCTTTATTCTGCCATTGTTGAATGCACAATGCCATTCTAAGCCTCTTGAAATTCTTCAGCTATTGACCCGCATATCTCCTCCTAGACCCTGTTGGCGAGGATGAGCCAGAAATATAAAGACGACCGTATAGTGCGCTTCTGTCCATCTGTTTACACGTGGCCCAAGGTGCGATGACCTGTCCAGTGCCTCAGCAAACAATTCTGCATAATTAATGAGTGGGTGGAACCACAGTCTCCTAGGCACATTCACTTTGTCTCCACTTGATAGAGGGAATGACAATAGGTTATTCTCTGGACCCCACCAAAGTTGATATATTTATTCGAGACAGGTACATATACTTCAGCTGATCCTGCCTGGCACTGGAAAACCACAAGAATGTTCACTTTCGTTTCTTCCTTTCAGACTTAGGGAGCTCCATTCGTGCCATCAAGAATGGTCAGGAATTAGGCATTGCAGACAGATTTGGATTTTCCATCATAAATCCTTTTCATTTTATCTTGAGATGTCATGTTGGTTAAAAAACATCTTAGACATTTAAACCCATATGTTTTTGATACCATCCATGACCTTTGGATGACATGCAAAGCAGGCCAATTTTCATGCATTTTAAGTTTTGCAGTTAGCATTGTTGAGCATCTCTTATATGTCTTATAACAACAGCTCTGTACTTTTTCAAAGAACCAATTTAATATCATGAGATATACTGCAATCAATCATATCTGTTTATGAACTCATCAATCAATGGTAAAATTGTTTAAAAATCATAATTCTGAATTATATCGTTTATGCTTTATTTCAAGTGAGAAAGTTTAGCTGGATCAGCATAAAATCTCAAAGAATTTACAAAAAAAAGTACTAATAGAAAAAAAAAACAGTAACTTCAATCTTCTCTACCATGTTGAAATTTGAGAATCAGTTACATATTTAGCTATTAAGAGAATTTTGAAAATTCTGCAAGCAAAGAAAACAATGTTATGTGAGCAACAACAAGCTCAAATAAACGTTTAAAATCTGGGTTTCGGGACTTGATAGTTTAGAAGACATTGCATTTATTTGAAAAAAAAATTAAGCCTTGTGAGTTAGCCTCATAATTTCCCATGATTCTTCACTCAGTCACTGTTCTTATTTGAGAATTATATTCTTTCTCCTGAAGAGGATGTTCATGCAAGAATTCCATATAGATCTCCCAAACTACTTTTCTGTCATGACTCCTTCTTGAAACTCTCTTCTACCATTCATTCTGGGCTTTTTTTTTCCCATGAACCATCTTTCCCCCCCCCCATCACCTTTAACCCAGTGCAGGTGTGGCATCAAGCAATCAATTGGAAAGATGAAGACAGACATTCTCTCTCTCTCTCCTTCTTGTAGAAGAAGTAGAAGAACCAATCAGACCCAGCCCCTCTTGCGGTTGGCCTCCTTTTCAAAGTTTTGACATGGGGAGGGGAGAAGGGTGGATTCAGACAATAGTGAATTCATCAAGACTTACCTGTCATCTAATATACATCAAGCGGTTCTTCTGCATAACATGCTTTGGCCACATGACATGTCTGTATGCAGACTCATAGATCTTCTAGTGTCAAACAGATGTGGGTATTGGACTGACAGTGCCCCTTTCACACTAAACATCACATGTCTGTATGTAGAATCACAGTTCTGTGTCCATTGGACTCGCAAAGCCCCTTTCATAATATAAAATCATCATAAGTCTGTATGCAGAATCATAGATCTTCTGGACTGACTCTACCCAATTCACACTTATCTGACTGGCAGTGTCAGTCAGAGGGCAAAAACAAGTCAATCTTTTCATCGTAAGTGACTAGGCTCTTTTCAGAGGGCTTCCCCAAAAAAGTGATTTCAACAATGCTCATACTATAACTACAAAGTGATGAAAAGATTCTCTAATACGCAGGACTGAAATCTCCAGTGTGCAAATAGACAATGTTGTTTCTTGGGGTTTTTTTTTTTTTTTTTTTTTTTTTTACTATCACACATTTATCTCGTTCACAAACTCCAACACTAAAAGTACAGCATTAAAAAGGGTGGGGATGTCAACACAGCAGTCTTCAAGAACATGTCCAAGATGTCACTGACACAGTGGCAAGTGTAAGATTTCAAGAAAAAGAAATGACTTCTATCTACATTTTTCTACTAGTAGTGTATTATATCACCAAGGTTTGATGGACAAAATCATCTCTATACCACAAAATCAAATCAACACCACATCAATTTACACTCTGTACAACTCTCTCCACTTCTGACAAAATGCAGCTTTTCACGGTGCTTGCTCTTCTGTCTTAATGGTGGTGATTTGTTCAAATAGCTTTATCCTTTCATTTAAACATTGATTTAACCCATTGAGGACGAGTCCCGAGTATACTCGGGCAGGTGTCTATGGGAAATGCGTGTTGTAGCAAAATCAAACCGTCCTCAACGGGTTAAGATACACTTTGTACAATCATACACATATCTCACAAGCTAGCTATCCACCCATCAGTCTATTCATCTATTTCATCTATCTATCCATTCATCCATCTATCAAAGCTATCTATTCATTCATCCATCTATCAATCAATCAGGTTGTTCTAGTCAGGTGGATGCCAGATGTAGATGTAGGCATCATTTTGTTGACATTATTGATTGTCAGTCATTCAGTCTTGCTGTGAGGATGTCATAACTCACCTAACTGCAAGTTAGGCCAGTAACATAAATCACATAAATTATATCCATTCTGGATAAATAAAAGGGATGAGCTCTGCCTAGAGAAATTACTAAAGCCTAAAATAAGACTGGCTAACCCTAGATGCAATCTGTTTTTCAGCACAAATGTTTTGGTGAAACCCTAGCAACGTTGGTTTTTGCCTCTTTCTCATCTCTCCCACGTCATTCCAAACCGCACTTTTGATTGACAAAGGCTTGCTACACAAGAGTCTATATTTACCCATCCTGTTATTATACAGCCACAAAGTACAGGTATGCTGAAACAATGCTCTTATCCTCAGGTGACCAAAGGCTAAGAATGAAAATAGAGGCTAAAGATGACTGTTTGCTTTTGCAAAACAATCTCCTCCAACAATGATGAGCCCCTGAGTTCCTTCTCTTTGAAGTTTTGCTCGAGCAAACACTCTCTTGTTCCTCAGACTTTCTCAAGCCTATAATCAAACTGCAAAGGACCAACAGAATTCCAGAGTCTCAATAAGCCTCGACTTCTTCTTTAGTCATCAATGAACTTCATTGTCCAAATTCAACTCGAGCTATGACATGATAGTTCCTATTTGACATTCTCTCTTTATTGTCCATCTCACACCAAACAAAGGTGAGAATGAATGGGGGAAGGGGCAACATGGAGGATAGAAGAGTGTTTTGATAACTTTTTTGCTTTTTTCAAGTGTGGGTATGAGGAAGAGAGAGGAAAATGACATATTTTTGAAACACAAATCTCGCCTTTCAAAAGTGGCGCATGGTACTGTAAACCCAGAAATTTTTGCGGTGCATTTTAATTTGGGGAATTTCGGGAATTTCACAAGAGCAAGCATTCACAAAATGAAAATGCACACATAAGTTCTTTTTTACACCAAAAAGCACTTAATGCCAGATGGCAATCTGTGAAAATTTTATGCCATGAAATAGGATGTTAGCTCCAATTCACAAAAGATTTCATACTGCCACTATTTCTTGCTTTACAGTGTAACCGATGCCTTGACTACTTCAACTTCATTAATTCTGCTTTTATTTCCAAAGAGATATCACTGCCATAAAAATCACTGCTGGATGGTTTCCCCACCCTTGATAACTTTCTGACCTGTCTACCCACAGTGAAAGAATGTGGAATAGAAAACAATAGAAGCACTCAAACGTGTGCAAGAAACAATTACGATGCCAGATGCGTCAAAGTGTATACTGTATGTAAACATGATACAGCATTGTTCAAAAACACTCATCACGCTTCATTGCCCTTGACTCACTTGGGCGTTATCTATGTAGAAAGAATGAAAGCATACATGTAAGAAACTTCACAGTGGTTGAACACCGACAATAATGTTGCACATTTCACAATGACGACATGAAAGAGGGAAATTCCATTCTATTTTGGGCAAAAGATAAAAACAAGCACAGCTCAAACATTCTCTTAAATATGAGGACACATGCAAAGTCCAGTGGATTTAGAAGAAAGGTTGCTAAAAACAATGTGATCATCACAAGTACACTGTCCTTCTGCTCCCTTTGTGTCATAAGGAATCACAGTAAGAGCTGGAGTTGTGTTGAGAAACCTTGGTACCATCAGGCACCTGTATGAATTCATTCATTTCATTCATGCTTTTATTTTCACTTAAAAAAAACACACCACGTAAATGTTACTTTTTTTAAACAAAATAAGCGCAAATAATTTGTGTATTGACATTACAATGTTAAGAATGCAATTGATAAGGTCAAAAAAAAATTGAATACCAACCACATCATACTAAATGGCATTTTACCTCAAATTACATGTAACAAACCATGACACAGAAAAAGACACACAGACACACATAAATAACAAAATTAAAAAAAGGTTTCCTACACTTTCAAAGTCTGTAAGAGAAGAGATCATCAACAAACAAAAGGTTTAAAAGAGTATTTTTACATCTATTTCATAATTCTTAATTTCCACAGTTCTTTAATTTCATGTACAATATTTTCATTTAAGAAAAGGAAAGTTCAAGTTTGAAATTCAAATGTGCAAGTAGCTATTAAATCCTCAATGTTTTAACCCGTTGAGGACGAGTCCCGAGTATACTCGGCAGGTGTCTATGGGAAATGCTTGTTGTAGCAAAATCAAACCGTCCTCAACGGGTTAATAATATAACATTCCATAAAATTTGGTCAATATTCTAGAAACTGTTGCAGGAACAGTTCTGTCACTAATCAATTAATATAATCTCTTTTTTTTTTATTAATATCACATATCTCCCCCTGCATTACAGCACAGTACAAGCATTACTATGTTACTTTCTCTAATCACTGGTATTCATACAATGTCGACATTTTTAAATGAATCAAAAGTATGTTTCTGGATATCAGCATATTGTTGGTAGAATACCTTCAAGCTAATCAAATTTTACAAATTATATTAGTTATGTGACTAATATAACTATTCTCTAATCATCAAAAAAAGAAACATTTACAGTCAAATGCTTTTGATAATACATCATTACATATTTCACACAACCAGAAATGAAACACTGAATATTGAAAATATATGAGTTTACAATTTTGTCATAAACAAGATAATAATCTTGTCCTCATATGTATCTTATTGGTAAAAAGCAAGATAAATGAGAGATCAATCGTGGGCACAGCTTTCAATCAGTGAGCTTCAGATGTGTAGTCAAAAGAGATAAATTCTTATGTCACATATGATTGTATCAGAAACTCTATCACAGGATTTCCTACTTGTCGTAAATATCTCCTGGTACAAACACAACAAAACCCTATACGAAGTCATATATTCTCTTCCTGTCTCCTCCAATTAAATCACTGTTTACAAAGACCCCTTTCATGGTTACCCGCATGTCATTCAAAGAATTGCCCATCAATGTGACGCTTCGACGAAACAGAACCATGGTCGAGAATTCGGCCGTTGTTGTGGGCCAGAGTCAAAGAATTCTTACGTCCGTATCCCCCAGCAAAAGAGATCCACACTTAGACAAAATTGCTTTCAATGCTTTTGGGAAGTAAGAATTTCCCTGAGGTACCCCTCAATATCCTACAACTAGGAATTGGAGTCGTGGCAATTTTAAGCAGGGAAAGGCAACATTTGCTGGTGGGTGTGTCAACCTGCCCATCTAGGGAATCATACACAGCTCATTCACACATAGAATGCTTTAGATAGCAATGACAAAATGATGGAGGAACTGATATCTGGGTTTGTAATTTGAAATTAAGGCAATACGACAAATTAGTCTGTGATAGACACTCAAGGAAAATTTCATGAAGACCATTTTATACAGGTGGTCACAACTGACTGGTTTAAGTGACCACTGTAATTTTACCACTGGTGTTCATATCATAACTCAAACAGAACTACGAAGCAGGCCTCAGCATTGTAAACTACAATAGCATGGATGTAAAATAGTGAAAGCAGATGACATAGTTTGTTTTGTTTTGTTTTTTTATTAGCCAAAGATATACCAGCTTATTCTCATCTAATTCATTACCTCCTTTTTTTTCTCTTAAGAACAATCTATGAATATTAGTTCTAGAATATTGCATTTTTTTGATATACTCAGCTACGCATGTACACTTTGACCACTGGAAACAATCAAACACTGACCACACAATACAATTTTATTGCATTTTAAAGTTTTTGTCACTTCCTGTTTCTCCCCCCCCACCCCCCGACCAGAATAATTTTTATTTCCATTTCATGAATATCAATTTTGCGGCAAGCCACTTGCAGCGAGGGCATCCAGTTGTAGCTTCTTTGTTGCTGTTTTTTTTTTCACAGAAAGAACAATTCTTGCTCTAACCTGCATTCCAGCACTGACATATAAACAGGTTAGAATGACAATCACAAGTCATCATTTGATAATACACAGCAGAATAGAAGCAACCTCACACTCAGAGAGAGAGAGAGAGGGGGGGGGGGGGTAGAGTGAGTTCTATATGGAAGGGTATCAATAAGTCAATACCTTAAATATTGAGTTCATGCACTTCTATACCTCAAGAGCCACAACATACCATTGGATTCTCACATACCTGGTGATCATACACACACACACACACACACACACACATGCCAGCACTTTCCCTTTCTTTTTTCTTATTTCTCATACATTAAAAGTGTGAAGGAAAAATCCATACCACAAATGACCTTTTTAAAGAAAATATGGATTTTTCAATGACCTTCCACACATACTACACAATGGGCACACATACCAGACAATACCTGTACATACCAGCGCTACAGGCTTTTTCGTGTGAATGAGTATCAATCAGTCAAAGGCCTATTCGATAAGTGCATTTGACAAAACTGCCCTGTGTGTCTGCACACCTTTTCTTTCTTCAATCTTCACACCTATCCTTTGTTCTCCCTTCGCATTCATTCATCAACTCCTTTGAAGATTCCTCAGCACATTGATTCAATACCACACACCAATTCACAAAATTAGCAAGGCGCGAACTTGCTACTGTCCGAGTGCCCTTCTCCCCATCGATTGGACGGTTAAAGTAGCCACAGAAATCAGCTACCGCCCACTGACCCACACAGACCGGCTGCAAATCAGCAATGGCTCTTCTTAGTACAGCTATATAGCAAAATCTATACACTATATTAAAACTTCATTTCAGGATGGCTGAATAACCTTCCCTGGAAGAATAGGCAGGTGTTTTTTAATTAGCATTCGTCCCTTGCATTTTGAATAGAGTGGATTAATATTGATTGACATTATGACTGATCATTGATAGAAGGGCGACATATGATACCATCATGAACCCTTGGTTACGAAGTTAGTTGTGCAGCCACATCTCATGTTCTTAAAATCAACAATTATACACTGCTATCATGGTACCAGATGCCGCACCAAATACCACAAAAAAAAATCTTTAGTAGGTCTCCTTCGGTGACCAAAACCCAACGAGAAATGTGGATTGAGTGAAAGCAGCAACATCATGTGTGGACAACAATGTAAAGAAAATATAAAGGGAATTCCACAAAAATTCATTTTTCTAGCATAATGAAAAGAGCACTTGACTAATCGCTTTCAGAAAGCAGGGGGCCCCATTGTAATTACTACCCTTGACATATGTCAGTATCAAGTTGAAGGAATCTGTAATTTTCATGAAAAATGAATCCACATTTCTCATTGGGTTTTGGTTTCCTTTGAAGCCCATTATGGAGGGGATTCATGGATGGCCTGATTCATTCGCTGTCTGATGGGGTACATTAAAAAACAACAAAAGCACCGGTCAGCGAATATGTTCATCAAGGCATACACTCATCGGTAACGGTCAAATCCATTCAAGATTCTTCAGATGCATGTGGACTTAAAGGACAAGTTCACCTTCATTAACATAAGGATTGAGAGAATGCAACAATATTAGTAGAACACATCAGTGAAAAGTTTGAGGAAAATCCGACAATCCGCTCAAAAGTTATGAATTTTGGAAGTTTTTGTGCAGTCACCGCTGGATGAGAAGACTACTGTAGTGTATGATATCACATGCGTACAACAATATAAGGAAAATATAAAGAGAATTTCACAAAATTTCATCTTTTGAAAAAAGTACACATTCCCTTGACTCGTTACTAACATAAGTTATGGGTAATATTATTCCCATTGCCTTTAGAAAGAGGCAAGTCAAGTGCTCTTTTATTATGCGAAAAAAGTGAAAATATGTTGAATTTTCTTTACATTTTCTTTATACTGTGGTACTCATATGACATCACGAGCCTTAGTAGTCTCCTCATCCTGTGGTTCCAACACAAAAATTTTAAAAATTCATAACTTTTGCATCGATTGTCCAATTATCCTCAAACTTTCACTGATGTGTTCTACAAATATTGCTGCATTCCCTCAATCCTTATGTTTATGAAGGTGAACTTGTCCATTAAGTAGAGATCAGTGGTAAAGCTGTAGGCCTACACAATTCATTTTGGGGACCCTCAAAGCAGATGAGTTGAGCCATAACCTTCCCATTCTATGGTATCCCAAAGCTACTGGGTCTCTAATAATTAAATACCATATTTCAGACTGCTGTAATCTAATAGGTTGATTGATGAATCTAGAAATCGACCAGGGTTCAGCGTAAGGTTGTCTGATGTGATATGGGCTGCATATCTATAAACTCTGTCTGCAAGTAAACGAGTATGGACAGAATGAAAACTTTTATCACTGAAGGCCCTCAAAGTCAACAGGTCTTTAGGCTTACAAGGTCTCCAGCTGCTTCTGGTAAATGTAGTAAGAAGTCTACAAGAAAGTTTGTTTCTAATATTCACACAAAAAGAGGATCTAAGTATTAGTCCTGTCATTCCTTTGTTTCATGTATTATCTATTTTTCTTTTTTGTTTATTCCCCTACTACTATCTCCCTTTTGTTCCCTCCCCCTCTTTCTCCTTTTGCACTCAGCTGTTGCAGGATTTTTGAAGAGAGAGATTGAGGGGTATTTAGGCAAATTCACATTGGTACAAAAGAGGGGATTTATCAATCCTGTTGTTCGTAAACTTGTGCGCCTCCTCTTGCTTTCATGCGTGAGTTGAGGCATTTTGATATCTTGACGAAACCACCTGCCTTTTGTACCGGTATTTCAGGCTTTGGTGCCCTAAGGAAAGCATGTGAGGGGAAAAAAAGGATCCCTTGAAATTTTTAGAAACCTAAAATGTAGGGTCTAATCTGGGGACTGTCCAGTTTCAGGTGTCTGAAGCTGAAATATGCTATAATTATTACAAATACCTCATCATTCCACTAAATCATCTCTGGATTATATTATGAATCATAAAACAATTTCATTTTTTTCTCTGTGTACAAATAAAAGATTAGGACCTTTGTGAAGAAAGATACAAAATCATCAATATGCAGTACTTTTCATGAAAGCACTTGCATCTTTCTGTTTTCTACCTTGGACATAGGTGTGTTTTTTGTTTGTTTGTTTGTTGTTTTTTTTTCAAATTCCAATCATATTGGTTATTTCTGCCCATTTGGGTGAAATTTCTGCCCGTGCCTGCCAACTGCAGAGTCCTCCAGAACACTGATGGGACGAGAACTAACCAAAAGGCTGGACTCAACAGTAAACCCTCCCTAACCTTTGACCTCTTAAGATGATAGACAAAACAAAGAGATCACAGAGGATGGTAGGCCTATTGATTGATTTATCCTACCGTAGGTGTGCATAAAAACTGTGAAGCGTTTCAACACCTCATCAAATATTGATGAAGCCAGCCAGATGGGTTATTTTCTCATCTTAAAGGTTTACTGATAATGACCCCATAAACTGACCGCAGTGTTGGTCAACAAACTTTGGTCAATCAATATCAGTAGCCGGTATCTTTATCCTACTCATGGTTATTGAGGATTATATAATGCTACTGTATAAAACAAGTTGGTCATCACATATTCCTGTACATAGCAGGACTTACAAGATGGTCATGAAAAGAATACACACACACATCCATCCAAAAACAGAATTCATGAAGAATAATGAAAGAGCTAATTGTCTAGATGTGAGCAACTATTAGTGTGGATAAACTTACAAGCAAAAATAAAGAATGAATGAAAGAAGTCCAAACTATCGTACATCTCAATTTTCTTACTTATCCAGATAACTGTAGTAAGTGTTTACTGCAACTTTGTGGGCCTGCATGGAGTCATTGAATTCTCAAGGTGGAAGCATATGAAAATACAATTTGCTTCTGTGTTTTATTTGTTAGAATTTTGCTATTTTATGTGAGACATTGTTGACATTTCTACATTTCATCCTAGAGAGCCTATGCATGATCGTCTCCAAATGATTTAATATAGAATTTCTATATAATACATTTATTATGCTTTTTTATTTCAGTGCAAACAATCTGGTTCATAAAGGTGGGAAAAAATTACCAATTATCAGCAGCTATGGCAGTCAATTGTCAGTCAATAGTATGTCAATAGACTGATTTAAATGTCTCGTTATTCACAATGGAATGAAGCTTTTAAAGATGTATAATAAGCATAGTTTCACTGATGATTTAACCCATTTTTCTCTCATTCCTCTGCTTTTCTTCTTCCCATTCCAATTTTCTTTTCTCTTCCACTGCACACACAAAATTTTGCAAAATGAGAACTAAATACCTGACCACGTATTTCATCCTGACTACACACACCTGGGAGATGGGGGGTTGAAAAGCGTGGGAAACCAGCGAAGTCCATAATGACTAATTACTGGGTCTTTGCTGAATGCAATTCAATAGATATGGGCATATCAATAGCAATGAAAGCAAATGGATATTATACTCTTACACAAAAACACATTTGAAAAGGTTTTTCCCCACATCAGTAAATTCACTGATGGTTTTGTTGTTCTCCAGGGTTGCTTTTTTTTTTCCTCTCTCTCCCTCTCCATGTCTAATAATTTGAATTATCATTTCTCTTAGTTTCTCCACACAGTATTAACCTATTGTGCAACCTGCGGACAATATCACACATATGACTGCGACAATGGATGACTTGGCATGCTTGTGCAGCTCTCCGGAACATGCTGCCGAAGCAGGCAGTCTGGGGGGCTTGCCTGAATGGAAGTGGAGCTCAAGACACCAAGCGGGAAAGAATTGAGGTGAACAGTCAAATGAGGATGACACACACACACAATGTGTTGTGGCATTTCCAAATAATCTGCAGCAACTATGTGTTTTGACAATGTCATACGTGACTGACTGGTGAATGCAGTTCACGCGTCACTGGGGGTGACATGTATAAAAAGCAAAACGAAAAAAAAAAATGTAGGGGTCTACTACCACCCCTTTTATTAGGGGTTGAGCTCGCAAACTTGCTGTCACTGGCTGATAATTTGCAGCAAACCCTGAGAATATGACCCGCTTCCCACAATGAGTGAATATGCAGGGCTGAAATCGAAATAATCATTTAACTAAATATGAAATTATTAAATACAAATATTTCATACAAATAAGTCAAGATTTAAAATGACTGTATGTGCATAGTTGCCAGTAGTCCACTTACTTTTTTATACTTACAAATGATATCAAATATGCATTTGTATGTGCCTGCGATAAAAATAAAAGCATCTAGTTAGAGACTGATAATTTTTCAGTCTTTCATCAGACACTGAAATTTTACTTTCCATTGCAATACTTCACTTCAGATTTACTTTACATCATCTTTATTTTATGAGTGCCTGGCTGCAGTAAGAAGCATTATTACAGATGGAATCTTCTTAAATCTATTTTTCCCCAAAATGAATGTTTTAATTCAGAAATTCTGTACAGATCCAGTACTTTGTAGTATGAACTCGTAGCAGTATGCATGATCTTTTCAATACGTGTCAATAGTCTTGATAATTCTTAGAGTGTTTTGTCAGTGCAAATATTGTTCAGGAGAATTTTCCAGCAGCTACATTTATAGATAATGTAAGTCACTGTAAATCCAACATATTTACTTTCTGTATGCCTGCTGCAGTTGCATGCAAGCTATCACCTAATGGTATATGGGCAAGCAGTATTCATAGTGACGCAGTAGGCCAAACAAATAATTAGTACATAGTTTCACATGCACTTTGAACATAGGAAGCAAACACTTGTTCTTTAAGCAGGTTCAAAATACCATCGTTGTATTCTATACTATCTGTCTCATTTTTAATTTATATATATCTGATCTCATATTTTACTTGAGTTTATGGCATATGATTAATGGGATAACAAGCTAGCAAATCAGAATAACAATAGGAATCACTAGAGGTGGCATTAGCGTGCATGCATGTGTGTTTGTCTGTGTGTCTCTATAATATTCTTGGTATTGGTATGTATAGCTCTGCATGTTAATGTATGCCACTGCCTACATTGATTATCTTCAAGCATATCTCAGAGGAAATCACATTCCTTTTCGTCTCTTCTTATCATGTAATGCTCACAAATCAATTTCGTGAGATATCAGAGGTACAGTGCCTTCCATGAAGTTATAAAATAAATATACCTTAATGTATAGTTCCAAAGGTCAATCAACAATAAAACAATATTGTGTACAAAGGATCCCTATAGCTGGAATGCTATTGTCTCTCACATATTATGATGCACTTATTTCTGAGTAGATATTGCTATAAAGACAATCAATGTACACATCAAAAATGTGATCAAACAATGATTTGTGTTTTAGAAAATCCCCCACTCCTGAGTATAAGATACATGTGGTCTAATGTTCCTCGGGAGCAAAATCAGTTTATAAGATGTAAGCTGATGACAGAATTTATAAAGCCCCAAATTCAATTTTGCCATCTAAAAAGTGCAAATATCCCTGCCAGCTTTATCATGAGTTATGGTCATTGTGTGTGCTGCCGGCATGGACAAATTATTTTTTCCCCTGACATTAGAAAAAAAAAGTGAAATGAAGATGAAAGGGGTTGAATTTTCCTTGACCCATTAAAGCAAATCATATATTGCAGATGACAATCTTCTCCAAGGCTGCTCCAATCCTACGAGCGATCGCAAGAGATGCCCGCAGCATCCACTCCTAATGCGAATGAATTAGCACTCGTGGCTTCTTCTTTATGCCCAAATTGAATTGCTTAGAGACACGGTCATACTCATAGGGTACTCAGAGTTGATTTGCATTTTTGCCGTCATTAGATATAGTAAACAAATAGGATAACCATCTTTGAGAGGGTTTTTTTCTGGGTAATTGATGGCGGTCCTTGCAGAAAGATTTTTGTTTGTAGCCTCAGGCCATGCTGTGCCATGCAGGAAAAGCAGACAGCCATGCAGATAGTAATTTATTTCATATCTAACTTGTAATACAGTTAGCAGTTGCTGTTTCTTTTTTTTATTTATTTCAGGGGGAGGATTCTACATAATCAAGGCACTGGTGTTCATAATCAATTTACAATGAAATAATATTGGATGGATGTAAAAGAAATCTTTCTTTCATAATTTGTTTCATATTCTGAATCAAATAACTGACTGCTGTTGAGATGCACTATGTGGTACTTAATATTTTCAATATATTCTAAATACACAGCACTGATAACCTTTATCAGAAGTTTGAAACATTTATTCAAACAGAATAAGAAGTCAATATGAAAGAAAGTGAACAAATCATGCATGATTTTCAATAGCGGTATATCCAGGCTACAGAAAAGGGGTTAAAGGTAGCTTGTGTAGTAAGTTATTCGAAATGTATGAATTCTAGAAAATTATGCAAAATAGAAGTTAATCATAATTGCGACAATTCTCAATTTAAAGATAATACACTGTCTCTTGGGAATGTTTAAAAGAATGAAGGATATTAAGTTTAACTCATAGTCCTCCCAACAATTAATGAGGTACAGCACTCCTAACACAAGAACTTGAGATTAATACTACCATGCAGTGTCCCCTATGAATTCTTCCATCTACTTATTGATTTTTGGAATCAATCCATGGTCCACGTGTGAATGAAGCGTAATTACAGGGATTCTGTATTTAGATTCTTAATTAACCTACATTTCACAGGCAGTAGCTTCAGTAACAACTAGTTTTCTCCAGATGTTTAGGCCTACATACTCCAGAGATGGGCAGCTATTCCACTTGTTTGCTGGAAATGGCTGAACCATCAGGGTCAACGATATACATGACTGTAATTAAAAGACTTATGCAATAGTGGATTATAACAAAATATAACAGGAAGAAAATGAATAACCATCACAGCTATAGTTGTGCCACATTTGTGTTATTTTTTAGCCTTTTCACATGATTTTCATTTTTGGATGGCTCCTCTAATTTCCCTGTTCCCGCTCTGTCCCCTTCACTTTCATATTAAATTTTCTCAACAAAGTAAATGTTCTGTAATGACTGGTGCCTGTAACTCTGTAGGAATTGCTCTAGAAATTTATTACAGTGTAGTTTTGATGTGATGGCCATCTTTTTTGTTTTATGTTTTCTTTTCTACAATTCAGTGTGCAGAAGTTCACATATTTATCTGAAGCCTCCGCCATAACTTAAGGAATAAAGACTAACCTCCATGTGAACTTTGACAAATAAACAAGTACAAGAGAACACACCTGTCTTCCATTTTTTTTTTTTTTGAGGGGGGGGGGGGGGACTGATTACATTCCAAAGGGCCAAGCCTATTTATGTAACCACAGGGTTCTGCTATCTTTCTCTCTTTCACTCAATGCTACACTGTACAACAGAATTGTAGCACAGGCTGTCTACTGAAGATAATGAAGTCTTTGGAGCCCTGCAGTGTTGCACATGTTTGTATGCCACCTATAAATGTCTGGAATGTGTGGTATGCTGGAAATGAACCTGAAGTATTGCTGGGTGTGTGTGTACCTGTCAACTAAGAACAGGTGCAATTTGTCAGGTGCCATGTAAAACACTCATGTTTTGCTCCTAGTCAATTGATATGCAAAATTCCATAATCAAATCAAGCAGAGGCAGAGTCTGATAATGTACAAGGTAATGCATATTCAAATGTGTGTGTGTGGTGTAGTGTTGTGTGTGTGTGTATACATGATCGAATGTAAGTGTGTTGCATCCATATTACCTCCTTCTATCATAGTAATAGTAGAATGATAGAAAACTACAAATTAAAAAAAAAAACACTGTATTATGATAAATTATGATACATAATTGCATCAGAGTACCAACACATACAAAGCATATTTTATCACTAAAGGGAAAAAAAAGTGCTAGATAATATTCAATACTTAGTAGCTGGTCTTCATGGTATCATTAGCTATCAATTCCCAATTTTCATGTAGCATGGCAATTGTATACACAACAAATGGATATGAATCTACTCCTGATGGTGGTTGTATGATGACACATAGTAACAAATCTTGATTGATTATACCTGTACAAATTGGCCTGATTTAAACAGATGCCCTGTCTGTGTGAAACATGGCCAGTAATCCACAGGATTTTGCATGAAGCTGATAAATTTACCAGACAGTGCTTTGCTGTCATAGGTATCAATAAATTGAGTTCCAACCACCCGGTACATGTATGTATCATGCCTTGCCATCAGGCTGATATGTATATCACAGAAATCATACCCAGGCCAACCAAATGAATCTAAAATGTAATCACACTGACAACTTCAAGTGTCCACGACTTTCTGTTTTGCTTGTGTTGCTTTGTCCATGCCATTTTGTTTTGTTTTACTTTATCATTGATCAATCACAAGACATAGTTGGATGGTTAGAATTCTTTCAGTTATTATTTTGCTTTTTGTCATTTCTGTTGTTATGTGGACCCCAATGTGTTTAGCATCGCTAGGACATGCTCTTCGTAGCTTATAATTTATGTCTTTTTACCCTCAGTTTGATGTATATAATGGATGTATCCAACATTTTGTTTCAGTATATTTTCTTTTTCTGTTGTCATTCACATGGGCGCTCTGACATAATGACATTCTGTTGTTTAAATATGCCCTGAGCTAAAAGTTGATTGGGAAAAGGAAAGCAATACAAACATATTGGCTCAAAAACACGAAACCCCAGTTTCCACCACTTGGACTCAATTTAACTTATTATGCTTTGAAAGTCTAGTGGAGATGGAAAGAAGGCAGAATGAAATATTAATGCCCTCTTAACCCATTGAGAATGGTTTGATTTCGCTACAACATGCATTTCCCATAGACACCTGCCTGAGTATACTAGGGACTCGTCCTCAACGGGTTAACAATGTTTGACTGCACATGATAGCATGATCTGATGACAGGGACTTCTTTTAACATCTATAGCTGGAGCTAGCTATGGTGCATGATCATCCTTTGGGACAACATTTTTTTTCATGGTATTCAAGTCTGATGAACAGAGATTCCACATCATCTAAAAAAAAATAAAAATACTCTAGATGTAGGCCTTAAGCACAAGCAGATATCAATTATTCCATTTACTGAGATGCATCAAGTAAACAGATCGAACAAAAATCCTTTATGACCTTCAGCTGCATAGAAGACCTGTCATTATAAAACCTTTCCGTCCCATCGGAGCCAACGTACAATTATTGAGAATGAGTTATAGGGGATACATCCAAGACATGTAATTATACCATTCACTTTCCATTCCCCTGTTTGAATCATCACATTAAGGGCAATATACTCCGTATAATATGCTTGGAATGATGACCTTTCATATTGATCAAAGTTGTTTTAATCTTAAAAGAAATCTACAATGAAGACAGAAGACAGAGGATACAGAGAGAGAGAGAGATAGAGCAGACAGTTCAATCTGTCTTAAACATCTTTACACAGCATCTTTAAAAGACCTTAATTACAGCTGATCACAGAAAGACATTTGATTCCAGATGTCATAGTGAGGGTAACTTGCCGAAAATAATCAATACCAACCTCTCAGCAGCGGCTCTGTTTATTGATCTCCACCGCTTTGTGGTCAAGATGTAACGATCACGCATGCGGATAATAAAAGCAATTACGGGGAATTAGTGGGCAGCTTTTGCTGGGATAAGGAAGTGCACTGCACTATGTAGCTGGAGGAAGCAATTAGGAATACAGGTACATGTATTAGATCATAAATTCTGTAAAATATGTTCATTATTCCATGATTTTCAAATTGCTATGAAAAACACTAATCTGATTGATTTAATTCCTCCTTAAGACAGATAACATTCTTTTCTTCTTCTTCTTCTTCTTCTTCTTCTTCTTTTTTTTTTTGGGGGGGGGGCTATCAAAATTTGACACATTCATGAGATACTACACAGTTCATGTATAAACTAATTTGCTCAATTCAATACGAGTTCCTCATTTTCCATACGTAAAGAATTCAAAGGATGATGGCTGAGGCAGCGTGTTTTATAATTACAGGCTGATCTGGTATAAAAGCTAGTGAAAACGACTACATTTTGCTGTGGCAATTATCTGTTCAGACTTTGACATATGCATTCAATATTATCTTCCAACAAGCTACTCTCCATTGTACTACAGATTTTAAGGTATGAGCATTTTAACATAGTGGGCTAAAATGTCATGACGTCATTTCAAATCATGCCACACACATGATGCCATCTTTCTCCTGCCCAAATATAGAAAGCATCAACTTCAATTTTGCTGTAATCTCAAATGTAGCATTCCATACTCTGCCCTTGTGATATTATATCAAGCTCTGACACAGTGTATACATTTGTTGCCTGTAGACCTATACTGTCCCCTGAAGTCTGCACAATTTACATCTGTGGTCAGCTATTAGTACACGTATGTTGATGTGCCTGACCGCTTGACCACATATGACCATGTCCATGTCCAAACAATCTCAAAGTCCATCATTATTCCATCCACCTGTCTAGATTCCTATCTTGGACATAAGAGGTAAATGGACATGTCCTTACATGTTCAGGCATGCTCATCTAAATCTTCTGATGACACCAGAGGTAAATCAACAGATAATTTCAAGAAAATACTTAGACTTTTGTCTATTTTGACAAAAGAATTCTTCTGGATTACCTAATTGGCACTTCTATCAACATTCCCCAAGTAAATTTTCATGTGGGATAGGCACATCTTACCAATTCATTTATTGATTTCACATCAATGAAAATTTTACCAAATTAGTGAATATGGTCACTCCTATTTGTAAACAATTATTCACACCAGAATCATCCTTGGTTTCCTATTCTGGGTCTCCTATCATCAATCCTAATATAAATGTTCATATGGGGAAATACACAGTTCACCTATTCATTCATTGATTTCCATTAGAAATGTCAGTAAAACACTGAATCTGGCCACTCCAAATAATACACAATCATTAGGACACAAATGTGTATAAACATGATATATAAATTTAGGGCCATGCTCTCATGATGGTAAATTGTCTAATTAGCTCCCTGAACAACCAGCACATGTGACTCGCTACAAGTTATGTGGATTGACAACCAGCAATGGTGATTCATAAACACGTTCCATATGCCTTACGATGCAAATTTGCTCATTAGTTCGACAGGTATCTGTCCCTAATGACCATGGAACTAATGACATATAGTGGTGTTCCCTAATCTTACTAATTACCATAAAGTAGAACACATGCACAGCATTATGTCTACTGCACAATGTCAATCAACCTGAATACTTTACTTGCACTTACTGTATTCTTCTTTATCCTATACTATATAATTGATCTTCAATCACTTTAACATTCTAATTCTAATTGTTACAATTTTATTGTAATTGCAACAACAGATAATCATCATTTTATGAGAAGAAAATTGATTATAAATAAAGTACAGTGACCTCAAAAGGAATTGAAAAAATTAAGTTGTATTTTGACATTTGACTTATACGGGGGGTCCCTGCACTATGAAATGTCATTCAGAGTACTGTAATTTATCAACTGACGAGCATAAGCATCATTCATATATTTAATGTTCACCTCACCTCCACACTGTTTACGTATATTCGCCCATCAACAGCTCTCACAGCATTTCACCACTGGGAGTCTGGTAGATCAAGACTAGCGGTGAGCTTCAATGAGGGTGTTTGGCGAGCAATCGTTAGAGCCCAGTGAAAAGGGAAACCCTGAATGGAATGGTAACTGCTCCCAGTTATTCCTTTCTTACCAAAGGAACTCATTACCTGCCTTGGGTATTAGGCTTTAGCCCATCAGACAAGTGATATTGTAAACGTGTTTGTTCAGAGTCTACAGACACAATGCTAGACAAGGGGGCACGGAAAAGACTGGGATAAAAACAACTCTTCCTGGGAGCTAAAATTCCCACCTGTGAGAGGGTTCAAAACAAAGTTTTCTTCTTATTTTTTTCTGTTCAGGTATAGTGACTGTCATACACGAAATATCTACACATGTACACTTCAGACACTCTTGAGAATTAGGTAAAACTGATGCTGTTTATCAATACTATTACTCCGCTTGCCTGTAATACACTTTTCAAACAATGAAGCTATCCGTAGTTTAGCACATCCACTGTTATTAGTTGACCATTTGACCATTTGACAATATAATTCCAAGTCGATACATAGAATGTTATTCAACAGTTGAGGAACAACTCACAAATTCTGTGATCTTTAACTTAAAGTGTTATTTGACAGGCTAGCTTCTGTCCACTTAAATCAATTTTCTGTTGAAGCTGTTTAGTATTAGAGAATCATTCAACTTGAGAAAGTCCACAGGAGTGGACATAAACTAGCACATCAACTGATAAAGTTGGGTAAAGAGCAAAGAGTTTGTGATATATTGATATGTTTCTCTCTACCGGCAAATAACATTTTCTGTATCACCTTGGAATTATACGGTTGCTAAATGTTCAGAAATAAACAATGCAAATGGAGAGAAACTGACCAGAAATTAATATAATTTATTAGTGGATAAATGAGCACAGAAAATGGTATACATGACAGCAAGTCTAATAAGGTTGGTTGACTTTAAATCTGAATTTGAGTTGAATTGAAATTGAAACTTAATTGAAGTTTAAAAAAGGTGGAGCTGTAGATATCAATTCAGGCTGTATTTTCGGTAACCAGGTTGGTGGGTTTCTCAAAGAAACTGGTGCATGTTTACAATTGACAGACAAGCTGAACTAAATCAGATGAGACAGCAGATGGACATACATGAGAGATCAGGATAAATAGTATGATACAATTATGGGGGCCAGACAGACATGCAGAAAAAATATAAAATTGGGAAGGCAAGGAGAAATACCAATATGAGTCTTAAGATGTCATTGGAGTTTGATAACAATACACATCTCCAGCTGAGTTTTTGTTTGACCAGGGCTATCCGGTCTGGGATCTTTTGTCTCCCCTGGCTTGACCAGCATCCACTCCCCCCTCAGAGATCATAAAAGAGAGAAAGCAGTACACAGTTGAATGACCACTGCCTGTCTCACATGACCGGTCATGTGATGTGGTCTAATGAATTACAATTGGGCAAGCCTGAGTGGCCGAATTGTTCTTATCTTTTTTGTCAATGGACCGATGGACCACTGTGGAGGAATGGTCTTCCGGTAACAACAACTCTTTGAGAGGCAATATCATTCTGATCGGATGTGTTAATGAAAGGGTATTGAGTAATTTTCCCATTTTAACTGAAGGAAAATCAATCTGCATGTAATTACTCCTGTGAGATGTTAACTGGAAACCTCTATATGGTTCATAACAATGTGGTGCTTCTGAATTACAAGGTCAGGTCAATATCTGCCATAAATGCAGTGTTTATACAGCATACACCTGAGCAAGGGGAAATGGCCACTATTAGAAGCTCATAAAACTCTAAAGATGATGTATGTGTTAATGATGCAGGCAGGGTTTGGCAGGCAAACAAACAATTGTAACTGTCATACTAAAGAGGGTAGATTCCTTTTGCACCCTCTGGCAGGAGAATTTGTATTGCTACACTTCAGTTATTTAGCCAACATCACATAATATGCCACTAGGCACCAATGAAAGGAAAGCGATCATTGTGCTACAATTGCTGCAATTGAAACATCAATGAAACATTTTGTTTGGTAAAGCTATCCCACGAAACCCTGCAGTCCTGAACGTTTAATCTAGGGAGCTCTTTAACCCTTTGTGAGCTTTGACTGCCAACTGACACCGAAAACCCCATCTTGTCCAATGTTCCTAGCACAGAAAGTGCTGTTAAGGATTGTGCAGGCTGCTTATTTACTTTGCACCCCTCCTCAACCTGATGGTGTGTCAACACTGCAAGTAAGCTGATCAGGAAAAAGAGCTCAGAGGGAGAAAAAAAACCAAAACTCATCTTTTCTTCCAGGGACTTTTCTCTGAACTATTTGGTCTATTTTGGTCCACCAGCGAGAACACAACTGAGTTTGTACATGTGCTTATAGAAATGAGAGGAAGATTATACGACTGTGTAAACTATTGTATTCTGCTCGTTTTATACAATTATGGTATGCCTGGCAGTAAAATGGCAATGGCAAATACAGAGCTATAAAGTTTATCTGAAAGAATACTTTTGATAACAATTGCATGATCTCAAAACAATGCAAAGAAGGAAGTATGGAAGGAAAAAACTATGAATTGAAGATCCTCATGGAACAGCTAGTACATTCAAATAGATTTAGAGACTATTTAGAACATATGTTTTTATGTCAAAGGTCTGCCCAAAAGATGGTACAAAACAGACATCACAGAGTTCTGGTCCCACAGCTTGGACCAAACTGAAATGTGTCCCTTCTTGGACCCAATAAACATCACAGTGCTAAATCAGACATGTTATCTACACATCTCCTGGATTTTTCTACCAACAATAATGAGTGCTCAGGTGACAGAAAGTTGTTTGCATATCTGAGCACCTATATACCTTTGTGTAACAGACACACAGAGATTTCAAGTACTATGCTCATTGCGTATTTATTTACCTAGGGCAAGAGAAAAAAAAAAATCTTTGTCAATACAAGGTGTACTAATCCTGGTCTTAGGAGCATGTTCAGTCAACTCTCTCATAAGGAATTTCAAAGTTGTTTTTCACTTCCTTTGAGAAAAATAAAAGTGGAAATGCTGCAGTAGAGGAATGTAGGATTTCCCAGGAATAAAAGACACTTTAGCAGTAAGTAATGAAATGAACTCTGGTTGACACTAGTGAGAACATCTGAAGAATGCCTGTTTAAATATTTGTTATCCCACATTGCAAAGAAGGGGTGTGTCTTGTGAAACAGGACCCAATAACTAGGGGAAAGTAAAAGATACATACCACCAACAAGTTTTGTCTCATACAAATGTAGCTGGTCTCTTTATTGCAAAAGGGGTAATGACAGATAATTTCTAGTTCATAGAATGCTGCATTACAACCAAAAAAAAAAAAAAAATACAGCTTATCTGTCTGAGTTTTTAAAGGATTTTTTTTTCTGCTCAGACTTACAGCAAGAAATTATAAATGGCATTAGAGTTTTACTCTCCATCATTCTTACCAATGTCAGAGTGATTGTCTGTTGGGACATATTTATGAAAATGAATTATTTCATTACAATTTACTGTGATAAAAATATTTTGAATTTCATCCAGAAAGAAAAAGAAATATATATATAAATATATATATATATATATATATATATATATATATATATATATATATATATATATATGCTTGCTGATTTGAATACAGTAAATACAGAATTACCAAAGATACTAACAGTAGAAGCCATCCCTCACTGAATATGATGACTGTATTCAAATGTGTGCATTGCCCAGAATGCAGCATTTAATGCATGGTTACAAAGGGGGGGGGGGGGGAACAAGTGAGCTGGCAGTCATGCATTTCAAAATCCAATATTAGCACAGACAGACAGACAAATTGCCACAGACATGTGCAGTGTCTTATTGCACAGAAAGAGGATTTCAATTCGTCATGCGTAAGCCCTCAACCGCAATTAAGCGCTGTAGCAGTGCCACCAAGACAGGCAATAGAATGTGGACTGCATGGTTTGGTAGTTGCCTCTACACTAGGTGTGTGAAATATCTATGGTGTACAAGTTTAAATTCTACCATGCATTATGTAAGCATCTTTCCCTGTGAAAAGCCGCAATTAAGCGCTGCAGCAGTACCACCAAGACGGGCAGCAGAATGTGGACTGCATGGTTTGGTAGTTGCCTCTACACTATACCTGTGAAATATCAATGGTTTATAAGTCTGAATTCTACCAAGCATTATGTAAGCATCTTTGCCTGTGAAAATCTATGATACTGTACACAGTGCAGAGAGCACACAGTGATAATGAGCAGTGTTAACTGGGCATAGGCTTATCTACTGAAGATTGCAAAATTGATGCCTATACTGATGATTGAGAATTGATGGCTACATGATAACAATGGAGAATATCTGCACAACAATGGGACCAGGGAATAGAACCTGTGAGTCGTTTGATGAATTTGACACATATCACCTGGGAAAATGAGTGATGAATAGGTGACTGTGTGTTTGCAAAACAGCCAACCTTGGTGCTAATTAAAATGCTCTATAGAAATACAAAATGCAATGCATTTCCAGGTAGTATCCTAATGAACACATTTGACTTGATGCTCAAATTTTCATAAATCTATAAAGCCATAGCGATGGACTTCATGCAGTATACATAGCATGCACAGTGGCAGAGTTTAGATATTATATCATCATATTCATTAATACATTTATTTTGTATACAACCAGAAATTGTATTTCTTATTACACACGATATAATTTGTCAAATGTATATTTTGTACTATGCAATACCTTTTGTTAAATGGAAATCAGTCACATAAAATAAATTAATCCAATTCAAATCTTACTGACCTATGTGGTCAGTGAATGCCAAATTCCTGTACAGAGAGGCCTCAATCGATTGTGATTTTAATACATCAATTGTTAGGCTATCCACACAATCCTTTCCATGTGATTTCTTATTCCTTTTTGGCACATACACTTCAAACATTGAACACAAAGACCAACTGTTCATGGAAACAGACAGACATCCACTACTTCCCTCTATGAGCTGAGTGACATTAATTGAATAAAAACTATGCTGGCTTGCTTCAACTCAATTTACTGCCAGCAGCAGCTGGGCGTTGAACCCACTGCAACATGGTTTCATGGCTATTAGTCTAAGTACACAACACCCCAATATTACATTGCTTTTGTGATGCATGACAATGTGGATGTCGTAGAAGTGGATATTGCAGGGAAGTATGACACTATGACAATTTCTATGCTTGTCCTGACGTTTCTCACATTTTCATCATTCTAAGGAACTCCAATAGTTTTATACAAATGAAATTCAGCTCCGAGAGTACAAAAATGGAGTCTGAATGTACAGACTAAATAAATCCATAACTAATCAATGCTTCTGAATGTGCCTAAACCAATGTCCCTGAGAAATGCCCTTTATTGTGCTTTACTCACCATAGTTGGATACTGGAGTGTTTCTGTGCCACATCAAACAAACCTGGACACCATGCACAGATGCTTATCAGTTACACTACATTATTGTATGATGGTCTAATAATCATATTCAATTTATTTTCTCCAATACATGTGATGTTTCACTGTAATATCAATAATACATTAAAAAATAAAAAAAAAATCTTTCATAACATTTCCTTTGAGGTCATTAGGCACTGGTTGTAAGTTTTTTGTTTGTTTTGTTTTTTGTTTTTGTTTGAATTAGAACAAGGAAGTATAATATGGCATTTTAGTAAAAACAAAATAATCTTTCACAGTCTACACAAAAAGCTGAAGTATTTATATAGTTGAAAAATATTAAAGGTGGGGTGTGCATGGCAGGTTTTAATTTAGGCGCCGGACTCCTCTCATTTTCACACTTGAAGGCATCAATGAGGCCACTGTACGTCAGCTTGTTTGCAATGTAAATAAAGAGACGCATGCAGGTCTCTAATACAGTGGGCAGACACAATATATTTCACATGGTGACACATATTGCATAGAACATGGGATGATGAATAGCCTACTCTGTACGATCTGGGCTGCAGTATATCACACGAGTTTTAATAGTTTCGTATCCGCCATACTGAAATGAACTGCTATATTTTCAAACTTGATAGTGGAAGCAAAAAAGGAAATTCTATCTTCCAATCAATATTTATCTTACAGTTGATTGATCAGTTATTTACAATATCATGTTATCCATACTAGCACCTCCTATTTCTATAAATAGACTATTCTTGTTGAAATATGTGCTCAATTTCACTTTTATCAGCTGCCTTGCAATTTGATGTCTCATTATGTAGATGAATGCATTTATTTCCTCTTTGTAGAGAGTCAACATTGAAATATTGAAGGAAATTTCACCAATCGGCTTTACTTTTTTTGATCAAACATATCTCATTTCACTGGGGGGGGGGGGGGGGACCTGAGCAAGAGTCTATATAAAAAAAGTATATATCTGCTGGAAGCAAATGTCTTCAAAGAACTTCTCACTTCTCGACAAGAAGAGAATGGAAGAACTGGTCTAAAAAAAAATAAAAAGTTGTTTGACATTCGATTCTGCGCCACTAGAATCACGACTTTCAAAATCGTAAGAGTTAACTATTTCCTGTATCAGCTTACAAATCCCACGCCAAGCCATTGTCCAGATCATCGGCAGCATAATTGAAGTCAAATCTATCCCCTGCTCTCACTTTCCCTTCCCAAAGATCATTTTGCTACTGTACCTGTTAAAGGTAGGGAATCCCATTTGCACGCCTTAAATGAAGAGTTGTATAAATACAGTGGTATGTTGAAGAGAGTATCATTTTAGAAACTCCCATAAAGTATTGAAAGTGGAAGGTAACATTTAGTACATTAGTACATTGTACATTAGTACATTAGTAACATTTAGTACATTGACCGTTAGATTTTGAATTGAATTGTTTTCGGGGCTCACCGTAAATTCCAGTACATTACTAGGCTACCTTTGCAGACCCATGTACTGCATGTGTGTCCATCATGTATATTTTGTGAAGAAGGTTCACCAACACTTACAAACATTTCTATATACATTCTTGCCACACACTCTATATGTTATTACATCAGCTCCTGTACTTTTAGATTTGTGTTTATAGATCACAAGTACAGAAGAATGCAACAAAAAGGCGTAAGTGTGGCTGACACACAGAACTACTGAGTAGTTGAGTTTTGTGCATTATTCAAATTTTAGATAACTGTTGACTTCCAAATTTCTAAGCAGTGGCCTAAGCAAGTCCCCTGAGGTTCATATTCAATGTTTTGAAGCATTTTGGGAGGTCAGTAAAAGGTATCCCCTACCTTTAACCCTCCCTATGCCAGAGACTTTAGACAGTGTGTACAGAGCTATGAGGTCTTCTGTGTCAATTTGCATTCAAAGTACACAAAGGGTTAATTGTCTAGATACAGCATTACATTACAGAGAGTATAATACTTGCTCTAACAGGGAGTCTGGCAAGAACCCTATGATTCTAACTTCAAGTGCCCATTTGTATTTCACTTTGTCTGACAATGATTTTTAGCTGCCCTTTACAATTACAAGCGGGCAAGTAGGTTTAGAGGCATCCTACCACATGATAATATTCTTCAAGCTAGACATTCATACAGCACAACAATAAACGTTCAAGTATTCAGTTGTTAACAGGAAACTTTATCAATGCTGTAGGTCCGTCCTATGGACAGCCATGGGAAGAAACTCTAATTGTCTCTGAAAACTTACATTTTTTTTTCTTGTCTTGTCAACATGAAGGAATGCTAAAAACATCAAGTTCAAAATACTCTTTAATCTATTTGGGCAATTTAAGGGCACCGTGAATTTCATTTGTAGAATTGTCGTACTGGTCTATATTCAACAAAGGACAATGAGATGTACATGTATTTTTAGACATGATTGTATGCATGGCATTAAGCACTGGCCAAATGGGACCCCACTCCAAATTGTAATTACTTCAAAAATAGTGCTCAGCTAAGAAAATTGTTTTCCCATCTTCAATTGGCTTTATTGAGTCGCAGTCTTCTTTATTTTTTCCCCTCAAATGTGGCGACAAGACAGATTGATTTCCATCAAGGAAATACTACCACCAAGAGGAATCTAGGAGTGTTTCCATGCAAGAGATAAAAGATTAGAGTGACAGTTATACCAGTTAATGATGCCCCAAGCCTCATTCCATCGCTTCACCCACGCATCATTGATGTGCTGATCAATAGTGATCAATAGGCGTCCAGCCTGAATGTGGACGTCCACTGTGAATACAATGTGCTCGGTCCCATTTAAAGCATGAAGCTGTGGCCTGAATACATCGAGGAGCTGAAAGCTTGGTGTTTGGTGGTATGTATAGTGTATACACCTGAGGTAGCCCAATCTTTTAGCAAGATTCTGAACATCTGTACACATTGTGAACCCCCACTTTGTTTTTCCTCATAAGCTGGCAATTTCATTGGAGCAGAAACAGGCTCGATCTTGTTACCAAAATTATTATTTACTCCTTTTTTTTTTTACAAACCTATGAATTCACTTTCTGCCAATTGCGGCTAATGGACCCACAATGCCCTACTAATGCTATATTCCAACAGCAATGCTTCAACAGAAAATTCATTCCTTGTTTGTTTGATATATTACCCTTGCAAATAAATGATGCTATTGCTGATAAATGCAATTAAGAAGAAACCCATTCATATTTTCCCCTTAAAACATAACAGTTTACTCCACTGGTGCATGGTAATTTAACCTGCTACCTTACCCAGTTTTGAGTGGGGCACACATATATCTCTGTAAACAACTCTGATCCGGAATCCATTCATCACTGACAAATATTTGCAGTGTCAAAAGACAAATGTCATGCAAACTTTAGGGTCATAAAAAAATCATCCCCCATGAGCCTTGAAGTCAATAAAGGATTTTGATGTCAGACTGAAATTCCATAGGTTAATTGCCTATCATGCTGTGCTGAATTGCTTGTTGTGAAGGCATGCCATGTCAGCAACATTAATCTTGTGAGCTTGAAAGCAAACATATAAACATAAATGATAGCTATATCGATATACCGGTAGTACATGTATGTTGCAGAACATGAAGAGGAATTATGTACGTTTTTTCATGGTATAATACAACTGGTAATCATATTTACTGATGAGTATGTGTCATATTATTTTTGAGGGTTCTTAGGGAAAAGAGCTTTGAAAAAAAAAAGACATTGAAAAACATTCACATAAAATGTTAAATCATCTTCAAACTTCGAACTCAAAGAACAGATTCTTGATGATGCTTGCTTAGAGAAAAAGATACAGAAAAAGCAAAATCCTGTACTTGAAATGTAAACATATATCAGTGATTTAAAATTCACTAGGTTTTTCAACTTGTTCAATACATAGATTACGTTCCCAGAACGGACAATGTCAACAAGTCCATTCTCATCACAGATGGCATATATGCTGATTATGACAGAAGTCTATACATATAAATACTCTCCCCTAGAGCTAATCAACCCAGCTGGGTATGACCCTTGGGTCAGTCTGCTCAGCTAGAGATACTAGGCCCCTGGACATCACGACCTAGGTCCTGTAATTGCTCTAGATATGTGCTGCCAGTAGTGTATGTCTTTAACTTCTTGATGGAATATACAATGTAATTGTCTAAGCATTAAAATGTAACCTCTAATTTTCTCAGTACTATGCAATATTTAATATGATAATAGACAAAAGCATTAGAACGGTCTTTATTTTCAGCACAGAAGTATCTAGAAACAACATTGGATAACTGTTCGCAGTGTGATTCATCCACAAACATTTACTTGAAAATTTGAAGATCCTGTTTAGAGGAACCTGAGAGACAAAACAGAATTGCCATGGAAATGGAAGATCAATGACTTTACATTACCAACTGGGAGGTTTAGTCACATCTTTCTTTTTTTTTCGCACAGCTGTAGGATTAAAAAATACCATTCTATAGAGTACATAAAATACCACTATTACTCAAATCTGTAGAAATCGGGGACCCCCAAATTGAGAACTGCTCATCCCTTTGACACTTTTTCAATAATATGACTCTTTGATAGACCTACAATGTACAATCATGCTCTACAGGATATTGTGGTTACTTAAATCCTGATAACAGGTTTACAGTTTAGAATTACATTTTACCAAGCTTGCACCATTGAACAGTGTATTACGAGTGTTTTTTTTTTTCACTGTAGTCTCTTTTAACTCCCAAATACAAGAAATTTTTTGTTGTTAAAAATCTTGCGTCCTGCCATTTCATACAATAGGCAAAATTCATCACAAAATACAGCCAGACTTAAAATGCATCTATGTAGTCTCCTCTAATCTAGGTGACTTAATGCTAATACAAGGTCTCTGATAAGAAGTGAAAAGGTGAAATAGAGATTGCATAGCATGGGGTGCATGAATGTCCCTGCAATGACAGTTTATCCAGCACTCAAAGCACATTTCCAGCATCAGGCAGCTGGTATAAGGCAGAATGCTGCGAGCATTCATTTTCCGCCAAATTGAAATCTGCTTTGTGGTGTACCCATTCCTTTACATGCTTTGTCCAAGTATGTCCTGTCAATTAAAGTTGTGTCTTAACCAGACTCTGTGCAAATCTAACTCTTTTGTCCAGTGCAAAAGACAGATGTTTTCAGTATCTTCATTTTCTGATTTGTATAACCCACAAGGGAAACTGGAGGGAAAAAATGTGGGGACATTAGCATAGAAACTATTCAGTGAAAAGAGCTTATTACTCAGCATGCATTGAAACCGACTTGGCAGTAAGCAAAGGATGCTATTACATGGAGCATTTTATAGAGCTATTCTTCATATTTGGAATCTTTTTTCAGCTATTGCCAAAGTGATCAATGATTCTGGCCGACTTGCAGTTCTATGATGTGTTCAATGTATAATCTCATGTATTCTAAGTACAGGAAATGCATTGGCAAGTGCTAGATAATGCATACTTAGCAGCCACCAATTTGCATAGCAAAAAGGCAGGTCTGAGCAGTTAGACTAGTCACATCAAATTGAACAAGAGATTAGAAGTAACTTTGCCTTCTTCTCAGAGAGACTGAGGCATCTCCATGAAATCCTCCTATACTCATAATTGATGATTAACCAGATCTACTTTAAAGGGGTCATCCTCACTTCATTCAATCCATCCTTTAGTAGCACCATTGTTGAAAAAGATGTAATTCCTGCACAGAAGTCGTATTTACAACCTTAATCACCGCCATGGCTTCCTACAGAGCTTAGGGCTGTTTTGCAGCTGTAGGTTTCATTTAGGGAGTCTCTCAGCATGGATTGAATATTGCTCCCTCCTGTGCTAATGGAGCAAACAATGAATGTGGAGGTATCACTGGGCATTGTCCATTGAGCAATGCATTCAAGTATCAAAGGATCTGAATTCCAGGTGATGGAAAACACACTACAATGACATCATTGATGGTGTATGCAGTGCACTGAAATTTTGTGCAAGATCAACATGCTCGTCAGTAGATAAAATTGACAAAGCACAATTAAGAAAAAAAGGCTCATTTCACTTTACTGTGTATAATACAGAAAACTTTCAACAAAAGAAATGACGCAATAATTCCTGATAGACTGAACTATGGTTATGACAATAAGACAGTTGACATGGTTTAACTTTATAAAAGGTTAAAAACTCTAAAAGGAAATATTGAAATGTAAAACTTCAAGATGCCTTACTCAGAGGTTGCATTCCCATGAACAACTTTGAATGAATTTGAAAATAATGATGCAAACATGACTGTACTGGGGAAAAAAAATTCCATCTTAACAAATGCTGTGGGATAAATGTCAAATTCTGACATTTTAAAATATGACACTCTCAGTCACTGTAGATAACACAGTATGACATTTTTGGGCTAATCTTGCTTGAACAGATAGACACTATGGTTACAATAGCTCTTAATATGACGTCTGACAGGAAGGAAATCATCGCCCACATGACTCTTATGTCCACACCAAAATAAATATATCCAGTGAAGATTCAAGGAATCATTCTATGACATACTAAGAAATTTGAAGAGGGGTTGAATAAACAACAAGACAACAAGACAAAGAGCTCTATTTGCAATACATGCTGATATTGCCGCATGTTATACAATACACTTTGGATCCTGTTGATTTTACCTATTCATGATTTCTTCCTGAAGTAAACATTGCAAGGGCAAATTGACTTTCTTTTTTCATTGACTGCAGCGTGATAAATGCTGACAGTATGTATGAACAGTTTTAAGAAACATTCCCATCGCCCCGTCCACATTCTTCGGCTCTGAGCAAACACTATACTTGGCACTTCAGGCGTACTCATGCGTCACACTTTTGTGTGTGCTGAGAGGAAGGTGGATTGCTATCAGTGTAAACACGGGGCTGTGAACAACCTCACGCAGCAGTGACACAACAGAATGAAGACGTGGAAATTGCTTTTGATTATGTCCGAGTGAGATAACAGTCAGCACACAATATTCTTCTCTCTCTTTCTACCAGTTCTTTTTTTTTTTTTATAGAGCAGAGGCTAGTTACTTACAGGAAGCTGTTTTTGTGGCTTCCAGTCCCAATGTGATATTGTTTCATGAATAAAAACAGGCCAGATTACCCAATTTCTATAACTGCTGACAAGTTTCAAGATTTGGCCCGAGAAGCTCTGAAGCTCATCACCTTGAGAATGCATTGATGTCCAGAAGCGGATCTAGAGGGGGGGGTTGGGGGGGTTGCAACCCCCCCCCCCCCCAAAAAAAAAAAAAAAAAAATCCGGGGACCATTTTTTTTTTTTTTATCTTATCTTTCTATTTTAAACTTGTAATTTTATTTTTTTTCTATTTATGGCAATGACCTCTATACCAAAAAAAAATGGTGTTTTAGATGCAAGAAAACGCCATTTTCACACACAGATTTTCAAAAATTCTCCTTACTGTGGGAGGGGGGACACCCCCCTCCTACACCCTCCCCCCCCCCCCCCTCACTCGCTCCGCTCCCTCGCATACCGCCCCCAACCCCCTCCTTTATAAAAAGCTAGATCAGCCCCTGATGTCTGCAAATTTTGATGCTTTCTTGAGACTGCTTTGTTGTTTCTGTTTCTGTTTTTGCTGCTCAGATTCCAAAACAGTGATTCTTAGAAATATTTCTCTAAGTGGAGGAGAAAATTCCACAGTTATGTAGTTGGCACCATCCATATAAGACTCTTTCACATAATAACACAAGGGTGTCAACTAGCTCTTTATATCTGTGACAAGATGCTGAATGCATCTCAACTTTGTAAACTTTGGCATCTGTGGCCCTTTTCTGCTGTTTGTCATTATGTGCTTTCACTATTCCTTCTGGAAATCCAGAAATAATATCATCGTACCACTTGATATAAGGTAAACACTATTGCTTTTTTTCTTTCTTTCTTTCTGTTGTTTTTTTTTTTTTTTGGGGGGGGGGGGCATGCACATTTCAAACACAAGTGACAAGCTCCACACAAGTATAGCTTTCTTAAAAAAGATCAACAAGACTATATCAAATGATATCAGGATATAATATTGATCAGGATGGCATCCTAAAGTGTAGTGATAATCAAATCAGCATGCAATTTTACTAGGAAATTTGCTGGATAGTTTCCCTCAGAACAAGTTTTTCTTTGCTTAGTGTTCTAAAAGTTCACTTCAGTGTGTATAATTTTTAAGTGCAAAATTTCATACACAGAGAGCTGTCACACAAACATTAAAGGTCCAGTTTACCTTTGGGAGCAGTGATTTCAAAAATGTTCAAGATATCACATTTGATGCATATGTGTAGGTCTGTTGTATCATAAAACATCCTACCATATGAAATATTTGCAATAAAACCTAAAATATAAGGAGATATCAGGGTTTTTCTCAGTAAACCGTAACTGTATACGGTTTAGTCTGGAAACATTTTTATTATAACTATTGTTCACATTTTGTGTATTTAACAACACTTAACATCGATTATACGGATTCAAATTTTGACAGTGGTTGTTTCTCTCCCTAACTCACATTTTAGAACTATTTTAAAGCACTAATGCTTTCATCTGCAAATGGTAAATTATGCCTTTAAGTGCTAGACATAAGGAAATCACACACACACAAATGACACCGCATAGAAGTGAAAATCTGAAAACTCATTCTTCTCATATGCAACAATCTGAATCGTAACATACAAGTCAGAATCCATGCAATGACAAATGTTTTAGACCTACAAGATACTACATCATAGTAAATGAATGAAATCATTTTTAAAGGGAGCTATAAAAGCATCAAAAAACCAAAATAAATAACTCAGAAAATACATAGACTGCAAGAAATTCATGATTTTCCATATATGTCTCTCCCCAAATCCTTAATAAGTGAAGGAAAAGGGGGTGGGGACCCATTAACAGCACTACGTTAGCCCGAATGCATTGGCTTATATTGGCAGTGGCAGAGCCTGGTCCTCATGGGCGTGTGTCTGGACCTGGGCTTGAATGTCATGCTCCCTTCCCTCATTTAAAAATGTTCCACAGCCATTGCAGTGACAATATTATTACGAATACAGACACTGTGAGTCTCGCCTACTTGTCTACAGGCAGACTCTACCTTCAAAATTATAAATAACACATGGATTATGGCAGTTATTTACCAATTTAAATGTCATATGATCACACAATATTGTTTGACTGGCTTTCTACATGGTATTGGTATTGTATCGCCACTATCGGTAATAAAAGTTCGAGATTATAGTGTGCATTGATGTCAAAGTCTCTTTCATGAGGGGAAAAAATGATAATTGCCATACTATAATTATGACTACCATCCCCGGCATCAGTGGCATCATATACACTTCCCAACTCGGAGAGCCTAGCGTGCAGTCTAATATTTTCACTTTAGTTCAGCTGCCTAACGTAACGGTCTGTTCGTAACGTAATCTATTGGTTCATGTGCAGGGTTCATTTCAAATTCAAGGCCACCGCCGCACCGGTGCTGTGTCTTGGAAGTAACGATCGAATTCATCGTAACCCCTTGTCTCGCAGACTCGGGGGACAGCTCTATTTGCTGAAAGAAGGTGTTAAAAAAAAAAAATGAAACACTCACCTAAGGTATTCCTGTAAACATGTATCGCAATAATGGTGGCCGCAGTTGGTGATTTGGACCGGGTCCCGCATGGGATAGCGACAAATGGGGCAGACAAATTGTCGCAAAACCTTGTCACGGAACTTGCACTTGTATCCAGGCATGGCGAAAAAGAGTCGTCTGCTACAGTTCGACTACTGCGTGTAAACAAGAACGGGCGAGAGCAAGTCGCCGGCAGCTCGAACAACCCTGTTCAAAAGTGGAGACAAACCCGACAAAACGTGTGGAGACTTCTCGCTTCGCCACTTCTTGCTAATCAAGTGATATGATGAATGCTATGACAACAAACTGTGAAAATTGTGTGATCCAAAATATTACAAGTCGTCTGCTTGCCAGCAATCTTGGAACCACATGTAAGGACTGTACCGGTGTGTTTACAGTGGAAGTCGAGGCTTCACTCACTGGACGACAAACGTACAGCTGCAGCCGCGTACGTGCGTGTGTATCTTCTCTCCTCGTGTACGAACGAGTGCGAGTTCGTCCGTGGACACTCCTCGGATCCGATCAAGTTAAAGTGTGTCTACATGTGCTACTGGCAATTCAGCTTTGATGTTGTTATTTTATTCTTTTCAACGGTATTAGGTGATCGATATTGATATTGTGGTTAGCGTGGATTCGTCCAATCTGAAATAGGGGAGTATGGAGGGATAGGTTGATTGGAAGTAAATAGAGCATGCGTTGAATCACGTGGATCATTCACGGTTGAATGCCTTCTGTTTACTTTATTCAGTGAAGGAAAAATCAGTGGGAGACATAGGAATTATTATCACGCCACATAGATAAACGTCTTTTTTTTTTCAGTCGTCTTTTAAATAGCTCTAGCCTTCGGGCATTTCATGAATTGCAATCATTTGTCGTCAGAAGGATCCAAATTTCGTTGTTGTTCCTGTTTTTATGGGGATATAGGTGGAATGTTTACTCACAGTCGAGATAGGGAAAAACTATAAAAGAATTACTTTTTAGTGTGCCGCAATACCTCCTACATGGCAAAACAAAGAGGTACAAGAATGACGGGATCATGAAGGTAATTCATTAAAACAACAAGTGCAATAAAACATGTTTGTTGCATAGCAACATGGATCTAAGCTCGTCATTAGGAATGGATTAACCGTACATATCACTTTTGTGTGACTTGTGTTGATTTATTCATCTTTTTTATTTTTTATTATTTATTTATTTATTTTATTTTTTTTGCTTGCTTGCTTGCTTGCTTGCTTGCTTTGAAGTGTTTCATCCTTTCAACAAAAGAAGAAAAAAAAATCCGGAAGAATTATGTGATGAAGAAGATGGAGAAGGAGGCAAAGGAAGAAGGTATTAGGAGGAAGAGGAGGAGGAGAAAAAGAAAAAAAAATGAAGATGGGGGACTTAGAGGAGAGGTGATGAGCAGGAGAGGGAGGAAGAAAGAACAGAAATAGAGAGAAAAAAAAAAACACAGAAAGATGTGTTTCGGACATCAAGCGACAGAATAGCTCACTGTGTATCACCAGTTCTGAGCTTGTTGCCAACAGATGGCAGCAAACAATCTTTTGTAGAGAGCTCTCATTGACGTTCGCGGGCTTGTGATTGAATCATATTTTGTTTTACTCAATGTTTTAGGTCTATCACACTGGAGGAGACTTTGCGGCGAAAGCCGCGACTCATGCGACTCTAAAGATCAAGAAATGGCTCAAGAAGGCGACCTCTGGGCGACGTCCAAGATGTCTCTAAAACAAGGTGATAAATATTATTCTTCCGAAAATCGCGGAGACGTCGCCGCGACGTTGCTGCGAGGTCTCTGAGACGTACGTACGCCTTATCTCAATCGCGGAGATGTCTCTGCGATGTCTCCGTTAAGTCGGCATTGGGTCTCCGCAAGATCTCAGAGACCTCGCGAACAAAATTAGTCTGGAGACTGAAAAAGGTCTCCAAAAAAGTTTGTGGGGTTTGTTTGTTTTGTTTTTTTTTTTTTCTGAAGGGAGGAGGCTATAGCCCCCAGCTTTCCAACCCCTCCCCCCCCCCCCCCCCATGAAATTTTCATACGATCCAGTCTTGTACTGCCTGCTGCGATGCTGACTGGAATTTACAATGTCATCTTCGTGAGACAGTCACTTTCATTCAGATAATAATTATTATCTATTGTAGTTCGTAAAACTGCAAGGCATCGAGAATGACCATAATAACTTTTTGCAGCAGAAATTATCGATTTGGGGTAGGAAAATTTGTTAAAAGATACGATTCTATCTCGTAGCGTATTACACATACGCACATCTAACAGAGTACCCAAGTGGTGATGTCAGACTTTTCTTTTAGCTTGAGTTGGAACCAGGTGCGATTATGGGGAGCAACAATACTCCGTAGGGTTCACAGAATACAATATTCGGGCCAGGTGAGTTTGTTTAGAACCAGTTTCCATGGCGATGAATGGCTATGACATAACACTTTGGTACGGACCCCAATGTGGGCCGATGATTTGATTTCATGATTGTCCGTGTACGAGCCTTCGTGTGGAGCTCATTCTGTTGCAATTGTTATACCGCCATCAACGTTGACTGTGACAACAATCACCTACTATACTAGTACAATTGTACATTGTAGTTCGAAGTACTTGATACAGTGTACAACCAGGAAGGTGGCTGTCCACCTCCCTGGTACAATGTCTTCACCGTCCCTTGATAGTAAGTCACTCCCCTGGGAAGGGGAGGGGGGGGGGGGGGGCAAAGTCGGCATTTAGAAAATGAATAAACTGCGATTCACTGATATCTATTTAGCACGCGATGTACATGGATCATGAATATCATGATTTTTGTTACTTTTGCATATTGATCTGGCAGTGGATCTTCGTTGTTTATAACCTTTTGATTAGGAAGTTGCTGACAAAATGAGTCATACTGTCATTACATTTAGGAAATGAGGGTGAAAATGTCTTCTGTATCACGAGCATTATATATCTGCAGTCTGCTCTGGTTAGCAGTTATGTTGCATGAGTCTCTGTATGTGTGTATGTGTGGGGGTGTATTTGTGTGTACGTGTATTTATGTTTGTTTGTGAGTGTTTTTAGCAGCGACAATGAGTATCATAGAAATACACCAGAACATTATCCTCAGTACATGTTTGTTTGTTTGTTTGTTTGTTCATTTCCACCTGATAAGATGGCTGGATAGCCCATATTCAGCTACGCTAAGCTGGTCTTCCACACGCACACACACAAAATGCGGATATTTTTGATAAGGTAGATGCTCACTTAGAATGAACTTTATAATAATAATAAAAACAATTGTGGCTACTTGTATAGCGCACAGGTCCACCTATCAGTGCTCATACTTAGATAGCTCAAAGGAAGTCAAGGCGAATTACGATTTGTGGTCACAAAAAAGGTGACCGAGCTAGGCCAGTGTGGTATTAGAAGCAGAACGTACATTGAATATTTAACAATAACAGCAACAAAATCAACTCCAATGGAGTCCACTCGCCTCCCGAAGTGTGGACAAATAGGAACTAAGAATTATAATCATAGCCGAAGTCCAGGGCAATTAGGATGGTGATTTTAGAATTGGTGTCTCGAAGATATCGACAGTTATACTTTGCGAAGTCATGGTGTAAAGAGATGGATATCGCATAACTGATGTAATTACTGTCATCGTCAAAAGACTGAAGCTGTGTGAAGCAGATCATATTCGTTAGTAGCATACCCTTCCTTCACTTTATTCTATATAAGTATAGGCATACATTAAAATGTACAAGGCCTATGATCTTGAATGCACTAAAATGGATAATTATGATAAATGCACAATAAATTTGATTTGATTTGATTTGATTTATTTCTGCATTTTTCACAAAGTATATACAACATAACAAACAATTTTCCAATACTAATCACATTATATCCAACACAAAATGAATATCATATTATCATAATGTATCAATAATGAAAATATTGTATAGGTGAATTATAATCATACAAAAACGATTGGAAAATCTTTGCTTATTCAATCGAACCAATACATACAAAAGCCAGGAGACTGTCATCTTAAGCTGAAGCTTAGTTTGATGGCGGCCTCTGAAAAAGCATATGGCTTGTACTTCTTTACAAATCATTTAATGTAGGCCTATATTAAATTGTATAACAGAGTAGGTTAGCTACAAAATGCATCAGTGCAAAGGTGAGTTAAGGTGCAAGTGCGTGATTAGACCAAGTACAGTTTTATCTGTTGTGTTAGAAAAAAAGAAAGAAATGGGACCCTTAAAAAAATTGTCCCAAACAATACTGATATCAAAACAGACGACAATAAATCTTTAAAAAAATAAACATTATTATTAGCATCGTTATCTCATAACAGCTTTATTTCACTGAGGCCATAAAGGCCCCTGTAATCGGAATTGAACGAGAGTTAATCATGGGGTTTGGTAGAGTATAGTGCGCGAAAGACCATGCCCAATATTGGTTTAAGTAAATAATGTAACAGATATTTTCGTCAGCTTTCACTCGTGGTTTCTTTAAGAGCTCAGGTCCTATCAAGTCTTCAATATTAAATTTTTACATATCATCGTTCCCATTCTCCTCTCCAACCCACTTTCTTTCTCTTTCTCCCTCTCAAAAACAAACAAACATAATATAATTATATCATTCTCAACCTTTCACTGTCCATGAGTTGCACATGAATTGTATCTGACTGAAATCAATGTTCAAAGTATACTTTTTCCTTTCACAAAAGACGACTTCAAAACTAAAGACCCCTTGCAAAAGTAGCTAAAACAATATTGTAGTATATGATGAGTACATTTTGAGAGATGGCATATAGTTTTGGGTGAGATGGGGGATCCAGAGTTTAACTTTGGCTAGGTAATTAGAAACTACTTATGAAATATTAAAGAACATACAATTCTAAGGGGAATTCAGAGTTTCTTTGATGAAAATTATTTTTGAAATGGCTGAAATATCCAAAAACAAAACAAAGTGGTCCTAATTAAAGATGGGTCCCACCTTTTATTAGGATCTCCTTGGTTTTTAGATATCTCGGCCATTTCAAAACCAATCTTTATCCAATAAACTTTGACTTCCTCTTATAATTGTATGTTGTTTCATATTTTAAAGTAGATTTGGTATTATCTCAGAAAATAAATGTTTGAAACCTGAACCCCCATTTCAAACAAGACTACATAATATACCGTCCCTTTAAGACCTCAAAGTTCATTGTACTCTCATTGGACTGAAAACTGATTTTTGACATTGTTCATCGCTCAATCTCACGCTATGTATACATCGACCCTGTCCAAGGCCTTGTCACTATACGCAGGCCCAAATGCGTACTCAGTGAGGAATGGAATGAGATACTCAGTCTAATCCTCATTTATTCCGCATCGAGACATCCTTAGTCATTTTGAAACAGCCGATGAACCAAAGATTGTTGGTCACGCCATGGTTTTGTCAAACATTTGTTGAGGATTGACCATATCCCCCCTCCCCCTTTGATGATACACTTTGATATGGTCCAATCCACTTTACAGCTTTTACTCCATACCTGATGTGGATATGTCAGGAAATATCAATTTGCCACCAGCTCATGATGACAGCGCTAACGCTCGATTGCTTCTGAAAGTATGGCAGCGATTATTCAGACCGAAAGATTTGACCCCGTGTCGTGATATCATATCGACAGAGCGGAAGCTGCGTTACCTGTGGGGAGTATAGCTGTGCCATCGCCGAGCCTCTCTAAACGACGAACCTTAATCCAGAGATCAGTTCAGCGGGAGGATGCTTTTACAGGAATAGTGAGGGCTGGAATCGAGGAGTGGAGTTGAATATTTTAAGTTTGAGTGAATAGTATAATATTGCGCCATGGATTTTCGGACGAGGTGTTTCGGGATTGCGATTTTCTTTTGCGTTCACGTTGCGCTTTTTGTAGATGGAGCGACTTTGGTGCTTCACCAGGTGACACACACGGGAACAGGAGGGGTGCACTCGCATACCAGCAGCCACACCCACTCCAGAGTGGTGGTGTCCGGTACAGGTGGTGGCGGATTCAGGGTTGTTGAACCCCAGTCACCGGGACAAGCGGAAGATCACGTTCCGGGACAGCAACAAGATGGATCCGTTCCCGGCAGGGTCGTGACGGGATCGCGAGTGGAGACCCGTGTGGAAACCCACTACTCCCGTCGAGTGTACGTGTCGGGATCAACATCCAGTAGGACTGGATTGCTGGAGAGAATAGAAATGGAAATCTTAGACTTGTCACTGATTTTTCCGGGAATTCAGGCCACGGGGCGATCGTTTCAGCGTATGGTTGGCAGAACAATGAAACCTAAGGTCAGGAATATCATGCCTTATTGAATTCATTTATCATCCTGCACACACCATTTCTGACCAAAATGTATATCAATTTCGTATGGAGATAAATATGACTTATACCATACAGAGAAATTGGAATAGAGCGAATTAATTTCCTTTGGAAAAAGAAAAGAAACTCCCCTTTTCCACTTTGACCGTGTTGACTATTGCACTTTTGATCCTCCAGTCTAACCATTGTTCATACAAGAACAGGTTAATGAATTTGATTTCGTATAATGTCACTATAATTTTATTTTCTATTTGACGTCCATACATTGAGTAATCTAAGAGCAAGAATGGTAGAAAATCCAGTGAAATTGAACATAAACTAAACTAAGCTTATTGATATAATCGTTTCTCAGTTTGTTTGTTTTTTTCTGGAACAGCTGGTTGCTACCACACATAATTTTATCACTTCAACATACATTGCATTATGTAGCAACTTTACCATTCCACCCGAAAACCATTTAACGTTACATTATCATACCTCAACAGCAAATTAAATCGAATAATACTTTGACTTCATATAAAAACGGGAAACCATTTAATGACAAATTTTGTGTGTAGATTAAGGGTGACTGATAACATCATCATCTCATTTGAATGCACTTAAAAGTGATCTTCAACTACTATCACTGTTCGAAGAAATTATCTGAAAGTTTAATTCCCATAACTTTCCTGTATCTTAAATGCGATTATATTGAAACTTCGACAATTTTATTTGCTTGATTTTTCTCCAAATGATTCAAACTTGAACATTAAGTGGAAGAGCACTTTAAGTTTGGCATGGGATGGAAACACGCATTTTCTAGGAAAACGTTATGAATATTTGGCTTAGAATCAATGATCTGCATGCATATCATGTGAGCTGACCGTCGAATTCACTTATCCACACTTGTTGTTCAAAGCAATGCAGAGAGCGGACGTTGATCTATTCTTGTGAGGCATGATAAAGAAAGAATCCAGCATTCCCCCACAACTATGGCAGCAAAATTGCACATTTTTCAAAAGATGTGTTTATAGGCAATTAAGGAGACGACCTATCATTTTTCTTTCCTAAAGCTTTATATACAACAACCAATGCGAGGTATCTGTTATATAGGGGTGATTGCAACGTACCTTGTGAAGGCTGACTGACAGTGATAAAAAAATCCTGTCATTGGTTCTTTCATGTTTATAATTTTAATATTTGGCTATATGGAAGACGAATTTGTGGTAAAAACAATCTCTGAGGCCGTAATCGAGCCACCAGCTTGTGAAAGATTGAACGCATCCACTGTCCCGCTGTCACTATCAAACAGCGTGGCCAAGTAAAACACATGGTATTAATCAAGGCGCGCAGGAATGAAATGATCTGTCCATTACGTAGCATCTGGTGGCCATTAGTAAGGTGTTGCCAAAAAGGTCAAAAACAAGATAACAAACTGTGCAGAAGTGGCATGCATACAAGAGCTATAATAGCATGTGTATTTTGTCATGATGAATTCAAGCTTTTCGTCTTCGTTTGGGTGCATGTCTTTTCGGATTCAGCATATACAATGTATATATAATATAGGGCCTATAAAATCTGGAGCATAAATATCGTTTTTAATCGCATTGTTTGCTTCCGTTTCCGGTATGGAAATTTGGTTTGTTCACATAATACAAATATCACACTGACAAAAAAAAAGAAAAAAAAAGAAGAAGAATTGGACCCGAATTCTGAAATGAACAAAGTATCAATTTTCAAGTAAGAAAGAACACTTATTTCTCTATCAGACGATAAACACTAATAAAGAGTAGAAAGAAACACGAAGGTGTGAATAAAATGATGAACAAAATAATGCATAAAACCAGAGGCTTTTTAAAATAGCTGCGATAGAGTGAATCTACAGTTTTTGTTGTTGTTATTGTTGATATGTTTATTACCACGATACAAAGTGATAAACGCTTGACATGATGAACGTACGTAAGTGTGATTGCAATTTGGTTCAAGAAAATGAAAAATAAAGGAAAATGCTTTCCAGCTGAAGTTCACAACAGGAAAGATTAAAGGGATCGTACAGTTTTGGTTGAGACCTAATTTCAGGTTTCTAAAATTTTTTGGTGAGATAATGAGAAACTTCTTATGAAATATGAAAGAGCATGTAATTCCATGAGAAATTCAACGTTTATTTGGTGAAAATTGGTTTTGAAATGGCTGAGATATCCAAAAAGAGCGATTCTAATAAAGTGTGGGACCCACACTTTATTACGATCGCTTTGTTTTACTTTGTTTTTGGATGTTTCAGTCATTCCAAACCCGATTTTCATCAAATAAACTTTGAATTCCTCTTAAACTGGTATCCTCTGTACTATATTACAAGTGTTTTCTTGGTATCTCGCAAAAAATTAAAAGCCCAATTCTCATCTCCACCAATACTGTACCATCCCTTTAATCATACTGAAATTTACAAACGATTGAATTTGTTTCATTATAACAGTCTCTCCTCGAGTTGGATGTGATGTATCGAACACAAAGATTTGAGCTATAATATTTCTTCAAAAATAGTATTCACGACGCTGTTTATTTGTTGGACTAGTGGTCCGGAAAATTGTGCCTCATTTTACAACCGCGCAAAATCATGCAAGTTTGGGGAGAAATTGGCGAAACTATATAGTTACCTGCGAGTTCAGGTGAACTATATCATGGGGACACCAACACGTATTGCAAGGTTTACCGTTTCACTGAGTTGAATTCTATAGTGTTGTATGGACAGGTGTTGATACTCATAAAGTAAAAATATCACTGATTTGTTATAGAATTGGTTTCAACCTTGCTTTTTTCGACTCTCTGGTGCAAAATCGGATAGGATCTTTTTACTGTAGATTCGAGTGGTGAATCTTTCTTATATCGTGACACAAAATCATAAGATGTAGTCAAAATTCATCTTTTACTGACGTCGATTTGAAATATCCTAATGGAGTAAAACTGATATTTGAATGTAATATATATATATATATATATATATATATATATATATATATATAGATAGATAGATAGATATATATATATATGAAAGTATAAGACACATTATATATTTTTGTACAATATACACACATATACAATTATAAAATGTGTTCTATACTCTCTTATACGTAATCATGCGTGTTTATTTGTGTGAATTTGCTTTTTCATCGCCTTTTCATTTTCTCCGATTGGGTGGGGGAGGGGTCGTGTGAAGGTTCGAGCTGGCATCGCCCCCTGTTTCCACGGTCAACGACGACTAATTGTTGCAAGCTAAAATCACCTTTTAAATCGGTCTCTTTCCCCCGTGTGCTGATCGCACTGAAAAGTTTAGAAGTTCTACCTCCCCTTCCACACCCCTCCCAAATACAGGACACCATGTGATCATGGGTACGAAGACTACTACAGCTTCTGGTGTCACATGTGTATAATGATAATAAACAAAGTATAAAGAAATATAACTTATTTTCACTTTTCTCGCATACATGTAATAAAAGAGCACTTGACTTGCCTCTTTCAGAAGGCAGGGGCAATATTAATTACCCTTAACACAATTGTATGTCAGCGACACGTCGAGGAAATCTGTACCTTTAAAAAAAAATGAAATTTTGTGAATCTTTCTTTATACATGTATTTTCCTTTATCATTCTACGCTTGTGGCATCATTAGCAGTGGTATTATAGTCTTCTCATCCAGCAGTAGTTGTGCATAAACTTGAAAAATTCATAACTTTTGAACGGATTGTCTGTTTTACGTAAAACTCTCACTGATGTGTTCTACTATTGCTGCATTCACTCATCCACATTATGGATGAAAAACTTGTCTCTTCAGAATTCTACCATGATACTTCAAACAGAAAAAAAAAAAAGAAGATGCATGCATTTCTCCGAAATGCGGGGTAAAATTGGGACCTATTTTTAGTTTCTCTTGTATCCAGGTACCTTGACAACATGCCAAAGTTGTGACGTGATATCTCACGGGAATGATCCGTCACTGTATGACGGGGATGAGGCAGGGGGTGCAGTCAAGTTGATTTCTGATGAATTATATCGAGTAGTGATGTGACAGCACCGCGTGGCGCGCACATCATTGCTTGTCGCTTCTATTGCCCAGGAAGTTCCTGCTGGTAATATATTCGCTTGAAATATACCTCATATGAATCTATACGAAAACTAGAATCCTCCGTATTGCTGACGGCATATACAATGTAGAAATATTATAATATTCGTGTAGGTGAGCGTGTGTTCATACGTTAATGTGTAATTGTCTGTCTGTCCATGGATGATGTGCTTTTGTCTGCCTGTCTTTGGATGTGTTTCTGCCTTCAGCACCTGTTCTTACACTATGTGAATGTTTTTGTTTTTGTTTTTGTTTTTTGTGTTTTGTTTTGGTGTTGTTGTTTTTTGGGGGGTTCAGAGATTTTTTTTAATGTAACACCTAACGTCCTTTAATTTTGAATCTGTTAATTACACATATTGTTCGAATATAATTTCTTAATAATGGTGATTATGACATTTCAACTAAAAGTATGTGAATATGACAATGAACACACACACATGTATATAAATTTTATATGCATAATATCTGTGTGTGTGAGCGTGTGGTTGTGCATGTGTGATTTTGTTATTTGTTTAACTCTGAAATGCACAAGGAATTTCACATTTGCATTATAATAATTATGGTCATGATTTTAAAGTCGCTTTGAGCATTCATACCAATGCAATCACACTGCAACGTTGACTTGTTTGTATTCGCCCTCACAATGTTTTCGACTGAGCAAACAGTGACTGGAATATCTAGTATTTGTCAACGGTCTGGCAAAACTAACAAAACAGTTTACAACCTGTCGTAATACTATGGAACAAAGTGGACAAAAAAAAAATCTTCAGTTTCAAAGTCTTTGCCTTTTTTCTCCCAAATTTTCTACAATTCGCTGTATTGACCCGAATAAAATTTAAACCATATGAACGGATATAACATATTGTGCTATCAAGGTGGAAATCTGGCAAGTATAGTTGAGTGCCGGTCGGTTTTCATTAATATTGCTTTAGTGACAAAAAGGCGTATGAAATAATTGAACCTCTATCTCTGCGTTCACATGTGGACCAGAGCACACATAAGAAAAAAAATGACTATTTCCAGAGATGCTGAACGTTTTGTACACAGGCATACTGACTGTTATCTTTACGTGAGCAGTATGCTAGTAGGTAGTTTCAATTTGCTGATTTTGTTCGGTCACCCTCCCTATCCCAGTGAACCAAACTTATAAGTGAATTGAAAGATAATAATGTATTTATACAAGTATAATGGGCTTGATGGACAGATATTGGTAATGGAATATATGGTAGAAATATAAAAAAAAAAATCCTCTCCCGAGTTGAATGTTGGTTCAGTGGACGCCAAGTATGATTTTTGTTATGATTTTTTTTTTTTTTAAGGTTTGAGGAGTTTTGTGCCATCCTCTCTATATGAGAACTGTACAAGAAGTTACGTTTTTGTAAGTACAAAAATGATATAAAAAAGGGAGGGAATTACTCATATTTTCGCGTTTAATGACAAGTATATACATTTACCCCTCACTATTTTCATTGAGATGTGCTATGAGGTTAGTATTATTCTGCAAGCCTTCAACAGAGGAATCTATACATCAAGAGTTCTCTTCTCACATTCTATCAAATATTTTCTTAGAACCTTAGTTTATTGTGACATCAAAATTGTTGTTATGGAGAAGACAGCGCATGGAAATAACTGAAACTTTACCTTCATCTCTCATTGATATATTTCACCATTTTTGTTTATCACATTATATAGCATTTGTATGTATTCATGTATGTGTTTGAAATTATACGATAAACTATACAGACTGTCATGATATTTTGATGTACAATCATTGCAAAATAGCATTGTTGAGACGAAAGGGAATTCTTTATTGCAATGAAAATCATTTGTTAAGGCTTGAAGGCTATACTTATGTACCATTTAAGCATCTTTGCTTATATAAAAAAAAGCAACAACAATCAAACACAATCAGACAGACATTGAGTTACTTTTTTTTTCGACCAACTTCTTTGTCTCTCGTAAAAATGCTTTTTAGTATGTATTTTTGTATACGAGGGCAGATAATCCTAAGTTCGATTTTATGCAAATGATTATTGTAACGGATATCTCCAAGGAAGGAAGTTTGGGTATGAGTTGTTACCGGTGTAGGCCTAATGCTATTTTAGGGATTACACGTTCGGACATGGAGTCGTTAATTGCTCTGAGACCAAATTAAACTGAGAGCTGATAATGGTCAATGTTTGACTTCGTTCATGTCCTTGGAAACAAGTAATCACCTGCACGATGTTCCACACGGCTAAAACGTTAAGTTGTCTCAGCTATCGTAATGTGTTATCGTAACTCGCGTCCTGTTTGCTGCCGTTTTTTTTTTTTGAATGCCCTAGGCCTACATAAACATTCCATTTATGTTTTTGCTTCTCGTGAAGTCATTTCTCCTAATTATTCTTTTTAAATGTAGCTTTGACTAAAGACTACTACAGTATGTGTTCTTGATTTGTCATTCATCTACATATTCATTAATTTAAATAAGTATTGTCATTTCATCTATATACTAAGTATCCATCTGTTTATAATATCTTTGTTTGGGTTTTTGTTTTGTTCTGTAAGGGTTTTCTTTAATTTCTTGATCTTACACGAGTATAAATCGTTTTGCTGCCACAACTGGCACTTTCTTGCGAATGATTGACACGATTTTCAAGACAACTAGCCTCATTTACCCAGTGGTGGATCCAGAGAGGGCGCGCCGGGCGTTAAAAAAAAAAAAAAATAATAATAATAATAATAATAATTTTGTAAAGGTGCCTCCCCTTTTTTACGGAATTCCTGGATCCGCCCCTGTTTACCTGTACCCACCCACCCCTCTCTTTCTTTCTCTCTCTCTCTCTCTCTCTCTCTCTCTCTCGCTCTCTTACACACACACACACACACACTCACTCACGCACACACTGTTGTTGTTGTTTCTTGTTAAATCAAATTTTCACAACTTTCTTCCTATCAAAATCCTTCACAGGTGTTCCTTGAGCAGTTCGGCTATCTTCCATCCCACATCGTGCACACGAGAAAAGCAGAACGCACAGCTCTGAGGTATAATACAGAAGAAGTTTATAATAGGGAGCTTTAGATTTTAGACGCGCGGACGTTCAAAGGGAAAAAAACATGGTCTGAGCGTGCGCAGTAACTTGACGTGCGCTACTGCGCACGCTCAGGGCCCCGTTGCAAGAAAGTTGCAATCAATTGCAAATAATTGCTAATTTTGAAACAACCATTCTGATTGGCTCAGGGTCTGCCCTATTAAGAAGACATGCATGCAACAATGATTTTGATTGGCCAGTGACAATCAGTTGCAAGTTGCGTTTAAACGCAAAGTTTCTAGCAACGGGGCCCAGACCATGTTTTTTTCCCTTTGAACGTCCACGCGTCTAAATTCTAAAACTCCCTAATGGCCGCGGTGACGCCGCCAGTAATTCAGCAAAACATGTAAAAAATGAACACACCTGCAAATTTGAGGTTTGAGATTTTGCTATGAAAGAAAAAATTAAGCTTAAGGGACGTGATCGATGTGATCGATGTGATTGTGACAACGTGGAGTCAGATTTCATAAGAACACGATATCAGCCAGATTTTTTGAACCCAATACCATTCACAGATATAAGCACAAATTTTCATTAAATTTCGAAATGGTTTGCAGGAAGAAACATGTTGATGAAAAACAAAGGAGAGAGAAAAACAGGTGCAACACTTCGAGCACGCACATATTTTGATGTAAGTTTATGTGAAGTATCACGGGGTATTCATACAAACGTGCTTGTTGATAGCATCAGAGTTTCTGTTCCTTAGAACAATGCAATACAACAGGTTGTTTCTTCCCAAAGGCTCAACTACTGGCACACGGTGGCTCATTATTTTTCGTCACGCATTTCCAGTGCATTCGATAGTTAACAGTTCTATTGAAATAGTTGATGCTTTCATTGACAGGATAGATATTGCATATTCGAATCTCAACAATCCGTACATCATGTGTACACGCACACGAAAAAAAAAAAGTTAAAACCGATAACCCTACATGTCGACGCAATCGAACAGTATTCGCATGAAAGTATGTAGCCTAGCATTAATCATTTTTTAACCGTATTCGGCCTTTTTTTTTTACCATTCTGTATAGATTACACTGAAGGATTAAAGATAAACATTTACGTATATGTTGGAATCGTAAATTTTACACGATATTTAAACATGCGGCAACAGAGGAACGACTCCGAATGGTGTTTTTTGTTTAACTTTTTATCGATTTTACTTCATAGGCCAATAATACTCTTACCAGAAGGTCTATTAGTTCGCATTCTGTATACCCTGTGTTTTCATCCCTGGACTAGTTCCCACACTGTCTGTCTTAATCAAAGTGTACATGTTCTTTCAAAAGCACACATCGTACTTTGAAATGGTAACAATGACAGGGTCGTCTGGAAGAACAGTGGCAACACCGAAAAGGCTGGGCTGGATGAATGACATCGTGTCACTTTGCCACTGTTCCACTCTGGTTCATGTATTGCCATTAAAGATACCAAATAGATACAAGAAATCATTATTGTTATCATATTATTACGTATCATTGTTATCATTATTTTTACGAATAGCTAAGAATGGTATAAAATTTCCTCGAAATGCAGGAGCTTTCAGAAGTTTGCCGGTCTTCCCGTGACGGGAAACATGGACAACACAACCCAGATGCTCATGGACTCCAGCCGCTGCGGGGTGGAGGACATGCTGGGCTCCTCCCGTATGGGTCGCGTCATCAACCGGCTCGACACCAGCAACGCCACCAGCAAATTCGACGTGGTCGGCTACGACATCGAAGAGCCTCTCGGCGAAGACCCCGACATCGAGAATGCCAATGCGCAGGTGCCACCTAGCGTGTCGCGATCTCACCGGACGAGAAGATACAGCCTTCGAGGTATGGGAACCATTCATCCCGTATTCATTTTACTCAACCAGGGAGGTGGGAATCTTCCCACCTCCCTGACGCAACAGTGTATTTCATCGGAAAACTCAATTAGTATTGCACAATCAATAATTTTGGTCTGGATATTCTTTCTCTAATTTACCGAACTTCAGTTCTCAACTGAAACTGTTGATATCGTATATTTCAACTTTGAAACAAACGTCACGTGTCATTTTTCAAAACCTTCGCCTGACATCGACATATGATTGGACCTTTGCTCGTAATAGTTGTACGTTGAGACTCGATTCATGATATCCTTGTGATGACCACTCCTTTCAGTACAGCACCATGGAAGCCGGCCTTTCGATCATTTCTCGGAGTTGTGCAATAACATTTGTAGACGTCCTTTCATACTGTTTCAATGTTTTATCAATTCTGTTATTCTCCACAATTCAGTTAGTTTTGTTGAAATGAAAAGTAGCTTTACGTACGAGTGGTACGACTACATATCAATCAATATGGCCAAGTTAAAGGAGAGGTTGCAGTGGCTCGAGGATTAGATTATGTTTGTTCTTGGAATAGCATGAGTAGAAGGGATTAAGGCAAGATTTGTAAGACACCATAAGGACCCGAATATCGATTCTTAGGATAATCTACCAATGATATTATTACTCTGCCTCTCACGCTTGTTATCATAACCGCAGGGCGAAAATGGGATAAGAATAATCTTACCTACTACTTCACCAACTTCACGCCCGATCTCTCCGAGGCCGAGGTGCGCGAGGCGATCGGACGAGCCTTCCAGCTCTGGGCGGACGTCACCCCGCTGACGTTCACGGAAACTTTCGACGTGCAAATGGCCGACATTGTCATCGAGTTCGCAGCCAGGGTCCACAGCGACGGACCTATTGCCCAGTTTGATGGACCAGGTGACGAGTCTATCCTAATGTATGAATTCTAAAGAATTTTGACAGGGCAAAAAATAATCATGAACTCGACTCTGGTGTTTTGTGTTTGATGAAATGTAGGCCTATGATGCCTTTGATTCTGAAATGTCTTCATGTTTCAAGTAAGTACACTTTTGATAGGAAATGTTACCTACGAGTACTGAACTTTTCATTGTGGTATGAATCACGGTGGTTCTACTAGTTATACCGGACGAACCACAGCCATGTGTCATTTATTACTTTTTGGCTTTATTCAGTTCATGTCTGTTTGTTTTTTATTTGTTTTGTTTTGTGTGTGTGTGTGTGTGTGTGTGTGTGTGTGTGTGTGTTTTGTAGGATCGTAGGAAACACTATGCCATTATGTCATTCCTTGATGCCACTTTCATTAAATGCGTGCGAGTTATCGCCCCAAAGCAGATAACATCAAAACGAGATAAAACCCTGCTTCCTATATAGCTGCTTACATCTTGGGCATCTATCCCACAGGAGGAACCCTGGCCCATGCCTACTTCCCCACCAACGGCGACCTCCACTTCGACGAGGATGAGACCTTCACCGTCCGCAGCCACCAGGGCACCAACCTCTTCATCGTTGCTGCCCACGAGCTCGGTCACAGTCTCGGGCTGGAGCACTCGTCAGACACGAACGCACTGATGTACCCCTGGTATTTGGGCTACCAAGAGGACTACTCACTCTCGCAAGATGATGTGGATGGTATACAGATGATCTATGGTAGGTGGGGACCAGAGATGCGTTGCCCTGACAACAGGATATTGGTCCTCTTCAAAGATTCATGTGTGCCCCTTGACACTTAATTTGTTCACCCAGCCTGCATTGTCACAAATTGATTATAAGAGGTCATCCCACGAGACCGCCACCCACGAGTCATACAGCCCACGAGTTCGACCTTGGAAAAAAAGGTCCATGAGTCTAACAGCTCACGAGTCATACTGCCCATGCGTTCGACACTACGCAAATGAAGCCAATGAGTTCGACACCAGGTAAAAACAGCCCACTCCAGTTTGACGGATACAACATGGGACATAATGTGTCGGCCTCTGGGCCTTGTTTGCTTAGTGTCGAAACCATGGGCTGTACTACTCGTGGACTGCATGACTCGTGGGTGTCTGTCTCGTGACGTGCACCCGAGTATTAAGGCGCACAAATCCATTTGATGAGATTCAGGAGCTGGTTGAATCAGCAACCTATCAAAATCAACATCAATACATGATTGAAAAAAAAAAGGAAAATAATGACTTAATTTGTGATCACATCGACTTTCAGTGAATCGTTTAAAAGCATATTGAAAGAAGAATACGAACCTTGAAAGAATATAGTAATTATGTACATTGTCAATTATTCCTTTCTAATGCACTTTGTTAATCAGTCTTTGTCTCTGGCGACGCATCAAGAAAGTAAGAAATCTTGTCCACTCTTCGACTGATTCAGGAGTGGGCGCATTTCTTAAACAACCGCACCTTTGCATGACAAGCCATCTATTATAGTATCCATGGCAACAATCTATTTGCTCACACATTTTTGTCTGTTCTCCAGGTGCTTCCTTCTTTGTAACTACCGTACATGATGATAATTAAATCTCCATATCGGATGACATCCTTTCATCTTTTTCTTTAATTTCTCTTGTGGTTCAGGCAAAGCCCCTCTCGAACGCGTCGATATGGAGATGAACGAGGCGCCAGCGGATCGGCCAAAGGAGCACATACCAGACACCTGTAACAGCACATGGGATGCAGCAACGTACTACGGTAACCAACTTACCTGACGTGATGATAAATTCCTGCATGGATGTTTAAATGTTTACAAGATATTTAGTGCGATTATGTGTTTACCTATTCCTATATCGAACTTACCAAGGAAGCGATAACGGTTTTTGTTCCTCATGTTACCGTCATGGTTACACAAACCTCAAGGACATGAAAAATTCGTCATCCGTTAATGACACTCTGATTTTGTTTTTGTTTTTATTTTTATTTATTTTTTTTTGTAAGATCGCATTTGATTGTTGAATTACGCATCATTGATCTGCTGTATCGGTTTCGTACAATTTGTGTCGGAAAAACGCGGACAGGTATAGGACGTTTACTTGCCGCCACGTATCAACGAATATTTTGTATCGGAACCCCTTATATCCATTGCATTTGTGCACTTTTCGTATCTTTGGTGATAAATTGAACTGGAGTGTGGCTGTTGAAAAAAAAAAAAAGATCATCCATTCTCCGTTCTGTTTTCGTATTGTTGTAGTCAGACCCGATCATACACCGTGAAACAATAATGTCTTCCATGGACTGATGTTCGTAAATCGTTAAGAACGTTCGTTAATCCGAAAATAAGATAAGGTTCGTTATTCCGAAGGTTCGTTATTCTCAAACACACAGATTTCCGATACCTTAATGGTCACTAATCCGAAAATGAAATAGTGTTTGCTATTTTGACGGTATAGGTTAATCCGAAAATGAAATAAGGTTCATTATTCCGAAGGTTCGTTACTAAGAAAATGAAAAGATGGTGCGTACTTCATACGAACCTTCGGAATAACGAACTTTTTCCTCATTTTTGATTAGCGGAATAACGAACCCTTGGAATAACGAACTGTAGCCATTCTATGCCCTTCTCTTTATAGCTCCTGATGATGTAGTTTACGCCTTCAAGGGCCGTTACATGTGGGCAATAGGGGACAACGGCGTGGTGGAGGGTTACCCGAAGAAGACCAATCTAATGTTCAAAGAAGCGCCCTCTCTCGTTCACGCGGTCTTGTCCATCGGCAACAGACTCTACATGTTTCGGGGTAGGTCCGAAATCTTGCTATAATTATGCTCATGACTACGATTGCCGCTAAAGTATTAATGCCAGCTATCATGGGGCTCGTCAATAACTTTTAACTCTCTCTGGTGGCCCATTGGGGTCATCCCATAAGACCGACATCCACGAGTCATACAGCCCAAGAGTTCGACATAGAAAAGAGGTTCATGAGTCATACAGCTCACGAGTCATACAGCCCACGAGTTCAACACTAGGCAAATAAAGCCCATGAGTTCGACACTAGGTAAAAACAGCCCACGAGTTCAACAGATACAACACGGGGCTAAATGTGTCGGTCTTGTGGGCCTTGTTAGCTTAGTGTCGAACTCATGGGCTGTATGACTCGTGAGCTGTGTAACTCATGGGCTGCATGACTCGTGAGCTGTATATGGGCTGTATGACTCGTGACCTGTATGACTCGTGGATGTCGGTCTCGTGACGTGCACCCGGCTCATTCGTGGAATTAGAATAATTAAATCTGAAATGTTGGTGGCTCAAACACGAAATGTAGTGGTACTGAATAAAAGGGTACATAGCAATCTATTTTAATCTCAGTTGCCCTGTCGGGCCATCAAAAGAAATGTTTTTGCAAGTTTGGTGGCCCGACATCAATATTTTAGTGGCTCCGGGCCACCGCTAAAATGTCGAGCCTATAGGCTAAATCATCACAATTCCAACTGAAAAAGATTTCCTTGATTTTTTTTTTTGATTTTTTTAGTGACAACTCCTCTGTCGCATTGACAACGCCGATAAGTGCATCACTGTATATAACTATTCGTGACAGCCGTCAACATGTGGGCTGTCATACCGGAAATCGAGTCCAATTAATGTTAAAACCGCAAAATGTGTGGCAGGGCCGATGAGGTATTTTCGTGACGGACTATATGTTTATATTCAAGGGAATTATTAAAATAGAAATATTAGTGGTTATGAGCAAAATGGCCATGAAGCAAATTCTTTTCTTGTCAGATATCGTGTGAGCTGTCACTGACTGCCGTAACAAACAACCTGTCCATTATCGTTCAATGATCTTTCAATTTAGAGGAAGGAGAGAAAAACATCAAAAATAAATATGTATAAATATGTGTAGTAAGATGATGTGCTTCTTCATCCAGTTGTTGTTTTTTAAAAACAGAATGAAATGAGGCATAACAAGGCTTATTCTTCTAGCTTATCTCAACATCTTAGTATCTATTGTGCTAAAGCTACACTTGTGCTACTCGCTGAAAATCGAGTTTAGCTGTAACACGTTGCATGATTTATGTTTTTAGTTCTGTGGCATTACTAATTGAAGCCGAAAGATCAATCAATCAACAAGAAAACATATTAAATAACAAATAACGAACGCGGCGAACTCAATACTATCTATGACAATGTGTTTATTTTCATGTTGATTTGCATAGTGGATAAGAATATAAAGACCCTACTTATATCAATTCATCTGGAGTGACACTGTGATTAATTATACTCGAATGAATGTCACCAATGGCAGTGTTACAAACGAGGACTACCACGTACCATGAGGTCATTTTGGAACAATTTTCTGTTATTTTTTCTTAATTCGGGGCACCTCATAACCTTTTTTCATAGTCCATTTTTCTTCACTTTCTACCAGCACGCAAGATGTGGCGGTTCGTAAACAAAGAACTTGACACGGGATTCCCGCGTCCGATTCCCGAGGGACTACCTTCGGGTCCCAACGCGGCGCTCAGGTGGAGCGGTAACGGCAAGTCGTACTTCTTCAAGGGCTACCGCTTCTACGAATTCGTCGAGTCCGACCTGAGCGTCGAGCCGCCGCGGAAGCTGCTCCAGCAGTGGCCCGGCGTGCCGCTGCGCATGGATGCGGCTTTCCAGTGGAAGAACGGGCGCACTTATTTCTTCAAGGGCGACAACTACTGGCGGTACAACGACGACAAACTTTCGGTTGGGCGAAAATATCCCCTCTCAAGGAAGAAACACTGGTTGGGATGTGACGTGTAATGGCAATAGATCTAACGTGTCAATCACCTTAAGTCTTCTACCTTACGTTCCTTGGGATGCCTTTGAAACAGTGACATCGTTTTCCCCCTTAAGATTATTCCAAACATGTACCGAGAATAGTTTGGAATTCCTGGATAATAATGATAATCAAGAGCCTCATTTAACGGAGCAACATGGGACAAGGATTGGGACCAAGGAATGTGGATTATTGTTGGGTTTCGAGTCCTTGTATCGTAGCTCAATGTCTAGACCATGACAGATTGGACAAATTAATACATGTACATTGATGCATCCACCAGTAATCGCCACTGCCACGCGCCTTTGGCCTTTGAATAGTTTAGAACTTGGTGCAGCATAATACTACCATGAGAATATACCTTCTGATGAGGATTTAGAGAAAAACACGGTGGGCTGCTAAGAGGGATATGTTTTAAGTTGAAATCGAGAATGTTTAAGTGCCTTGCCATGTAAAATCGTTTCACAGTTTTCCAGAAGTGTTTAGGTCCCGAAAACATGATTGGGTGAGTTGGGAACGTTGATCTGTAGGATGCATTCCTTGAACACAATGTGACCGCAAGGTGGCGCCTATCACTTTGATGAAGATCAAGCTCATTACTAAACCAACTGTCCATGGCATTTTGAGCCAATGTCCAATGTGAAAGGTTCATTATTCTACTCGTTCCTCCTTGAAGTGTTTATTCACAATAGATCAATCAAATTGTAACAAATCGCTGTTGCTGCTTTGTTTTACCTCCTAAGCATTACATCTCAATCTGCAGACAATGTTTCTGTGTTTCATATATGTAATTATTGTAGGATATAGTGCGGACTTTTCTAAGGGTCATGCGCACGGCCATCATTCATTGTTGCAAATAAGAAACTTACGAGTAGCTTATCTGTGGAAGAGATCATTTAGGACGTCTTCATGATGAACCCCATCCCACTCAATTTAATCAAATTAATAACATCCGACACAAGGAATTGTTAATAAATGCCCTTTGCAAAAAGTGCGCATCTTTATAAGCCCGTGGACTGATTAACCGGCCAATTGTGTATAGTCCACAATCGCTAAGTCATCAGCGTATCACAGCACAAGAAACGCACATAAAACATGAAATAAACAATGAAAACATGAATATTCGATCAGGAGAGCTATCCGATGTAAGGAAAAAAAAAATGGATCTGCCAAAGAAAATCTATCTTGACCTTTACCCTGTGCTGTGACTGAGCATGTTTATCTATCATAATTTGTATTACTGTACTTTGGGGTTTTGTATTTCAAAGAAAAAAGGAGAAACATTTGATGCTAGTTCTGTAAAGGATATTCAACAACTTCAGTTTCATAATAAGCTTCGTGGCTCCTCAAATGCCGAAAGCGATTATAATCATGTTTGCATTATGCTGTATAATGGAACGGAAGTGTCATACATACACTATAATATGGAAGATTATTGTAGAATAATCTATATTGTAATTAGGAAAGTGGTGAATACTTCGCTAAACGCATTTGATGTTGACGTTTTAATTAATAGTGTTGCATATAGGTGTGTGTGTGTGTGTGTGTGTGTGTGTGTGTGTGTGTGTGTGTGTGTGTGTATGTGTTTTTGTTTGTGTATTTCTGCATACATACCTTCGAGAACTCTCTTTGTTGGAAAAGTAATTGTGCATATAGATTCTACGCATTTGTGAGATTACGCAACACACTCTTATAGAGTGTGCGACGGGTAAAATAAAGATATTCTTTCACACTTCTTAAGTGTAATGATACAAAAGAGAACACTCTTTTCTACGTCATTCGTTTTTATGAATTTTAATTTGCTTTGCTGTGTGTGATTTATCTTTTTTGTTTCCTCCAAACATTGGTTCGGCGGGAGGGGACAGGGATAATACGTCATGAACTCTTGTCATGAAATGAATCAGGAGTATATTGCACATAATAGTCTTAGGCGAGTGCAATATTGTCTTGGTGAGGCAGGACATTACACGGATCCACAAAATTAATAATGCTATTTTCAGTAAAAACACTGCATAGGGAAGTACATGTATAGTTGGGGCTGGAGAATGCAGCCATCGAGGATTTCAAAGGGCAAAGGATGAGATTGAATATAATCTGAATATAATCAATGATAATTGGTGCTGTCGTTGTTTTCATTCCAGTGTTCCACGTCTTACAAGCTTGGATTTTTAGTGGAACACTGTTTTCCGTCGTTATGATTACTTACATTTTTTTTGTTACCATGACAAAGTGTGCATTGTTTCTTTTTTTGATGATATCATTCGTGCATATACTTTATATATTGTATTCGAAGAAACTGTCCTTATCAGATGAATGAAAGACAAATCGACAACTTGTACCGCTTTAATATCAATATGATGATACGAGTACAGCATGCTTGCAATACATTTCCATAATAGATGATGAGTAATACATGTCCATCTGTTATACGCATGCATTTCCATGAACAAGAAGAACGTACATCTGGAAGTATACCAGTCGCAAACGCAACCCAAATTGGACAGTTTGGAAGAAGGCGGTTGAGGAGGATTACATTTCCCGTGGGGAAACCCCCCTCAATAGCTTCATGATCCCTTTCAGATAGAACCAGGACTATAGATTATGTGTTTCAAAAGAAGAAAATGTGCGTATAAGAGGATGGCAATGACCCCTCTTTATGTTGTTGTGTCACGTTGTTTGTGTTGTGTGACCAGTCACAGTCACAAAAACAGAACAGAAAAAAAAAACGAAACAAAACATGAAGAACTGAGTGACTCATGCATGACGTGAAGAGTACTTCCCTGAAAGAGAGTATAGGGAATCTCCACAAAGGAGGTGGAAACCCTCCCTTGGGATTACAAGCTATTACAACCCCTCCTCCTCCTCCCCCCCCCCCCCAAATATAAATAAATAAATAAATAAATAAATAAATAAATAGATAAGGTTATGAAAAGGGAATTTCAGGCACTCGCACGGTGCTGGCTGTCGGACAATGACCGTTTGATTTTCAATTCTCCAGAAATTGTATACCAAACAATTCTGTGAAATTTAGGAAAGGTCAACCCCCAAGCATCGAATGGTGATACCTGTAATAACCTTTTCCGCCAAGTCATTAAAGGTGCTCCTTACTGAGCAAAGTTACGAAAGTAGGCCTTGAATTAATATGTGAATTAAGCGAATGCAGATGGTTTAATGAAATACTCAGTGAAAAAAAAACTGAAAGAAAATATGAAAATGATTTTATTTCCAACGTTCTGTTGAAGGATTTAGCAACTTGAATTTAATTGAATAATTTATGAGAAATGGCAATCCTTAAAAAAAAAAAAAGTTTCTTGAATAGCACTGCGCAATAGATCAAACATGTCAAAGGATAATAATAATAATAATAATGAATATCATTTGTAAAGCGCTTATTACAATGTTTCTAAGGATCCCTTCAAAACATATTATCAGAAAATATCAAATCAGTATAACTCGTCTAAAGACATTCGTTTGTCAGCTGACATAAAAATGGGAAAAAAAATGACAAAGATTCACATGACATGTCCACTAAATTATATAGAGTCTAGACGAAAATGAAAATTCAGCAAAAAAAAAAATATTTGGTCCACATGAGGCTCGAACTCATGACCCTCGCGTTATTAGCACGATGCTCTGCCGACTGAGCTAGCGGACCGTTCGGTGGCAATCGGCTCAAACAGGACCTATTCCAACGTCGGCGGCTTTCACACTGACGACTTATTCCGGTTGTCCGAACTGACTATCGTTTTGATTTGGTCAAAACTTTACAATTCAAGATAACATTAGATTATAGCAGAATTATATAAAGATCCATGGCAGAACGATGCAAAAGAATAATGAAATGAATTCCCTGACTTTGCCTGTTTTGTCACTGGTAAACGCATGTGAGTTTCAGACTAACAGTGTACGGTCTTGTAATGTAAAGATAGACTATGATGTACTGGATTAAAGTTGTTGGTTAAACGATAACGCGGGTATTTTGCAGGGGGAAAAAAAGCACCCGCCGATACACACATGCGTCTCTTAATGTACACCAGTTGAACCTGTTTGCATAATTTCATAAGATACGCGTACAAGTATTTCATTATACCAGCACCTACAGTGAATTACTGTGCCAGTACACTATAATTATATACGTATAACCATTATCATCACCACACGCCCGATAGTCAGTTCGGACAACCGGAAATAAGCGTCAGTGTGAAAGCCGCCGACGTTGGAATAGGTCCTGTTTGAGCACATCACTTCCACCGAACGGTCCGCTAGCTCAGTCGGCAGAGCATCGTGCTAATAACGCGAGGGTCATGAGTTCGAGCCTCATGTGGACCACATGGTTTTTTTTTTTTTTTTTTTTTGCTGAATGTTCATTTTCGTCTATATAATTTAGTGGACATGTCATGTGAATCTTTGTCATTTTTTTTTCCATTTTCATTTCAGCTGACAAACGAATGTCTTTAGACGAGTTATACTGATTTGATATTTTCTGATATTATGTATTGAAGGGATCCTTTGACATGTTTGATCTATTGCGCAGTACTATTCAAGACACTTTTTTTTAAGGATTGCCATTTCTCATATTCAATTAAATTCAAGTTGCTAAATAATCCTTCAACAGAACGTTGGAAATAAAATCATGTAAAAAAATACAGCAACATTGCTAAACAAATTAAAGAACTGCTAAACAAATTAAAGAACAGCACACTAAAGTGATATGGGACGTAGTAAAATGAATCAATTAATGTAGTGCTTTCAGAAGAAAAAAAAAATCTGTGAGCAATGTAAAAATGCTCTGCAAATGACTGTAAATATCACCTATCACTTCAGAGTAAAGGACAACAGATTATCAACATAGACTTATTTACATACAACCTACGCAGGCCCTATATGTGTTGGCACATTTCAATGCACAACTATTCAACAATTATTCATCAAAACTGAAATTATACGATGAACGTCTCGTACATTATTAGGGCTATTTTGTTTGTTTTTATGTTATTGTGTTTTTCAGGCACGATTCAGCCACATTCTCTCTCTTTCTCTCTCTCTCTCTCTCTCAAAAAAGTCTTGGTAGTTTATGAATGGAATAGAAAAAGTCCAATTAAATAAACAAAATTATAGAGCTGGTCCACATGAGGCTCGAACTCATGACCCTCGCGTTATTAGCACGATGCTCTGCCGACTGAGCTAGCGGACCTTCACACTTTGCTCTGTAACCGGCAACTAGTTCAAACACAAGACCCTTAAGAGAATGTTATCGTTTTGGATTGAGAGGGCGCTTCAGATTGTAACTTTTTTCGTTAGATTATGACAAACCATTTATTTAAAAAAAAAGGATATAATTTCATGGGGAATTCAAAGTTTATTCGGAAATATGAAATGAGATGTAATTCCATGAGGAATTTAAAGCTTTCTTTTATAATGAAATTCGTTTTTTAAATGATAATGATCGAGATATCCAGAAACAAAGTGTGCCTAAAAGATGAGACCCATCCTCTGTCGACTTTAGTAATGGGATCAAATTTTTAATTTGATTTTAATAATTTAGTGGACATGTCATGTGAATCTTGGCCTTTTTTTTCCATCTTAAAAGACAAGTTCACCTTCATAAACGTAAGGATTGAGAGAATGCAGCAGTATAACACATCAGTGAAAGTTTGCGGAAAATTGGACAATCGATGCAAAAGTTATGAATTTTTAAAATTTTTGTGTTGGAACCGCTGGATGAGGAGACTTCTAAGGCTCGTGATGTCATATGAGTACAACAGTATAAAGAAAATGTAAAGAAAATTCAACATATTTTCACTTTTTTCGCATAATAAAAGAGCACTTGACTTGCCTCTTTCTAAAGGCAATGGGAATAATATTACCCATAACATATGTCAGTAACGAGTCAAGGGAATGTGTACTTTTTCAAAATATGAAATTTTGTGAAATTCTCTTTATATTTTCCTTATACTGTTGTACGCATGTGACATCATACACTGCAGTAGTCTTCTCATCCAGCGGTGATTCCACAAAAACTTCAAAAATTCATAACTTTTGAACGGATTGTCCGATTTTCCTCAAACTTTCAATGATGTGTTCTACTAATATTGCTATACATTCTCTCAATCCTTATGTTAATGAAGGTGAACTTGTCATTTAATTTCAACTGGCAGACAACTGTCTTTAAAAGATGTCTATTGATTTACCAAATATATTCTTATGTATTGAAGGGATCGCATGTTTCATCTATTGTACAGTGCTTTTCAAGACACTATTGTAAAGATTGCCATCTCTCATATTTAATTAAATTAAATTCAAGTTGATTAATACTTCTTCAACAGAACTGAGGAAATGAACACAATCTAAAATCATGTAAACAATATCGCAACATTACTGAACAAACTAAAGAACAGCACAACAAAGTGATATACGACATGGTGAAATAAATCAATTAATGTAGTGATTTCAGAAAAAAATCTGTGAGCAATGCAAAAATGCTCTGCAAATGACTGTAAAAATTGTCATCTATCATTTCAAAGTAAAGGACAATAGATTATCAACATATACTTATTTACACACCTACCTAGGCCCTATTGTGTTGGCACTTTTCAATACACAGCTATTCAACAATTCATAAAAACTGAAATTATACTGTGACGGTCTCGTGTATTATTAGAATTTAGGACTATTTTGTTTGTGTTTATGTCTCAACCACATTTTCTCTCTCTCTCTCTCTCTCTCAAAAAAAATCTTTATAGTTTGTGAATGGAATAGAAAAAGTCCAAGATTTGTAATAAAATTAACAAAAACATAGAGATGGTCCACATGAGGCTCGAACTCATGACCCTCGCGTTATTAGCACGATGCTCTGCCGACTGAGCTAGCGGACCTTCACGCGTTGCTCTGTAACCGGCAACTTATACGTTTTGGATTGAGAGGGCGCTTCAAATTTTAACCTTTTTCGTTAGATTATGACAAACCATTTACAAAAAGGATATAATTTCACGGGGAATTCAAAGTTCTTTTGGAAATATGAAACAGGATGTGATTCCATGGGGAATTCAAAGCTTTTTAAAAATGATATTCTCTTTTTAAATGATGATCGAGATATCCCAAAACAAATTGTGCCTAAAAGATGGGACCCATCCTGTGCTTACATTGGTATATATGGGGTTGCCCCAATGCAGTCACAGCTCCCCTCCCCCCCCCCCAAAAAAAAAAAAAAAAAAGCAAAACAAAACAAAACAAAACAAAACAAAACAAAACAAAACACAAAACAAACAAAAATCACACAACTAATGAAAACTGCCGTCATATTACTTGACCCTTGTTCATGGATTAACAAATAACAGTCCGATTTTCCTCAATTAACTCGTTCTGTACCAGAACCTGGTAGCCTGTGTATTAAGGGCATTTTAGAATTCAGTATGGAACGGGTTAACCACTAAACTTTTAACTGTTCTTTAATAGTTTAACCTACATGCGATATTCAAGGCAACTTCCACACGAGGATTCTTGTTATTTTTATTTAAAGAAAACAAGAATACATGACACTATTTGACTCACTTCCGGAGTTTTCAAGAATTACTGCTTTCACTGAAATTAACAGACCTTCATGATTAAGTTTCATATCACGAATATAGGGATTTTCAGATATGTTTACTTGTACAAGTCACCTACTCATGTTTTTATTGTTTCTTGGATGAAGTTCCAAGAGATTTTATTGGAGGACGCTGCATTTATGTGTATCTCACTAATTCTGCTGTCAATAGTCCGCCCCGACATTGTCATCTTAAATCAAAAGATTTAGGAAATAGATTTAAAGATAGACAGAGAGATCCAAATGATATTTAATGAAATTCATTGAAAGAAGCTAATACTAAAAGGTTATACATATTTTGATGACCCGCATTTTCAGGGTCTATTTGGTTTACTCGTCCAAAATTCAATATATTAACAGCAATGTCATCAGAGAAGTAATCAAGGAAATTAAAAAAAAAATTAAAACAGAGAAAATGTTATGCTCTTATTCAAATCAATCATACACGATATGATTTATGTCTTACAGAATTTAAATGCATTTGTTGTATGATTGTGCGTTTTGAGTGCCGATTGGCACAAAGGGTGAAACGAGGAATTCAACCCAACTCTGATGTACTAGTACAAATTCAGTGAATGCAGTAGAATATGTCAGTGAAGTTTGAGAAAAATTAGACAATCCTTTCAAATGTTATGAATTCTTACACCCAGTTTCACCTTTTAAATCCTCGTACTGTCCTCGGTGGATAAGACGGGTATGCCTATATACAAAAATTTGTGATGTAAAAGTAGTTGAGAATCATAGAGTAAATTTAGAGAATTCCACATATCGTTTTCATTTTTCAACCATAAAGGAAGGAACGCCTGACTAACCTCCTTCAGAAGGCAGAGGTATAATAATATCCTTAAAATGTCAGTATAACAGGAAATATGTCCTTTCCGTAAAGATGGCAACTTTGTGACTTGCTCTTATTTTTTTCCTCATCTCGTTCCACTTTTGTGACATCACGATTTGTAATAACCTTCTTATCTATAGGATGACGTCATATGGATTTAACCAAAACGTTATAATTATTTTGAACGAACTATTGAGCGATATTCCAGGGTTTTTTTTTTTTTTTTGACCTTCACTGACGTGTTCTTTACCAAGTGTTATTAATATATCTGCATTCACTGAATACCTCACGTCTTACAAGTGTTTTAATTCCGCTTGAAACACACAGAATAGCTGCCACAATGAACCCGTGATAATTAACTGTGGCTTTATAGGGTTTATCGTGCAGACAATTTGAGGAAACTGAAACCGCATTGTAACAAAACAAAACAAAATATTTTGGTCTGCAATATCCTGTAATTTCCGCTATACCAAGGATAATTGGCCTTATTATGTTGTGATTGTGAGTAATGATATCCCGTGGAACTGCGTTTTTGCAGAGGAAAAAACCCCACTATATACAGTCCTATATAGCTTAATGGTACATGTACCATGATGATCGACAGAAAACTCATAAGCGAGGGTCTGTTTATATGGTTGCCTATGGCAACATTAACTCACGCCTATTTCTATTTATATTTACAAAGCTACTCTTTCTTTCTTCTCATCGTCTTATTCGTCCAATGCCTCATCATCGTGAGTCACATGGTTTATCTCGTCTTTATTTTTGCCGATTTCCAAGATTTCTTTCTCTCATTTTTTTCCCCGCTAACCTTTCGTCATAGGTTCCAGCTGGGGGTCAACTCGGGCAAATAAAAACGAGAAATGGATTCAGCTGACTCCAGTCAGTGCGTAGGTAGAGACCGATGTATCCAGTGGCGACAAAGTTTGTGTCTGCGAAAATTATCACCTGTACATGATGGCGTAGAAACAATATATTTGTATTTATCATTATCAGTAGGTATCTTGAGTAACATTCGTAAATAGCGCACAATCCATTGACTTCTCAAATCTTTGTTAAGTTATAATACTCAGTTTACCGAAGATCAAACTGTTTTTGTGAAACTTTACCTCTGGATCCGGAAACTTCACAAGGATCCCATAGCATTTCAGCTGTCAGTGCCATTCTCCTTTACTTACTTCCCAACTTATCAAACCGACACCCTGGTCGTAAGGCACCATGGAGCCCCGCACCTGGCTGTTGCTAGTTGTGCTCGCCGTTTTACATCCGTGGTCGTCTTCGGCACCGACGGGGTCGCAGAGACGCTCAAAGAGTGGTCAACGCAGAAGTGAGTCGTCACGGGCTTCATCACCATCGCCTATTGTAAGTAACACGACTCCAAGCTATAGCTTCCCACCCTCCCTCTCTCTCTCTGAAATATGCACGTTTTATAAGATGACTATTCCTAGTATGCAGATAAAACTCGAGCAAACACCTCAACAAACAAACAACAAACAACATCTGATTTTAATACTAAATGTTTTACTAAATTCAATACCTGTTTTAGATATAAAAAAAGAAAAAAAAAACTGGACTCACTTGTTTAGTGGTGAAGCTTCGTCGAACCGCCAAGCCACGCAATTACATTGGTTACCAAATCGGCATATTGTATATCATGGCGATTTCTAACAGAAGAGCTGGTCTTAGAGAAATGTTCTGCTCCATACATAAACCGGGAAAACTTTTGTAATATACCCCATGTATTTTGTGTTGGTTTAAAACTAGGTTTTGTCTGTGTTTTTCAAATACAATGTTCACTCGTTTTAAATATCAACCAATATAATACGAAGGTCAGGATTAGATTGTAATCTAGAACTTGTTTTAGTACCGTAAATAATAATAATAATAATAATAATAATAATAATAATAATAATAATAATAAAAATAATAATGATAATAATAATAATAATAATAATAATAATGAATAATGGTAATAATAATAATAATAATAATAATAATAATAATAAAAATAATAATGATAATAATAATAATAATAATAATAATGAATAATGGTAATAATAATAATAATAATAATAATAATGATAATAATGAAAATATTAAAACGCTTCTTACCTTCATATCCTGGGTCCAGAGATGATCAAGATTTCAGTTAGTTGGCTGTTATGCTCCATTCTAGACAGCACTGTGATTCTCGTGCTTTTAAAGATTTTCTGATGTACTGCACATTGCACTCAAGACATGTGTTTTGTGTTTGTACTGTCCTTGTATCATCCTTCCATATTATGTGTGACAAATGTGTGACTCTCGTCACCCAGCTTGTTTCACGTCAAAGGGATGGTACAGTATTGGTGGAGATGAGAATTGGGCTTTTAACTTTTTGCGAGATACCAAGAAAACACTTATGATATAGTCCAGAGCATACCATTTTAAGAGGAATTCAAAGTTTATTTGATGAAAATCGGGTTTGGAATGACTCAAACATCTAAAAACAAAGTAAAACAAAGGGATCGTAATAAAGTGTGGGTCCCATACTTTATTAGAATTTTTTTTTGAAATCTCAGCCATTTCAAAACCAATTTTCATCAAATAGACGTTGAATTCCTCATAGAATTACATGCTCTTTAATATTTCATAAGAGGTTTGTCATTATCTCACCAATCAATGTTAGAAACCTGAAATTAAGTCTCAACCAAAACTGTACGATCCCTTTAACCGTTCGTGTGCTTTGAGTGCCAATTGGTACAGAAAACTTAATAAGGCAATAGCGCCAGTCCAAAGTTCCAGCTGGCAGAGAAAGGGTTGAAGACGCCACGTTTTGAAAACTGTGAGCTGCAGTTGTACACGTTATTGTCAGTCTCTGATATTGAGTAAAGAATGAATTTGCGGTCAAAAGTTAGTTGACAACAGGGGCGGATCAAGGAATTCTGTAAAGGGGGGCGCAACTAATATTTCTGGTGCCACTTCCGGGTTTCATTTCATTTTTTTTTTCTTTTTATTTCTTTTGTTTTTAACGAAAATAAAGGGGGGCGTGCGCCGGTTGCGCCCCCCTCTAGATCCGCCACTGGACAATAATCGCTGACTATTCAAAGTAGACTCAAGTTTCCCATAAGCAAAGCCGACAGCAATGTTAGAATACATCAATCCATAAATTGTTCATTAACATGGTTAGATTTGTTTTGTAAAATGTTATGGTTTAATACCCACATTTTCAGAACTTTTATTCTTGATTGGTGAAATTTTCAAAGATGGACTAAGTGTCTTTGCTCGGACTCCGATCACCAGTGTCCCAAGGGTCAGACGATAATGTTTGCTTGATTGCTTTGAAATGCTGCATACATGGTGTGAATATACCCCAGCCGGGGATATTGTTAGTATAATAATAGGCTTACAATATCTCTTAGATCCCAGTCCACATTTGGCCCTTATAAATTTCATGGCATTAGACCAAATACTTCCAGCGTCCACTTGGGTTTGACTTCTTTCTATATACATGTAGTCCGTATACCAACTTAACTGATTTCATAGGATGAAGTCAACATTCCTTAGTGGATGACCCCCTCCACGCCCTTCTGCACACACACCCTCCTCCCCTTTTACAGTTTGCAATCCAAAATACTGTGCTGATGTGAAAGGGTTCAGAAAGGTCATTTGTACAAACAGGTGTGGGATCTATAAAGTCACTTTTGTAAATCTAATCGTATAAGTTAACCCAATGCCAAACAGAAAATTCCACTTCAGCCAAAATATAGGCAACTCATGCGTATATAGTTCAGTGAAACACAATAAATGCTGCAAGCAATTTTGTGAACAGCGCGCATCTTACTTTTGCCGCGTGAGCTTGTCTTCAACTCAACGATTGTTCGTACAACTTTTTAGTCTTTGTCGTGTGTATATCTTTCTTTGAAACATGAAGAGGAATCGAGCAGATGATGGTAAATCATTTATTTTCGTAAAGATGGTCGTTGAGAAGTTTATTTTGGCACTCTGATCCTCAACTGAAGTTCGGGATAACAAAAGACGTCAGAATAATGCCTCCAGCTGTGCGTCACCAGCTCTCATCGATGTTAAAGGAAACCAAAAACCCCAAAAGAAATGTAGATTGAGTGAAAGTGGCAACATTAGTAGAGCACATCAGAGAAAGTTTGAGGAAAATCGGACAATCGATGCAAAAGTTATGCATTTTAAAAGTTTTGGTGTTGGAACCTCTGGATAAAGAGACTACTTGAGTTTATGACATCATGTGAGGACAACAATATAAAGAAAATATAAAGAAAATTCAACATGCTTTCACTTTTCTAGCGCAATGAAAGAGTACTTAACTAACCGCTTTTAGAAAGCAAGAGGAATAATTACTGCCCTTAACATAATAATGTCAGTATCAAGTTGGTGGAATATGTAATTTTCATGAAAAATGAATTTTTGTGGAATTCTCTTTATTTTCTTTATGTTGTTGTCCAAACATGACGTCATGAACTGTAGTAGTCTCCTTATCCAGTCATTACAACACCAAAACTTTAAAAATTAATAACTTTTGCATCGATTGTCCGATTTTCCTCAAACTTTCACTGACGTCTTCTGCTAATGTCGCTGCTTTCAATCAATCCACATTGCTATTTGGTTTTTGGTTTCCTTTAACTTAGGGCTGGGCTCGCATTCCAACCCAACAGTCGACGGAATGGTTCAGAGATCGGGTCAAATATACAGTGATTGTTCACGTGTGACATATCAACTCGGCTCCACGATTCCCACATCTGTACCTCCCCCTCCCGCCCCCACCCTCCCGCTCCCCACCACCTGTACATGACGCTCATCTGCCTGTCTCTCTAACGACACACAGACATCTTTACGAAATCTTTTAATCCCGTATATGATAATAGTTATACTGGCAAACTACCGATGATCAAATACTTCTGCGTGGTGCCCAACCCCAACGTTCTGCATCTAACCCTTGAGCGACCACGCCCATACTTAACGTCTCTACCATCATGCTGTTTTTTTTTTCTTTTGCGTTTTATTTGTGGAAAACCAAACCATATTTGTTGTTTAGTTGATCATATTGACCAAAGAAACCATCCCTCTAAGGGAGCTGTATAAGAAAGAGCACAATATCATAAAAGTTTAAAAAGAGAAAGGGATAGAATGACAAAAGTAAAAAGTTGATTTTATGAAGATACGGAAGACAGGCCTAGAAGGAATGATGAGGATCGTGATGGAAGGAAAGAATGAGGAGCAGAACGAAAGAATGAAAGAACAAGTGAAAGACAGACAGAGTCAAAGAATGGAAAGGGAAAGTTTTACGATGCGACGAACGTGACGAACAAGAGGACTCAAGCAGAAACTATGGAGTGTAATCAGACAGACATCGCGGTGGATAATACATCTTGTCATCACAGATTTCAACGCTACTCGCTCACGTCAATAACAAAAAAATAAAATGAACTATAGCTCCCCCTCAAAAGAGGGAAAGGAATGATAGTCAATAAAGTATCAAGTAATCCACAATGTACGTGCAGTTCTACTCCTTGTGACGAGTTTGATCATCATGTATTCCAGTGTTTGCTCTATATAGACTGACACTAAGGAGAAAAGAAGATTACTCCAGTCGCTGATGATATTCCGCATCCCTGTTTATTTTTTTAAAGAAACATAATGAGTCATCTCAAATGCTCTGTCAGCGTTGAGGTTGAATCTTGACCTTTGCTACTGGATCACGTGAGGACGGCAGGTTTGTTTGCTTTTTCGACGAATACCCAGACAATATTTATCATTGACAGTCAAAAATCGGAAATCTTATGTGTTTGTGCCTGTACTGCGCGCTTGTGTGTGTGTGTATGTGTGATAGTTTGGATGACTGTTATCAATAATTGTCTCGAGAATTTGACATCGTGGGAAGACGAATATCACAGCTGCTTGTAAGATGCAGATACCGCGCCAGAACTTTAAACGACGAACAATCTGAGAAAAAAGAAGAAGAATATAATTATAAAGATTGCTCAATTCCAGAGCACGAATGACATTGTTAACTATGTATAACCAAGGAGGTGGTCCCTCATATCGTACACATGCATGTGTTCACAGTTAAATCCTTTTCATTTGTCTGTTTCCAATTTCTTCCTGCACGGTCAGAGCTACCTTGAAAAGTACGGCTACCTTGTGACGGGCGTGCAGCACTCACCAACATCTTTGGAGTCTGCGATTAGGTATTTATAATTAGAACGACTTCCCCATCTCATCTCTCTCCTCATCACCACCACCCCCTTTCTCCTCCCTTTCTTGCTCCTCACCCTCACCCTTCCGCTCTTCCTCCTCTTTCTTCCCTCCTCCACCTTCTCCATCTCCTTGGGTGGTTTATTTCGTCACCTTTCTCCCACCCGCTCTTCTTCGTCATGAACTTCTTCCTCATTTCTCCCCCATCTCCTCGCCCTTCTTCTCCCGACCTCTTTCTCATCATTAACCTCGTACTCCTCTTTCATTCTCGTTATCTTTCTCTTCTTTCTTCCCTTCCTTCCCTTCTTCCCTTCCTCCTGGTCCTCCTTTTCCTCTCTTTCTCCTAATAAACTTCTCTCCCTTCTTTATTTTCTTATCTCTTTTCATCACCCTGCTTTTTTTCTCCCTTCATAATCACGATAATGACGTGTATACCCCTTCTTCCACGCCTCCGTAATATTGATCTCCCTTTTACTCTTCTACTGTCTACTAAACCATGTTGTATTTTTTTGATCAATTTCCTTTAATTTTCCTTTGTCTCAATATCGCCATTATAGTCATTGTAAGTATCATCACTACAGTTCTTTTATTACTATGTGATAAAAGTAGCCAAAGAAGCAGTAGCAGTCACGTAATACCATATATAGCGGAAGAGATAGTAGATACTCCCCTCGATTTACTAGATGAACTGAACTCATGATAATGATATGAGCTGTTGATGAAACAAATTTCATCTCTGCTGATACAAGATTTCAAAAACCATTACCATTATAATCGTTATGATTTTTATCATGATTAGTTTATCGTCATCATTATTAGAATCGTCATCGTTATCTTCATTAGATTTGACATTGATATTATTGTTGTTCCTATAATCACTATTATCACTGTCTTTACTATCATTCACAGAGTGTTTCAAGAGTTTGCCGGTCTTGAGCAGACCGGTTTACTAGATGAGGCGACTCAGGAGAAGCTCAGCGCCAAGCGATGCGGAGTGGAGGACATCGTGGGCACCGCTGGCATGGGGAAGCAGCAAAACCTGAGAACGAACGGGACTTCACGTTTCAGGCGATACAACACCGATGGTAGGTATACTTTTGTTTATCTATCTGAATTCTAATTGTTTCTAATGTATGTGTGGGTATGTGCGCGTGAGAGACCGTGCGGATAGGCCTAGCTACTCCTTGTGCGTGAAGGTGTATGTGTGCGTTGGTGGACACTTCATCCAGGTTTATGCGTATATGAGTGATTATGTATAACGTGCAAATATTGTGTATTGTTCCGTAGAAATATTCTAGAATCATGTATTGAATTTCTATATACAATGTATGTCATCAGGTTCAATATGATAAAGACGAATAACGAAAAAGAGCAACCTACGAGATAATTCAATTTTCAAAGTTATAGTACTTGCATTTTGTGAATAAACCAGTGCATTAAATGATTAGGTAGAAATATGTCTTGAAGTTTGAAAGGGAATAAAATAGACGATGAATATTCATTTCGGATCTTGCTTGCAGGTACCAAGTGGTCCAAGACCGCCCTGACTTACTACTTCAAGAACTACACACCCGACCTGACGCGCGCCCAGGTTCGAGACGCCATTCGGAGGGCGTTCCAGCTCTGGGCCGACGTGTCACCCCTAACCTTCAGCGAGACCTCCGACCGCAACGCTGACATCTTGATCGAGTTCGCAGCCGGTGTTCACAGCGATGGCTTCGCTGCCGCCTTCGATGGTCCAGGTAAGTCTCAGTCTATTGGTGAACCGGTGACGCCTAACAAACACGATGGAAATATCGACAGTATATGAACATTTGACACTTCTTGCTTTTTATTCAACTTTTGGACTAGACATTTTTTTTTTCGATTTAAAACTGATTTTACAAACGACAAATGTGATTTCTCTTTGCATTTGAGTTAAGTTGTCCTCTTCCTGTAAAATTAATTGTAATGTGTCCTCTCAAATTTTGTACTGACTTTTTTTTTAACAAATCAAATGCACCTTCGCTAAAACACGATTATTAATTCGTGCAAAAAAACTCCATTCATAATTACAAACGTTATTTCATATACAAACTTATCATTGAACTGGTTATTTGAATTCCATTTTTAACCAAATAAATTCAACTTTGACGAGTGACCTCACGTGTGTTTCAAGTTTGAAAAGTCGCAGACTACGTTAGATTATTCCCACTCATGGCGTTTCTAATTTTGGTTCATGCCATAACCTGTGGCTGATGTTAGGTGGGGGCGGGGGGGGGGGGGGGGGGGAGAAGCGAAACAAAACAGAAAAAAAAAAATTCTCATTTCCTGAAAATGTCAGGCACAGTGACAGTCTCCTTTATTGCTATATAGTGCCTCCACTCTTTTGTGACTGTACGTTTAAAGCGAACAGCATTTGATGTTTGCATCGAAATACATCCCTATTGACAAAAGTTCAATGTTCTCTCAAACCATGAAAGAGGGTTTATCAGGAATTTGATTCGTTGATTCTTAATCTCAATATCAACTCATCTCTGTGCTGCTCAAGCTTCCAACGTCTAATTAATTGTGGATGTGTGGCACTTCCCATATACATGCATACTGTCATTAAAGATAGTGTCATAAATCAATATTGCTTGTCAGGAGGGACACTGGCTCACGCCTACTTTCCCGAAAACGGCGACGCCCATTTCGACGAGGACGAAACGTTCACCATCGGCACCGACGCTGGCATCAACCTCTACATCGTGGCCGCCCACGAGTTCGGTCACAGTCTCGGTCTCCTTCACTCTAGCGATATGTCGGCGTTGATGTACCCCTGGTATCTGGGCTACGTGGAGGATTACCAACTACCGAGGGACGACATCAATGGAATTCAGCATCTCTATGGTAACCGTGTATTCTCCTTGAATCATGTCATGACAATACTGGGACCCAATTCATAACGACTGATCTTAAGATTGCTGCAATTAAAAATAAGTTACCCTCGATCGCCTCGATCCTCTAACAAGAATGTGTTTGAAATCAAGGAGCTTTATGAAACATATTCCTCTTTCGTTCAGGTCTTTGAGCTACGCTTGATAAATCGAGCTTAAAATCAGTCGTAACTTTTCATGATACGGGCCAAGCTGTTCTTGCGTTTATTGGGTATAAACGAAAACTACTGTATATACTGTATTTGCAATACCAATAAAGCAGCATTCTGTATCAGTTTGTATACAATCAGACAATTAAGGTATTGCATCTTCATGAAACATACACCTGTTGATACAAAGGTCAAGCCAATATACAATTTCAAAAGCAAAAGGTGTACTTCCCAAAACCTTTCAACATTAAGCATTCTTCGGAACTCATCCCGAGAAGACATCCGAACGGGCATCCGACAGAGAGAACTTTGGAGTCCTGTATCCATGGTCAAGTTCCTTGATAACTTCATAGTGAAACTCCTCTCATTTTCATTGCGGTTTGAATATCCCATGAATCAAGTGCAATGTGGATGAGGTGCTGGTTGAAGAGGAATCAGCCTCTCATAGTGGCAGTTTTTCTGCTCCTTCTGGATCTGTTTCATTCGGTAGCTACAACATTCTCTTTATCATTCTTGCCTTGGTTGTTTTTGTCGTTATTAATGTGCACAAATTAATGTTTATTTGTCTCTTATGTGTAGGAAAACCGGACGTGGAAAAGGACCCGGCAGGCGGCCGACCTGATACGGCTAGAGGCGGGGGTGGCAACCTACCACCCTGCAACAGTAGATGGGATTCAGCTACGTATTTCGGTAACTCAAAATTGGTTGCCTATCCTTTGCACATATAATGACCACTAAAAAAAAAAAGAGAGTATCAGAAGATACCTCTGATTTAAACGCACGTGCCCGCGAACACACACACACACACACACACACACAAAGACAAACAAATATTGGTTCTATTCAGGGTTAAAATGGACAAACAAAAGTGAACCAAAGAAAGTTTTTTACCCACAAGATTCTGCATTTTATAGTTTAATGCATTTAGAAGATCATTTACCTAAATGTCCATTATAGGCAAGACTAAGGCAATGTAAGGAGGTATACACGAAAAATCCTTAATAGAATTGTATACTTCAAACTTGATGTTGTACTTGAATTGTTTTTCTGTCATACATTTTAAAAAAAAAATGATAATCCAAATGGGGGTACATAATGAGTAAGAATTTGTCACCACCACACAGCTCCGCCATCATAATTCACCACTGTCACACTCAGACCCATGTACGTATAAAACCTGAAATCACTTACATTTTTGTTCTATCTTCGCCGCACCTCCCTCCCCACAGAGCCCGATAATGTCGTCTATGCCTTCAAGGACCAGTACGTTTGGGCGATCGACAACCAGGGCGTGGTCGACGGCTATCCGAAGAAGACTAGGAAAGTTTTTCCAGAGGCTCCTTCTAATATCCATGCTGTGGTTTCTTCGGGAAGGCGGACATACATGTTTAAAGGTAGGCTCGTCCGTTTGAGTAAGTGTTGAGGGCAGCAGGTTCTCAACCTTAAGGCACCCGATTCGAATCCCTCGGCACCTGGCAAGACGTTTTATCCGTGTATCGTAGACCTCACGACGTCGATCACTTGATTGCTTGCTTACAAGCATTAGTGATTCCTTGCATCACGATAGCGCGAAGTAAACCTGAAATCAAACTTCGGGCTTTGTGGGCAACTCAATCTTCTCTGTTTTTGTGATCATCAAAAACCACAAAAACACATAATAATAAATTATCATTTAAAAGTTTAAATACATGTATTTTTGAAAAGTGTAAAACCGAGGAATATATGTATACTTTGTCCTCTTTTCAGCTACTGATTAGCTATACAACATACAAGGTAGCAAAATAATAATGTTATATAATGATATACTATATCGCGAACGCTTTATTGGAAATGAATGTATAACTGCAATGTATTCATTAAACAATACGTAAAATTTACATTGAGCTGAGTCCCCGTGTACTTACATTATTAATGCTATGTAAGGAAAACGAATGAAAAATGGAAATTCATCATGAAATCGTTTCAACATTTTGCCTATAGGCAACAACATATGGAGATATTATAACAAGCGACTGGAAAACGGCTTTCCCCGTAAAAAGTCAGCGGATCTACCCAAGTCGGCCAACGCCGCTCTGCAGTGGGGAGGGAACGGCAAGATCTACATCTTCAAGGGATCTCGTTTCTACGAGTTCTACGAACACGATCTCACCGTTGGCGCACCGATGAAGATCGCACAGCAATGGAAGGGCGTTCCTACGAAGATGGATGCTGCGCTTCAATGGCGGAACGGAAAGACGTATTTCTTCCGTGGCAACAAGTACTGGCGTTTCAACGATGCAAAGCTGTCCGTAGCCAAGGACTACCCGCGCTCCAAGTCCAAATACTGGTCGGGATGCGGTCTCTCGGGCACGCAGGATCTTCCTGCCAAATTACAATTGCGTCCTGAACAACAACCTACCACTGCACAGACTGAGGGCCAGTAGGAATGTTATGTTGTGATGGTGCATTTTGACTGTAAAAAAACAACAACAACAAACAAACCCAAAAAGGAGTTATGAATTTCCGGCTGCACAATACATGTCAAGGAGAAACCAAAGATCAGTTTTGATTGATAAAGTACTGTTCTCTTATTCATGATCTATAAAATCATGAATAAAAGGTTTTATTTTGCAAGCTGCAAAGACCAAATAGCCTCCAAACGCTCACATCAGAGAAGGAAAAAACAAGTATAGTGTCCACTTGGTTTCTGTTTTATAAAACATGAGTAACCTCATCTACAGTGTATTTTTCTATATGACACATATCTATCATAACATAACCGCAGTCGTTAAGCGAAGAATTTTGTTTGAAATACACGTATTTCATTCCTATTCGGTTTATGAAAAGGGGTCATGATATCAATGCATTAAAAAAAAAAAAATCAGTTTCCAGTGTCGTAATAACTGTAATTCATCACACTTTGTAGCGCTCTTAAAACAGTAAGAGTTAAGTTAACTTAACTCAACTTAACTTGATTAAGTATGTGGGCATCAATAATGAATTAAAAACATTAACTTTAACTTACGCATGTAACGCATCATATAAAAAACAATAAAAAAGTAAATGACACGGAATATGCCAAAGACTCGTCCAGAACTTATTATGTTTTGTCTAAATAGACGGCTTCTCAGTAAGAAAATAGCCATTTCTTCTCAGATTGGTGTATATCAGGATTTTATGGTTATTCGTGTCTTACAAATAAAACAAAAACAAAGCTTGTAATCATTCTAGCTCGAAAAAAAAATTGTTCACTTATAATCTTGTAGCATGAACTGATGATCATGACAATGACATGTCAGGACACGTATAAATTTCAAAGGCAGGATCGACTCTGGAACACACAGACTTGATGTCATAATATATGACAAAAATCAAAATATCTTTTGCTTTATTTTCAGGAAAAAAAAAACACGTCACTATGTTGTCGTGCTTAGAAATTTAACGCCGTAACACTTCAAACCCTTTGTTAACTTACTTGACAAGTTTTACACAAAACAAAATTTGATATTATCATCTATCAAAATTATTATCATGAAGCCTTCTTGTCATGTCCAAAACTCATACTGAGAACGCATATACCTATAATCATAGGCAGTCTGTGTTTGATCATGGATCATCTTCTGTATTTGTACGAATTCTTTTTTTTTAATTATTATTTTTGTACATATTTGTGAGGCATTTCCGCCAAGCTATCTCATTATATTTATCCATTGCTGTTTGTATGGTTGTTTCAAATGAGGAATGGTGATACAATAAAATGAAAGTTTATGTATGATAAGACAACTCATTCTTCCTATAGTTGTTTTTATCTATTATATGGTGTATTACGTATACAATTAAGAAGAAGACATGATCACGACTTTCAATATTGTAGGGTCTGGTGTGTGAGTTTACTAGGAGTTGAAAATTAATTTTTCAAAAGACGCAATTTACGATGTTTAATGCGTGCATGCATGTATGTGCTTGCGTGCGGGTGTGCGTGCGTGTGTGTGTGCGTGTGTGGATATGTGTGTGCGATTCAGGCACCATTTTGACTTTTTTTTCTTTTTTTTAACATCACAGCCTATATATCGTTCCTATACATGCCAGTCAAAGTGAGTTTTGAAATTTGATGAGCCGTTTACGTGCTTTTGAAGTGTAATTTAGTAACGCTTTTGCCAAAATGTTCCTATACTGCAGTAATTGAGATCTTGTGTATTACATCACTATTGAGTAATACATCACGAAGTTAACCCCCCCCCCCAATGAAAAAAATGGATGCGAGACACAACATTGCTCAAGAATTAGTATCCGATATAAATGTACCGAATTAGTTTGTTGTTTCCTTTAAATATTGTTTTGCTGTTGGATGAAAGTGATTCTTTATTGTTATCATGAAAATGACATTGTAATGCCTTATTCTTGAAAATTATTTTTATATACCTCCTTACAATATCTATCGTTGTATATATCTCTTTCCTAATACAGTAGTGGGGTGAAAAAAAGGAGGTCTCCGAACTGGGCTTCGTTGATCTTAGGTTGAGCAATGTATTTAGGGAGAATCATAAAGGGGCAAAAAGCCAGGAAGTACATATACAGGTATAAAGGGCAAATCATGGGATGAGGGAATAAAGGGAATAAAATAGAAAGTTCAGGAAGAGGGCTTTAGGGTATTGTAGGAAATCAGACAAAGGGAATAAAGAAGAAGGATGTATTTGAGAGACAGCAGGTGATATCTAAAGGAATAAAAGCCAAAAGCCAACTTCTACTGTCTAAAGATTAGATGAGGAGAAAAATAATGGTAGAGGGTCAAGTCAATACTGCTCTCTTATTGGTCAATTTCCCGATGATGTCATTGGAATGGATGTAGTACCTTTGAAACCGAAGTGCATTTTAAATGTAATTTTTAAACACTTTTTGGTTGGAAATTTTGCTTTTTGTTAGTATTATGTGTAAAGAGGTCCTAAAGATGAGTACATCAAGGCCAAAAAGTGAATTTTGATGCATGGGTGTACTACCTTTTGCAACTGAGCTCTCCATATATGGAATAAAGGGATAGATAGAGAAAGGAGGATGTTAAGAGTTCATGTTTGACAAGGATTTGACGAGAATATTGTGGCATTATAAGTTAATGTAGGAATCCCGTTGGAGGAGAAGGTTAAAGGGCTCTTATAGCGTGCATTAGACAGGTTTTGTTTTATAAACAATAGGAGGAAGAGAGAGTATCAGATTGGGTTTGAGACAATCCTTAATTTGTAGGTAATATCAACACAATGCATGTTAGGCCTACAGGGAAAAGTAGCAAAGTTATAGATTTAGTACCGATAGTGATCTGAAGTTTTAGCTGAAGTCCTTTTAAACGTGCTTCAAAACATACTGTAAGCCTATACCTATGTGAATCATTGTTTTGGGGTTACCTACTTGCAAAGTTATTAGAAAAACAGGTAATGACGGCCATTTGGCGCACCTTTTTTTTTTTTTTTTTTTTTTTTGATTTTGGGAAGAGCTCACTGTTTAATATGTATAATGACCTTCAAGGGCTACGTGTTTTCAAACTGTCTGAATGTATTTTGATTTGCTTCCTTGTATCTCAAAATATGTAATATCTAGACATGCAATCAAAGTGTGTGTTGGGGTTACCCGGTTGAATTATGAAAAAAAAAATGGGAAATGGCGGTAATTTTGGGAGCCATTTTGGATTTCTGAAAGTGCTCAAGTGGTCTTATTACCCCTTTGTAAACGCTTCGAATAATGTCTGATGAGGGTGGGGTGGAAAACGCCTTGCGGAGGATTTATGAGAACTTATTACTTTCAGTATTATGTTATTGTAGACATATTCCTGAACCTATCATGAAAAAAACAATTAGCTTGTTGCCAAAAAATGTCTATTTTGACCTATGTGAATGCTCTCAGCGTGATGTGAGTTCTGCTCACTGACAGCTAGTGGTTCTGCTGCTGGGGGCTGGACAGCTCAGAGAACCAGTGCTCAACACACGTACCAGGGAGGTGGAAGAAAGACCCTCTCCTACGATGTGTGACCTCTTGATCCTTGGTTGTTCGAGCCTACTCCCCGACCTTACTTGCACATCATACTGCGTCAACAAAACGGGTTTCACCATAGGTTTCACATTACAACGTACGTGCTCGAGAATTTGACTCTGTGCGTGATCGTGATCAGAAGGGGTGCAAAGTCTCTACTCCTATTCGTGCAAATGTTCCCAAAATGAGCAGGGTCATCGTGAAAAATCTTCCAACCGGGGTTCGTATAGACATAATGTTTCTTTGTAGATTACATGCAATATCCCCTCTTTCTTTTGCGTTGCACATGTGCAAAGCGAGAAAGAGAAAGCACATTTACGTCGACGTGGTGCTTTGTCAGTCCCATATATTGAATTTCATGTTTCTTCTGAGATCTGAGTGCCAGTCGCGTGTGTGTGTCTGTGTTCTGTGCGTATCGTACGTGATGAGCACATGTGATGACTGATATGATTTGATGTCTGGTGCATTGCAGTCACCTCAGATATTTTCATGTATTTAGGAAACGGAAATGTAAAGTGACAGGTCTTAAAATGTATTTATTTATCTAACTCTAGAGAATTTAAATTTAATCATTTGTTTTTGGTATCAACAATATTGCAATAGGGATCCAGGACAACTCACCCTCGAGACAGGTCGCCCCGGAGGCGTTTTTTTTTTTAAGACGGCACAGATTGGGGCATGGCGCGTGTTAAACCTATGGGAAAAACGTTGGGTTAGGGTTTTTGGTTATGGTTATGGTTAGGGTTAGGGTTAGGATGTGGGTTAGGGTTAGGGTTAGGGTTAGGGTTTGATGGTTAGGGTTAGGATTAGGATTAGGGTTAGGTTTAGTGATAGGGTCCCCGATAAATTTTTAGTTTCCCCAATCTGTGCCGTCTAAAAAAAACACGCGCCCCGGAGACGGCTCGCCCTCGATTTTCGAGGGCGAGTTGTCTTGGGTGCGAGGGCGAGTTGTCTCACGTGGCGAAGGAATATACACTTGTACCCCGAATGTTTGATTTAATTTCAGACAAAATAAAAGCTGCTTTTAAATGATTTTGCATTTATCTGCCTAAATTAAATTTCAGAATGCACACACTTTCTATTTTTTCTGATTAAAATCATTTTTAAAATGAAAATTATGGCATTTTGTTATCGCATTTTCCCAGCCCTGAGATCGCTAGATTACCGAATCGTCCCTGCCCGATTCGAGCTCGCCCCCTGATTCTTCTCGGCAAACTGCAGTAAATTTTTCGACTTTGAATGCACCTCTTAGACTTCATTTATGATTGAGGATTGATTAATGATGCTAGATAGTAGGTTAAATTCGATCAATATTTCACTGTCTTCGTTTATTCAGCAAAAGAAGAAGAAGGTACGATCTCGCCCTCGCCTCTTTTTCTCCCAGAGAAGGCCAGAAAAGTTTACCCCAGAGTCTTGGCCGCGCGACGTTCAGCTCTGGCATAATGGAAGCACAATGCAGTCCACAATGCACGCCGCGCTAGCCGGAGAAAAAGGGGCGAGGGCGAGATCGACTCTACTTCTTTTTTTGCTGAATAAAACGAAGACAGTGAAATTTTGATCGAATTTAACCTACTATCTAGCATCATTAATCAATAATACAAACCTGAATCATAAATGAAGTCTAAGGCGTGCATTCAAAATTGAAAATTTACTGCAGTTTGCCGATGAGAATCAGGGGGCGAGCTCAGATCGGGCATGGACGATTCGGCAATTGTTGCGATCTCAGGGCTGGGAAAATGCGATAACAAAATGCCATAATTTTCATTTTAAAAATGATTTTAATCGGAGAAAATAGAAACTGTGTGCATTCTGATATTTAACTTAGGCAGATAAATGCAAAATTATTTTGAAGCAGCTTTTATTTTGTCTGAGATTAAATCAATCATTCGGGGCCATATTCCTTCGCCACTTAAGACAACTCGCCCTCTGACCCAAGACAACTCGCCCTCGAAAATTGAGGGCGAGCTGTCTTCGGGGTGACCTGTCTCGAGGGCGAGTTGTCTGGCACCCTTGCAATAGTTAGTGTAGACGTGTAGACTTGCTGGGTCTGGTGTAGAGTAGTAGCGTTAGAGTAAATTTTAAGCATGGTAAGGGAGGGAGTTTTCGGCCACTTACAGCATGTAAACATGAGCATTTTTTGATTTAGGTAAAAAGTAAATAACAGAACCAAAGTGATGAATACACAAATAAAGAGGGTACATGTATATAATCCCATAACATCACGAACATAGATATACTAAATTGAACCCGTGGTAAGAATCTAAGATATTACCATTTGGCATTGTAACAGACAGAAATGTGACAAACTTCTGTGGTGGAGGGAGTTTTTGGCCACTGTGCAGTACAGTGGGGGAGTTTTTGGCCGCTATGGCCTATGTAGTGTATGAATTGATGAATTATCTTTCATGGTAACAGTAACAAAATGGCTGTATTTGTTATAAAAAGTTATATATTAACAATCAATCAGGTAATTTACTCCTTTTGTTTGATCACTGAATTTCATAGATCGGTGAGGATAGGCTGAGAAATGCATTTGCCGCCAAAGGAGATGTGACGGACGTGCAGCTCAAGTTTACCAAAGGGGGCGTCTTTCGGAAATTCGCTTTTGTCGGATTCAAGACAGATGCAGAGGCCCAGAGGGCAGTGGACTTCTTCAATAAATCCTTCATAGATTCATCGAGAATCCAGGTATGTTAAAGGAATCAAACAATTATTGTACCAGTCTGAGGTAACAACTTTGATGCCAAAATGTAGCAACGCCCCCCCCCCCCCCCCCCCGAAAAAGGTGTAATGAATATGTGGTAAGTTTACATGTTCTGTTTATCATAATTAATATCATGTGCAAAGACTATTGGAGTCGGTACATGTATCTACAATCCATTGCATCATTGACAGTATGAGTCTCGTGTCATAAAAAAGAAAAAGAAAAATCCCTAGTGTGAATTGTTTTATTTGTAAACTACATATACATACCGTTACACATGCACTGTGTATCTACACTTGTATGTGCATTGTAATATGAAATGTTACCTGAAATACAACAGCTCAATAACCATGGAAATTATAACATCTTGTAAGAAATCAAAAATACAGTCAAACCTGCCTTAGCGGCCACTTCTCTATAGCGGCCACCTGTCTATAGGGGCCACTGAAAAATCCCCCCCCCCCCCCCCCCCCGAGAGAAAAGCCATGTTAAAACCCTGTGTATAGCGGCCACCTGTCTAACGCAGCCAGCGGCCACAAATTTTGTTTCCCGCGGTAGATTTTAACCTGTCTGTAGTGGCCAAAAACCTGATGGAGCCGTAGCCGAGCCGATAATTCGGGGTATTTTTCTGCTTTTTAGCCGTGCCAGTCATTTCTGGGCAACGTTCAGTGATCGCCACCGCTGCATTCATCACTCATTCAGTCATAATAATGCACTAGTGTAAAGCTTTCTTCATGACTGTGCACATGCTACATGTACGGTGCAACAATTTCATAAACACCGGCATTATTCTATGCATGATGCACACGTGTTCATACGTACACACATACAAATTGTACATGTACATGTACAGTGTAAGTATTTATGGATGTACCCAACGATGATACATGTCCATGTAGGCAATGCACACAAAGTTGGATTACCTGTCTATAGCGGCCACCTGTCTATAACGGCCACTTTTTCCGTATCCCTTGAATGGCCGCTATAGACAGGTTTGACTGTATAGGCAATTGTGCACCACTTTTTCCCACACAACCCAAGCTCACCCAGTGATGTCCAACCCTTAGTGAAGTGTCCAACTTGTGTCTTGTAGCAAAATCATCATGGACAAACCAAACCTAATGAAATTTTTAGAATGCATGTATTCCAAATGCTTGTTGGCACAAATATCAAACTTTACAGTACTCAGTGGCTGGCAATGTGAGTCTTCACTCCACCACCACCCATTAATTTTGATGTTTCGTTTTGCAAAACTTTGGTTTTAGTGTTTGCAAAACTTTGTACTATTCAGGTTCCTATGCTTATGCTTACTTACAGGTGGAGGTAGCCAAGAATCTTGGTGATCCAAATTTAGCCAGGCCTTGGAGCAAGTACTCAGAGAAAAGTTCAGCCTTCCAGAAAAAGCAGAAGCAGAAAGAGGAGAATAAACCATCAAAGAAGCTTGCTGAAGTATGTTTTAGACTTATTGAAATGTTTCTGTGATGAGAGGTTTGCATGTGAAAAGAATTGGCTCTGCTTAAATGTACTACTGTAAAACACAATATTTTCGCTGTATGAAATTTTCGTGAATTGGAGCCGACAGCCTTTTTGGCAGCATGAAATTTTCGCGAGTTTTTTCTAACATTCAATGCGTATAGTGTAGACATGAACTTTCATGTGCATTTTATTTTCGCGAATTTTGGCTCTTGCGAAATTTGCGAAATTAAAATGCATACGAACATTCCTCGTTTTACAGTATACAGTGGATTTACAAAATGGTAAAAAAAAAAATGATACTGAAAGTCGGTGAAACATTTGTGACATGATGTTGTATATTAAATGTAAAGCAGTTTACCACATTATAATCGTACACTCTCTTACTTGTTTTCACATATATTGTACTAATAGCAAGAATGCAAGATTTTAATCTTGTGTGTGCATGTTTGTGTGTCCTTGCGCTTTTTATGACTGTGGGACATGGAATTTCAATGTAAGCTATTTTGACTGTCAGAGATCATGGCCCAGTTTTATGAAGAAGATAATAATGTTTTTCTTATGATAGCTAAATTAGTAAACCCTTATCCAAAGGAGAAGGCGGAACCTAGGCCTGTCAGCACTTTCGTTTTTACCAGGATTTCTGAAACTATAAAGTTGCAAGTTCCAGTAGCCTGTTCTCTAAAAAGAATGTTGCCTTCATGTTACTGAACATAGCCCAAGAGCTGAAAGCAGCAAGTAACACAGCCAACTTGAATGCATCATTGGGTAGCACAGCAGTGAAACCCCAGAGGTAGCTGGTATGATGTTGAGTAGTCAGTGTATATGCAGATGTTACTTTAGAGAGAAACCATGTTCAAATATGAATATGTTTTTGTTGCTTTTTGTTCTCTTTTGTGTGTGTACAAATTTCAATGTGATTTCATGATTTGATTGTTATGAATTCTTTCTTTGCTAGGAGAGTGAGGCATCAGAGAAGTCAAAGAAGAATGAGAAGAAGAAAGGGACAGGAATCCTAGGGGAGGTAATTTAAAAGGACTGTACAGTACTGGTTGAGGTGGGGATTCATGTTTTGAACATTCCGAAGTGAGATAATGAGAAAACTCATATGAAATATGAAAGAGCATGTAATTTTAAGAAGGATTCAATGTTTATTTGATGAAAATTAGTTTTCAAATGGCTGAGATATCAAAAAAAAAAGTGATAATGATAAAAGGCGAAAGGCCACACCTTTTATTAGGATATCTTTGTTTCACCTTGTTTTTGGATATCTCAGCCATTTCAAAACCGATTTTCATCAAATAAACTTTTGATACCCCTTAGAATTGCATGCTCTTCGACATCTTATAGAATAGTTTCTGAATATCTTGCAAAACGTTAAGAGCTAAATCCTCACCTCAACCAGAACTGTACACACCCTTTAATACCAGCTTTTGTGGTTACGTTTCTATTTCCATTTGCTTTGTCATTACCTTACAGTAAGTAAGGTTCACATTTATGTATGTACTGATCCAGTACTACTGTATAAGCTGTTATTTTTGAGAGGGTTTAATTTTTGCGAATTTCGCGAATCACAGTTGGATCTTTAATTTAACAACACGCGAAAAAGTGTCTCCATGTACTGTGTTAATAGAGCATTAACGTAACTGCGTCGATTTGTGAAAACAACATCGCGTGAAAATGTCTATGACCTCGTTATTCATGAAAATATCTGTACGCAAAAATAACAGCGTATAAAGTATTGAATTGAAATTCTTTCTTTATCTGATTGTAACATGAATACATGTGTATTTGATTAGGGTGATTAGTTTGTTATTCAAATATAAGTATTGGGGGGATGGATGCAGAGAGCAAGAAATGCATTGCTGAATTGCATTGATTGTATCAGTCATTATTTGAAATATACAGATCAATATTTTTGTAATAGAGTTAGTAAACATAAAGGGTATGTTTTTGTAGTGAACATGGTGGGGTATTTTAATGTGAGTTTTAAGTTCTTCATCTGAAACATGTGGTCTTTAGGAGTTGTGTATTTATGAATATATCCCGTGTAGCAAACTTGGGCTGTAGTGAATGTTGATAGTGTCAAGATTTGTTCCACTTTGACTTTGATCGATCTTGCTATTTCCAGTGCATTTCATTTTAATGTCAAGTGGAATTTGATTCCTCTTTGTACTATAGTTGGAAGAGGATCCCCAGTTCAAAGAGTTCCTGGAAGCTCACAATGTGAAGACTGGCAAAGGAATATGGGATAATGATGCTGGACTGGCCAGGAATGACGAGGCTGGGGAGAAAACGGAAAATCTGAAAGCCAAGTCCAAGGTCTCCAGAAGAGGTATGGATTAAACCAATAATGATTCCACATCCCATGTACTTTTACATTTTACCTTTTGCATATGGCATATAAAATCAAACTGTTGCTATCAGGGAAAAACATTTAACTGGCTCAGATTTCATTATGTTGCTTATTTCATCCAAGATGCAGGATTATGGTGATTTACCGCTGCCAAACTTGTGCTTACGTGTGTGTATGGGTATGTGCTAAGGAACTTGAGGACCACACATTTTTTTTTTTTTTTTTTTTTTTTTGCTAGATATCCAATATGTAGGCTCTGTGTATCCATGTTCTTTTCAGCATAAAATGTTGAGGATATAGTACGAGAGAATATTGCAAAGTTGTGTGCATGGTTCCCTATACGATCTCCACATTTGATGTCAATACATGCCTGATGACTATTTAATTAACTCTTTGTATTGAGAGTGCTGTTTTCACTTTTGTTCTTTTTCTTTCTCCATAGTTAGTGTAGATGGTGATGAAGATGATAGCAGTGATAGTGAAGAGGAAGAGGAGGAGGAGGAGGAGGAGGAAGATGAGATGGAGAATGATGTGGTTGCTGAAGATCAGAACAAGGAGGCCAACAAGAAAGAATTATCAGACATGGACGTAGGTAGCTTATTTTTTCCTTGTACAAAGTTTCCAAGTGCAAACAACATTCATACTTTGTAATGCAGTACTTTTTATATTGTCTCTGTATGTCTGGATAGGAATGATAACCTTTTGTTAGGTCAAAATATGTTTTGATTGCATAGGATAGCCACACATGTTCATGTATTTCCATTGTGTGGTCAGATAGTCGAGGAATACAGCTGACTTTCAAGTATGGCCTCTAGGCACAGTATTACATAATGATGTCACCAAAGACAGAATAACATCTTTTTGTTCAGGCTCTTCTATCAAAACTGTTTTGCTTGAGGTTAGTGTGATATGCTTCCAATAATTCGTGGACTGCTGTTTCCCATTGCCTCACACAATAGATTTTTGGTGATCAATTTCAGAAGTCACTTTGATAGACTCCATCCTCTTCTATACCAGAAAATATCTTTACGTTTGTGATCAATTACAGTGCACTCCCAATATAACGAACACTGTTACAGTGGACTCCCATTCTAACGAAAATTCATTGTAACCAAACAAATAGAGAATAAAATAAAAATGGAGCGGATAATGTTGTGGCCTGAATTTTAACTTCATTGTAACCAGAATTTCGTTCTAACCTTGGTTGTTAACAGGAGTGCACTGTGTAATGAAATTCCCGTTGCAATGGAGTAAAAATTTAGGTTGCTACATTATCAGCTCTATGTCTTTTTAATTTTTATTTGTTCGGTTATAACAAAATTTTGCTATAACGGAAGAAAACTGCCGGTCTCGAGGACTTCATTATAATGGGAGTCCACTGTATCCCTATACATGTTGAATCCCTATTGGTAGCAGCAGTAATGCATATTGATGAGGCAATATTTCAGTCTCTTTTTATCTGAGTGGTCAGCCATTTTTTTTTTTCTCCATGACAGTACCTGAAATCAAAGATGAAGAGGACAGATATGATGGAGGACAAAGAAACACAAGATGATGGTAGTGAAGATGAAGACTCCTCATCTGAAGATAATGATGGCAAAGAGGAGGAAAGTGGAGAGAAGGACGAAGGAAAGAAAAAGGGCCAAGGGACGATCACAAAGAAGATCTCTACAGAGGCAGAGAGAATCAGGAAAAAGAAGGTTTGTTAAAAATTTTTTGCTTGTGGTGTTAGAGCAATTACTTTTGATTTTATTATATAATATATGTATTTTTTTTTGCTATTATTCGTCTTGATTTTAACTTTAGATGTGCATACAATATGTGGTATTTTCTCCTTACACACTTGTCCTACCATTGCAATGTTTGTTTCATAATGCTGTTCATAGAAGGATATCATGACCAAGTGTTAGTTCATAAGTTGTTGTCGACATTTGATGTCAATGCTGACAAGAGTTATATACATATTCTGATTGTATTTCTGAAGGACTGGTCAAAACTGGCAAGTTCCAGCTATATTTCAGTTCATGGTACAAACTGTACATCTCCCTTTCTCCCCTCCCCCAACCCAGAAACATGATTTGATCCAATTTATTATTATTGCTTTGAGTTTAAACCACCAACTTTGCTAAGAACATGGGGAGATCCATTATTTGGATATCTGTGGTTCCAAATACTCTCCTGTTGAAAGTTGAACATCGATGAGTCTCAAATTACACATTGTTTTGGGTTCAGACAAAGCTGATGAGGAGCGTCAGGAAAGACGAGAAGTATGAACGTGGCGACTTCACCGTGAAGGTCAGAGGAGTTCCATTCAACGTCAAAGAGGTGAGGCACTCTGAGGGTGCACCTAAACTACCCTTTTTTTAAGTGTCTTTAAAGGTACTGTTTACCATTGGGTGCAGTGATAAAAGAATATTTGAGATATCTCATTTGATGCATATGTGTAGGTCAGTTGTATCACAAAACATCCTACCATATAAAAATTTGCAATAAAGCCTAAATTATAAGGAGATATCACTCTTTTTCCGACTAAACCATAATTGTAGATGGTTTAGTCTAGGAACATTTTTATTTTTACTATTGTTCACATTTTGTTTATTTAACAATTGATTATACAGATTAAAATTTTTGCAGTGGTTGTTTCTATCCCTAACTCACATTTCAGAACTATTTGAAGCTCTAAAGCTGGATTTTTGTTTCATCTGCAAATGGTAAATAATCATAATACCTTAAAGGTGATTCTTTCAAACATGACATCATCAGATCTCCTTTCAGTACAGCTGGAGACATAGGACTTGTAGAGTATGTTGGTTAAAAACTGTTCTGAACCAGGCATTTTGATTTCTTGCTGTCTTACCCCTGTTCATCAAGATTTGGTCTCTCTGTGCTAGTTAGTTCTATCTGTGAAAATGGTGCTGATCATACTTCGATGTCTGTGACTTGCTTTTGGGTTTAAAAAGAATAAGAGGTTGTAATGTATCATCCTTCATTCATGAAAAGTCAAATTATCTTTTACATACCACGTCCATATGTTTCAAATATTGAAGTGATGACTGCATGATAGAATGTTGGTGAGAATTAGTGCCATTTAATTTTGTTCCAATTCTCACATTAGGATGATGTGGTCAAGTTCTTTGCCCCACTGGAAATCCAGGCCATTCGAGCACCGCTCAATGACAGAGGGCAGCGCACAGGTAAGGCAAAGAATAATGATTAAACTGTGTGTTTCTTTGGCTGTATGTTAGATGATTAGAAATCACTCCATTGTACTCTATTGCTTTGGTGTGACCAGGGCCCTGATTTATCAAAAGATATAATCGATTTTAAATTTCCTTACCACACAGGCTGCCATAGACTTACGATAGAAATCAACTAATATAATCAATTATAACTCTTCATAAAACTGGGCTCTGAGCTGTGTATCTACAAATGTATGCTTGAAAGGCCATAGAGCCCCTTCTGTACTCATTTTCACTAGTGATTAGAAATAAATACAACAAGACAAACTGTTTAGCCAAACAAATACAAATAATGTCACAAGATGTATGCAGTGTTTCAATGAATGTGCCATGGATGTAACTCATTTTAAGAATTTATAACCATCATTGTTGTACAATTATTTCAGGAAGTGGTCTGTTGTTGAATATTGTTTTCAACATGTATATGGATGTTTATTTACTCTTGTCTTCGCCAAAGGTGTCATTTTTGTGGAGTTTGGATCTGAAGGGGATGTTACCAAGGCAATGAAAAGAAACAGAGACTATATGGGTAAGTAAATCTTCACATATTTGGTTGCAATGTACTCTTTAATATGCACTGGCCTGTTGTAGAGGGTCACCACTAGTAATTTTTGCAAAATACAACTCTTATGGGTAGACATTTTCTTTACGAGAGGATTGTGTGATAAAGCTTGATATAAGTTTATGAATAGCACTGCAGAATGAGTTTATGAAAACTGAAATGAAAAAGTCTTGTATTGTTAACCGAAAGCATATTGTGATAAACGTTGATACAATATGCTGAACAACATGAGAGTTACTGTTTCCTACACATAGAGTGTGAATGTTCAATTACACATCATAGCTTTGGCTGCAAGTAAGAAGTTTTGCAATTTGTTTTACTCTGTGGTCACAGGGAGGAGGTATGTTGAGATCTTCAGGGAAGAAGCATGGAACAAGAATGCCTACACCAAGCACAACGAAGAACCTCCATGGGCAAAGCAGGTACCACACACTCTGTCTAATAAACTAAGTATCGCAGATGTTGCTGCTGATGGAGAAAATATCACTAACTGTAAATGTGGAGATATTTGAGAGGCTGGCTTCGTACTTGTAGAAATGCTAACAAATCATAATACATTACATTGTGTATCATAGGTCTTAGTTCAAGTCCAAATATACTTAATTTCTCCATAGTCTGTGTGTCAGAGTAATTATGTATCCAGTGCATTTTGAAGCAAAATTTTCTCAACATCATGCTAGTGACTATTTCAGACATTGTCCACACCAACTGTTAGTCAACATCAAATCTGCATGTTGCTGTAGATAAATATTTATGAAATAAGTTTAGCACCAGTCAATTTATAAGGGTATATAAGACACATTAGGCGTTTTCACATCAGCCCGATGTTTCCAAATAGCGCGCTATTTTCTGACTTGGGAAATTTTCCCGATAGTGAAATAGCGCGCTATTTGATAATGTGAACACAAATTAGCACGCTAATTGTATCGCTCCGATCGAGAAAATTTCTCTAGTCCAACTCGGGAAATTTCTGAAATAGCGGGATAGTAGCGCGCTATTTGATAATGTGAAAACAACTCGAGAAATTAGCGCGATACATCCCATCATACCTAGCGTGTGTGACCTGATCGATCAAGGCAAACTGCACACAAATCATGAGGAATTTTTGAGAGGGCACACACATTACTGACGCTGTTTGCATATGCTCAGCTGTCGAATTAGCTATTTTAAAAATTTTAACTATTCGGGCTACCCCCTCTTCGGGCTGATGTGAATAAGAAATGAAATAGCGCTCTAATTCGCAATCCCGAAAAATATTTCGAGCTTGGGTTTTTATCGGGCTGATGTGAAAACGCCTAATGTGTCAGCAGCTTGAGGTTTGAGAGAGAAAAGGCTTCATCTTGACCATAGGGAATACACCTCACATAATTGAACTCATAAGACACCCCCTTGCTAGCAGTTGAAAAGCATTTAGCACATCCCACATGATGCCTAAAAAAAGGACATGATATACATGTACTTTGTAAAATTTGATGGTACAGACCCAAAAGGTCTGTTTGACTGTCATATTTTGGTCGAGTGTTCATGTATGTAATCATGAAAAATAGAACTGTCTGATGGAAGTATAATGTGATAATGTGTATAATGTGATACATGCAGTGTAATTTGAATGTGGGAATATGGCGGATGATTCAGATTGGAAAGACATCTAGAGATATGTACCTCTGCCAAGTTTGCTTCTGTAGGCCATGGCTAATTTTTGTATTGCTCGTTATAAGTCTAGTCTGTAAATTTTTTTTTTTTTCATTTTGTGCCCAGACACACTTACACACACGGTAGCTTGACATACCAAGCTTTCTCATCAGCATTCAGTAGTCCACCCATACTTTACCAGCTTGTAAAGTTAAGCACGCCCACTCAGGTGTAGCAAGGTGCCTCGGCCCAACAAGAAGACCATGGTGATACAATAAGGATTAGGGGGGATAAGGTAATCTCTATTCATCAGTTATTAGTTTCCAGGCATGGTGCAATCAGCAGAAAGGGTTAAAGCAAGCAATATTAAACTGCAGAGCAATGTGCCGCTAATACCATATTTTTCTTCACACTCTATCTTCCAGGCAGCAGAACTTGCAAACTCTGAAGATACAGTCGCAGAGGTATGTAACATCAGGTTTTGACTTTACCACTTTGTATTGCAAGTGCAGGAATGGGATGAATAGTGTACATCTGAGTCGTATGGATTGAACTCAAGCGTGCTAGTGTCTTGTTGAATTAGTCTTCAGAATTGACTTGTAAACAAATGAATATAAAACCATACTATAGATGTAAGTTGATTGTTGTTACCCATTTTATTTCTGTTTTCACATGGTCTCTATATGTATCTTTTGTGTGCAAAGCTTTATGGCATATCTTGTCTCAAGCCTATTTGAGTGGAATTCACCATAGTGAGCCATTGCATATAATGTATAGGGATTGCTGTAGTACATGTGTGTGTGTTGTGTGTGTGTGTGTGTGTGTGTACAATTGTGTAAGTATTTGTATCTGTATTTTTGTGTGCTGGGATATGCACACTGAGAATCCTCTTAATGCGTCTGTCTCCCATGCTTGCCCGCTTCAGACTGGCCGGCTGTTTGTCCGGAATCTTGCCTACATCTGTAAAGAAGAGGATCTAGAACTTCTGTTTAGCAAATATGGTAAGTATGGATTTAGCATGTGTGTCCTAGATAATTAACTCATTGAAGACTAGTCCCAAGTATTCTCAGACAGGTGTCTATGTATATGTTCAAGCAAAATGAGCTTGCCCTCAGTGTTTTAACACTATCAGGGGGGCATTTCATGAAGGAACTTTTCGGATAAAATATCTGACAAGTCAATTATATCCGACAAGTTTTGAGAAATTCTTTAGTCTGATTGGCTGATTTCTCAAAACTTGTCGGATATACAGTGTAATTGACTTGTCGGATAAAATATCCGACAAGTTCCTTCATGAAATGCCCCCCAGGAGGAGCATAGCTGGAATGCTTCTCTAGGAGCATATGGTCTAGTCAGCACACTCTGTGAAAATACAGTAAACCTTGCCCAAGTTGAAATCAAAGGGACTGAAGAAAAGTCCAAAGTTTTACATGAATTTCAACTTACACAGTAGACTTCACACAAGTGTATATGTATGTGTATGGTTCTAATTTCTATGCACATGTCTTTGTTCAACTTAATATGACTTTTATTATAAATGCTTGTGTTATGGTGGCAGCTGCTGTCTCCACATTTTGTTATATTTGTATTGTCAATTTGAATTTATACATGTACCTTGTCTGAATGTTTTTATCTGTTTGAATGAAATAAATACAAATTGAATTGAATATATCCATTCAGGGTAGAATTTTTGACTTAGCCAATTTTTGAATTATGCAAGATAGACTGTATTTAAATTTGTTTTTCCCATGATTAGGTAATTACACTTTATAAAGCACTTTCAGCACCAAAAGATGATGAAGAAGTGTTCTGTAAAAATTGTTTATCATATACTACTAGTAGTAGTAGTAGTAGTAGCAGTAGTAGTAGTAGTAGTAGTAGCAGTTGTAGTAGTTGTAGTATCATAATAGGCATCCTTATGTGTGTTACAGGCTACATAATCATCATTATCACTGTCAGTGATTATATGTCAATATTTGAAGTCATCTGCTTAAATACTTTCTGGCCCTGATACGTTTCTAGGTCCTCTGACAGAAGTGAATCTTCCAATCGACACCTTCACCAAGAAGATCAAGGGCTTTGCCTTCATCACATACATGATGCCAGAACATGCCGTAACAGCATACTCAGAGCTGGATGGGATCAGCTTCCAGGTACGGTAAAATCTGCCTTAGTAGCCACTTGTCTATATAGGTCACTCTCGTCTCCCTTGGGTGGCCGCCAAAGATAGGTTTGAGAGTATTAGGCGTTGGCGAAAAGTTTGTTGGTTGCTTGTTTAGTTTTTTTTTTTTTTGGGGGGGGGGGGAGGGACAAGGGGACAGTTTTACTTCATCATTACGATGGAACCATTTGAGATTAAAGTATCAAAATAAATCAATACATACAAATTTTACTTTCTACTGGTCTCCAGTCTTCTCCAGTATGTTGTCCTAATACATCCAGTCAGTTCATCCTCAAAAGTATATGTGTAAAGATGAGGTGTTTGTGTTGTCGGGCAGCATTAGTGTAACTTTAGTAATCCTGTGTTCTCCATTGATATATAGATTATGTTTGCGTGTGCATGCACAATGTCTAGATTTTCTCTGCAACTAAAGATAACTGCATGTCTTGTGTGACATTTGAGGCAATTTACTGCTTGTTAACATAAACATGTGCCTTACATGGATGGTGTTCTTATACAACAGGGGAGAATGTTGCACATCTTACCAGGGAAGGAGAAGAAGGTGGAGGAAGAGACTCACAGGGAGGGATCCTCCTTCAAGAACAAGAAGGCAGCCAAGACCAAGGCACAGAGTGGCAGGTACTCCCCATCTTCCTCCTTCCTTCCATTCTAGCCTCCTCCGCTAAGTCTGTGTGGAGAAGTTTGTCTCTGAGCTGTCTGTTCATCTCAATGTTCAGCTGTTTTGATGTCCATAAGAGTGCCTGACTTCTGTAAATGGTTTTCATTTGTTTTTGTTAAATCCTGTGAAGAAATGTACTTTGAGACTGGTGCCCGGTTATTTCAGTGAATAGTACATCGGAGAGTATGATATTTGTTGAATGCGTGTCCAGGTTAGAACTGTCCAGTAGTCTATACAGCCATGAACCAACAAGCAATTAACATGTCTGGAGGCAAATGTTGATTAACACTGAATCCTAGTCTTTCAGCAGGTGAATTTGACTCGCCTTAGGTTAGCAAACACTGGCATTTTGAGCTGCCAGGTGCTCAGTGGTCTGCTTTGGTAATTTGAAATGTGTCTCTTGATAGAAAACTCACAAAGCTGTACATCAGCAATCGTATCTTTCTGTATGACATTCTCAATACACATGCACAAAGAAGCACATTTTTATCCATTTTGCCAAGAGACCAGTACAAATGTTTCGCATATGGATAGACAATTCATAACGTGTTGCATTCATTGTTCTTGTTTAACTGTTGTTACAATTTTTTGTCTTTTCCATATTCATAGCTCACATAACTGGAACACTCTCTTCATATCTGCCAACGCGGTTGCTGATGTAATGGCACAAAAGTACGAGATGACAAAAGGGGAAGTTCTTGATACGGTATGTAAAGGTACCATACTCCACAGAGATTACCCATGTTCTTGTGCCTTCATTTGTGTGGGCAGTGTGTGAACATTTTTATTCACAATCTCTTCTTTAATTCACCACAGAATTACAGAGAAACTTTCTTTCAGTTCTTGTTTGATAGTCAAAGACTTGTCTTGTTAATCTCAAAATGTGTATGATGATTCTACACTTCTAAGACTGTTATTTCATTTCAACTCTATACTATTGTAAATTCTGAAGTTTTACCTTTCCTTCACTCCTGTTCCCCTTTCTTGGCTAGCTTCATTTCCACTGGGCCTAGCTGTACTCACAATCATTTTTTTCTTTCTTTGTACATCAATTATATGGTTCTTTCTTGTATACTCCTGTGCCTTTTTGTCTTTGTAACAATGATCAACTTGCCAAAACTTTTCATTTGATTATACACACAAATAATGATCGACTTTGATAGATATGTCAGCGTAACTTTGGAAACTACATGGAATAGGTCTGATGGACAGTCTGTGCCCACCTGCACGGTTTAAGCATGCATTTAGGTAAAATAGATAATAACATCTTGTGTCAAAGGCATCTTAATGGCAAGTTTTGGTCTTAGGTACGAACTTTCTCTTGCAATAAGAGACTCCAATGTTCTCACATGTTTGGTGACTACAAAACATTTTTTTTTTCTTCAATTGTCCAGGAGACAAGCAGTAGTCTGGGAGTTCGAATGGCCCTTGGGGAGACACAAATTGTGGCTGAGACGAGGCAGTTTCTCTTGGACAATGGCGTCGCTCTCGACTCTTTCAGCCAGGTGAGAATGTGTTTCTTCTTTCTTTCTTTTTAACGCTGATTGTCTCGCCAGAGATTTTGTAGTTTGTCTTGAAATGTTTGAAGCCATTCATATGTGAAGGGAAACGATGCCATCGCAGAGCTTGTCAGAGATCTTTGTTTCATTTCGTTACATTTTATTTCACCATACCAGCTTGTTAGAGCAATGACAACTGTTTATGATGTGCATATTGCTTGCAAAATAATGAAATTGGTCTATTCACTATTTTTCCAAAATCTACAATCAATTAATTGCATTACCCTTTCCTTTTCTTATGTATATAAGATAAGCTGTTGTTATTGAAAAGTGCTTGTGACTGTTTTATTTTATTTTTCCTCTATGATAAATGTACTGCTACTCAGAATTGTATGTGCAATGCATAAAGTTTTTCATTTATTCCTTCATGATGTCACTTTGAAACCATTGTCCTAGGATAAGTCAAGAGTAAGATTTCAGCACTGTAATGGTTTGCATAGCGTCAGTTATAAGAATCTGCATCATTCTCTTTATCGTAAATGCTGATTTTGATGCAGGCTGCAGCAGCAAGAAGCAAGTCTGTCTTCCTCGTCAAGAATCTGCCAGCAGGGACGAAGCCTGAAGAGTTGAGGGATCTCTTTGGCAAGCATGGCATGCTGGGAAGGGTCCTCATGCCCCCTGCTGGGCTTACTGCCATTGTCGAGTTCCTGGAACCAACAGAGGCCAAGGCGGCATTCTACAAACTGGCGTATACCAAGGTAATTGGAAGACTAGCGTTGTTGGGACTAAATGTTTATTTGTTTGTTTGTTTCATTATCTGTGCAGTATTACCACATGTACAGCGTATGCTTGTCTTTTCTTCCGTATATTGTGCTTGTTGGAGAACAGTAATGCATAAACTGTGACCTCTGAGACATAGAGATTAGAGAAAGAGAAAGGGGCTTGGACTGTTATGGTCTGTCAATTCTGATGCACCAGTTTTTATTCTGCATTATTTCGCTTGTGGGGCTTGATACAGTGATGTAGTTTGTCATAGGCATTAACGGGAGTAAGGTCTATTAGAGTAAAATACATGTCATTAAATTTATCAAATATGAAATGTTGCATTGTTGGACTAATCCAATCAATTCTCACCCCATTTACTCAGTCAAAGCAGTGCACTCTATAAGACCCCGTTTACAGTGCGGGGCCGGGCTCGGCCGCGGCTCGGCCACGGCCGAGTCCGGCCTCAATTGCGCGGCCGAGCCTCGCAATTTTGTCCGTTTACACTGCTGGGCTCGGCCGCGCTTTTGATTCAAACCTTTCAATATTTTGTCGTAGTGGCGCTCTGCTTGTAAACAAACGCAATTTGGTATTGTCTGGTTTTCAGACCCTTTGCCAAATGAATTCCGTGGCGACGAAGTCGCCTTTCGGGCAAAGGCCTTTGCCGAAGGAAAAAATCCTTTGCAGGCAAAACCACCTTAAACTATACTAGTTTTCGACGTTGAGGGGGTTAATATCCTGAATAGCGAAAGATACAGGCAGAGGGTTTGGAAGCCAGTCTAAAATTGGCCGCGCATTTGGCCGCGCATTTGGCCCAGTTTGCGTTTACACCAAGAAGAGGCTGGGCTCGGCCACGGCTCGGCCGCGGCCGAGACCACCTCCAGAGCGAGGCCAAATGCGAGGCCAATTTTGGCCTCGCATTTGGCCTTTTGCGCGTTTACACTGAAGCGGGGCTGGACTCGGCCGCGGCTCGGCCGCGGCCGAGCCTCGCACTGTAAACGGGGTCTGAGTGATTAATTCTACAGCTGTATTGGCCTAGTTCATTTTATGCCCGTTAACACTTCGGTACACATTTAGTACTGCATTTTAACGTTTAGCTACCCTGGGTGACTTTCTACTCACCTCACAAATCTTGTTTTCTTTCTGTAAACAAGCTACAATGTAAACTTTTGTTATTAAAAACCTGAATGAACACAAAGAGCATTGTCAGTACACCTGTTCTGTATGTATTACATTCCTCTATAGTTCAAGAAGCAAAATAGCCAATGAGTCATCATGTTACATTGTCATGACAAAAGAAAGTACACCAAAGAATTTTCCATGCACCTGTTTTTGACAGGTGTGATTGAGGGTGTGGCTGAGTTAGGTGTTGTAAACAAGGTAAATGTGCAGGTGTTGTGAAGAGTGTGTCGGAATAAGATGTTGTAAACAGGATGAATGTGCAGGTGTGGGCAGTGACTTTGGAATGTATTTCTCACATCATGTGAATAGAGGACATTCACCCTAGAATCCTGTGGGTCATATGTTACATGTATATCAGTAGGGAGCTTTAGATTTGTAATGCGGACATTGCGATGACGATTACATTGGCCTTTATCTTCTCTCCTTGCGTCATGTTGCAAAGTAGTTTTGTGTGTTTTGTAACCACTGATCTTTTATTGGAATGAATAAACGAAACGACAATTTCGTGAAGACACAGCCTATACATTATGGCATGCCCATATGTTCATTACATGAAGTAGCTCTCTGTGTTGTGAATTCAAGCAAATGCTCTTGAAAATGGCCCAGAACCGATGTGAAAACTCGGGCCGACTCAAGGTTGATATTAATTGGTGGTCTTGTGCATGCGCAGAACAGGGTTTTTGTTTTTTGTTTTTTGTCCTCTGAATGTCTGCGTCGCAAATCTAAAGTTCCTTTCTATATGTGATCTTAGCCCCATTACATAAAATTATGGTAACTTTACAATTAATGATTACTACCTTACCATTACTACTCCATACTTGGTCAGAGCCAAGAAATCATGGATTGTTACCACTGATTGCAAAATTACCATCAATATTGTGAAGTTGTGTAGTTTAATGCAAGCATTGTTTATGTTTTTGTTTTAATCTTGACAGAGGTTTGTTCAAAGTCATACTTAGTAGATGACCATAGGTTTTGTGGCCAGTGAGCTTCTCAATGGCGAGTTGAATGTTTTTCGACCATGAATTTAAAACAAATCAGCCACCGAGAGAAGACAGTGAAGAAAAAGTGGGAAGCACACATATGATTAAAAGCAACTGTTAGTGTTGTTAGGCATTTCAGATTTGATGGAGAAAAGGTATGAAAAATTGTGCAACTTCACTCTCTGCTTTGCAATGTTGAAGGATGCTATTCAGTTGCAATTTTTATACATTGCTGCCTGTGAAGAAGACTCTTTTTATGTTTACTGAAGTGTGATGGATACTGAACTACATGACAAACAGTGAGAATATCATTGGTTGAAATGAAAGAAATGGGATAAACAACAGGTGTGTACCCCCTGTGCACCTGCCTCATGTAAATTGCATTCCTTTGTAGTGACAGGTGAGAAACTTGCATGCCTTTCACAATACTGTGGAATGTAAAGACAAAGAAACTGCATTGGAAGAATTTCCTGTGCACCTGTTTCTTGTTTATTTCAATAAGGCAAAACAGTAAACAAGTTTGAATGAAGGGTTGAGGACAATGACATAACATGAACTTTGATGACTGATTTGAATGAAAGACAAATTGACCTACATTTTAATAAGCACTGATTTGATTCAAATATTAGATTCTTCTGATTTTCTCAAATGCAATGCACTCCTCTAAAAATGAACATGGTAATTACAAAATTCTCTGTACAACAAAATAAAAATTCAGGTCCTGAAATTATTATTGTTCTTATCTTCATGTACTTAATTGTCCAGTTATAACGAAATTTTGATATAACAAAAAACAAAACAAAAACAAAACAAAACATGCTGGTCCTGATGACTTCATTATAATGGGAGTGAACTGTATCCCATATGCAGTACTTGTGTATACCTCAGTCAGCTGTGTGTGGTAAATAAAAGTTTGATGGAATTTCTTTTTCTAATTTCATTTTGCATCAGTTTAAGCATGTTCCCCTCTATCTGGAATGGGCACCAATGGACGTCTTTGGAACATCATCAAAGAGTTTTGAGAAAGAGACGGAGGGAGCACCTGGCACAGAGGAAAAGATGGATACAGCTTCTGACAGGAAGGAGAAAGAAATGAAAGTAGAGCCTGGTAAGCAAGCCCAAGACTTCATTGAAATTTAACTTCCTCAGGAAAGAGTCATCAGTGTGTATTTTAATGACAAACACAGACTATGTACATGCAAAGTCTGATTTTGGCAGCATCCAGAACCTACAAAATAATTCGGCAACATGATTGTACATTCTGTCTTATCTAATCGACTGACTAATCTTTGATGGAATTTGTGTGCATACGCACAATGTCCAAATGCATCCTAGTAGTTTTCTCTTGCATGTAATATTTCAACTAAATTCACAAACAATGAGAAACAAGGTTGGAAGTTATTGCATTTGTATTTTTTTTTTTTTGTTGTATAAGATGGAGCTGCTCTTTATTTGTTCTTTTGTTCTATTCATAAACTAGATATTACAGAAATTATCATAGAACAGGTAACTCAGTTCTATCCTCACAGAAAAAGATGGCATTTTAATCTGAGGGAACCAAACACAGAAAGAAAGTTTAAAGGAAGTTTGAAAAGTTTTTTTTTTTTTTTTTTTTTTCACACCAGAATCAGACAGCGATAGCCCACCGGAGGAAGGCAGCATCCTGTTTGTCAAGAATCTCAACTTTGAAACTGAGGAGAGCACCTTGAGAAAGGTAAGAAGTGATGAATTTTGTCCCATTCATTGTCATCGTTTTATTATCAAAATTGTCTCTTGGTCATGAAGTGCAAGCAAGAGCAAATATGAGAAACAAAATGCTGCTACAAAGGTAAATTAAAAGTGGCAATTTGTTGGTAATTTCAGAAGAAAAAACAGAACACCACCAAAGAATTATCTACTTTTCTTTAGCATTTCCAGTAGGATTACCTTTACAGAATTTTCAGGCTGTACAGTAATTTGAGTCTGTTCGAAAATGATATCAAGATAATGATGTAAAATGTTGCACAAAATGCTGAGTGCTATGCTAACGACGCTGGAAATTGGAATGTTTTGAAACATTTGATGTCATTGTCTTTGCATGGATAGACCAGCCGTGTCATTTGCTTGTAATTTATGTTAGGCGGTTGTTAAAATAATATGTTGATTTACATATGGTTTGCTTACAAATGCAGGTTTTCAAGAAGTGTGGAGCATTAAGGAATGTTACTGTTGCCAGGAAAAAGGATGTAAAGAACACTGGTAAGTAACGAAATGCAACATACTTTTTATTTTTTTTTAATTGTGAACAAGCAAAATGTTCAAAATGACATATCTTTGCTAGTATGATGCATTGTAGTGGATTTTCAGCTGAAGTTGCTAATGTAAACCAATGCATTCAGATACACTGCGTTCAGACGATCCCCGGTTTCGCCGGAAATTTCCCTTTTGCCAGGACTTTCCCCAGCAATCCCATCGCATGAACGCTCGATGGGACATTCCCCGCTCCCCCCGGCAAGCTTGTCGAGTCCAAAATTCTGGCTAGGGACTGACCTTGATCTCTCGCGCAGGTGGAAGAAGTGTCAACTTAATAGTAATTGGTTTTCTCTGAAACATTTATTATCATACTAATCTATTTTGATTTATAGTTTAAGGAAAAAAATTGCTTGAGATAAGACCTAATGGGATATAATGTGCAAGTGGAAAAAAAATGATGTGATATATATAATACAATATGTTATATATATAGGTATGAAATTATGCTTTCTTCTCTGTCTGCTATACGAAAGAATGGAAAAAAAAAATGATTTCCTCTATGACCAAAATAAAAGGCCAATATTGTAAATATAGGTAGGCATTTTTATATTAATTGCGAATTTGATGTACATTTACTGTAGGGTTGCTTTAAATCATTTTGTGATGAAATGAATGTCAAATAAAGGTCCTGTTTACCTTTGGGAACAGTGATTTAAAAAAATGTTCAAGATATCACATTTGATGCATATGTGTAGGTCTGTTGTGTCACAAAACATCCTACCATATAAAATTTTTGCAATAAAGCCTAAAATATAAGGAGATATCATTATTTTTCTCATTAAACCATAACTGTAGACGGTTTAGTCTGGCAACATTTTTATTATAACTATTGTTCATATTTTGTGTATTTAACAATACTTGATTATATGGATTCACATTTTTACAGTGGTTGTTTCTATCCCAAACTCACATTTTTGAACTTTTTTAAAAGCACTAATTCTGGGTTTTTGTTTCATCTGCAAATGGTAAATTATGCCTTTAACTTCTTTTTGCAGGTAAGTTCCTATCGATGGGATACGGCTTCTTGGAGTTTGAGAAGCAGGCTTCCGCCCAAAAGGCAATCAAGGAATACCAGCATGTGGAAGTGGATGGACACGCCTTAGAGCTGAAGGTATCCAACAGGACAACAACCCAGTAAGTAATCACCTCCATTTCATGCCTTCTTTATCTTGATGCTGACGTGGCCCCAGTGTACGAAACATGTCGTAGCATGGAGGTCCACGCCAACACAAACAGAGTAGGCACGAGCGTTATATCTAGAAGCTCTGGCAGAGACACGCGTTGATAAGATGCGCTGAACACACATTCGTGCACCCCACGTCAAACTCGACTGTGTGCAAAGTCTCTGTAATTTTTGTTCAGGCAAGATGGCTCACCAGATATTATGTGACATTTGATAAAAACACTGTGAGACAGTTAATAGATATGCCTCTTTAAATTCATATCATTCTGTCAAGGTTACGATGCAATCAGTACACCATGAAACTTACTCTAAATCGGTAATATTCAAAATAGGAACATACAGAAAAATGTCCTATTATCAAATTGATATGTACAAATTTTTTTCTTTCTCTCTCTGCACATAGGAACCAGCAAAGTTCTAGCAAGAGGAAACAGAAGGAGAAAAAGCAAACATCCACCAAGATTCTGGTCCGCAACATTCCATTTGAGGCGTCAGTACGTGAGATCAAACAACTCTTTGTGTAAGTGGCTCAGGCAGTGAATGTGAAGTCTTTAATGTTTGAATAAAGCATAAAAATGTTTGTTTTATGAATATAATGCCTGCAATCTCGTATGATATAGCTTTCAAAAAGTATCTTCCATTATTGCTTATACACAGATACTACAATTACAAAGTTGAACAGTTAATGGTTGCAATACCAGAACTTCAATTTGTAGATGCAAATTATCACTATTGTTAATACTCTGCAGTACAGGCTGGTACTTTGTTTTATTCTATGTCATTTTTCATTCATAAAAATCTGGCATGTCATTGTTGAGCTTTTCAGATACTAACCTGGAAAAGAAGAAGAAAATTAAAAGAGCAATTTAAGTAAAAGAAACTGAGGTATTATAAGGTATGATTGTACATAATATATTTGTGGCTAACGACATTTGATACTTTCTCTCTTTCAGCACATTTGGAGAGGTGAAATCTGTGAGGCTACCAAAGAAGATGAGTGGCACAGGATCTCACCGAGGCTTTGGTTTCGTGGACTTTCTCTCCAAGCAAGATGCAAAGGTAAGTTATCACCGCTTTTCTCATCTTTTGCTATTCTAACTCGCCTTCATCATTATTAGGGTCATTTTCACGTTACTGTTACAGTATTTTATCTCTGAGCGTGCATGTACTGTAATTCTGGAGTTGTCACTTTGAAATAGAATAAATACCCTCCCCTCCCCCCCCCCCAAAAAAAAAAATGAAGTAAAATATTAAAAATGTTAATAATGAGCAGGTGTTGTTGTGCTGCTTATTTTTGGAAAAATGCATCAAATTGGAATTCTGCTGTAAGTTATAATGTCTGTATTTGTATCAACACTGTTTGAATTTGGCAGGAGCTCCGCAAAATCATACATTTTGGGAATGTTACCACACTTATTTTGCTCATACACGTTGACATTGCACAATCCATATTCGTACATGACCTCTTTGTGTGCCCAAATGTTTTCAAACCTTTCCTATCAATGTCTCAATTTGGGTCGCCAAATCCTGACACAGTGTCTTGTCATTGCATTGCATGTTACATCCTAATGTAATATGCCATGTTGCTTATTTTGCACAGCATCTCGCTCCCTCAGCATTTGCAATGATAAAAGGAACGGCTTGCACAGTACCTGGAATCCTTTGACGAAGTGCAAAGCTGTCCTTGTCTCATTCATATGAGATTTTCATGCCCCTATTATCTTCTCTCCTATCTCCAGAGGGCATTTGACTCCCTGTGTCACAGCAGCCATCTTTACGGCAGACGTCTGGTCTTGGAATGGGCCGAGAGTGAGCAGACCGTCGATCAGCTGCGCAAGAAGACTGCAGACCTCTACTCTGATGGTATGTGCAATTTCAACCTCCTCTTTTGGTTAAATTCCTGTAAAAAGTAAGGAAAAGCAAAACATTTCACAGTAGCAACCCCATTTTATAGATGCTCAGCATTTTCCATAGCATATACACAAAGATAGTATTTAACTGTAAGTGTAAATCTTAGTTTTTTATTAATTAATCAATTTTTTGCCTTTATTGATATTCTTCAAAATTCTTGAGATATCTCATAGTCAACCTGAGATGAAATCATGAAATTTATTCCGTCAGTGCCATGGTGTAACTCTGACAACCTGGTACAATTATTTAATAGTGCTGTGAAATGAATACAATCCTCAGACCAAATATATGAGCCTCTAGGCTGGAATTGACAAAGGCAGTTTGAAGTCTGTGGAATGTGCAAATTCTGATTGCATATTTATATTTGACATGTGTGTGACACATTGCATATGCCTACGAAACAACAAGAAAAATGCACTGACACTCTTGTATGCAAGGCACTCGTTATTTCATGCTTGCTCAACTAACAGTTGCCTTCTCTGTCATTGATCCACGATGCACAGGTACATCAAGCAAGAAACTGAAGAAATCTGACCTTCTTGATCACCTTACACTGGCCACTGCCGAGTGAAGTGGTCAAGCGGGAACCATTCAGATCTCCTCCAGTCGCAGCCTGAAGGTATTGTTGATAGCTTCCGCTGCGGTTGTGGTACGAGTGATCATGTTTTTCCCTACGCGACTGCCAGCGAAGACGGGATCAGTGGCACGCCAGTTCACAAAAGTTCACGTCAGCAGGGCAGAAAAGAAGCTAGAGTTAACATTTGGCTCTCACAGAGCCGACATGTTCCGACTCGACCTGCCGAGAAGTGTCTGCGACAGATTTAGAAGTTGTGGATGATGGAAATGTGCTGTCAGAGAGTGAGATTTGGCTTTGCTGTTATTCATTGCCATTTGACTTCGTTCCAGCTAATTTCCACAAATATTTGTGCATGTTTCTACTAACAGTCTAAAGTTCATGTTGGCCAAGTTTTTGGGAAAATGTGTTGGTGCATATCTCTTTTGCCAAAACTCATCCTTGACACAAGATTATTCATGTGTCAGATACAATGAGTGTTGCACCCCATTGGGTCAGCTTTACTTGTTACGTGAAGTTTCAAGTATTGTGTTACGTTTTATATATTAGTTTGTTAAATGTTCCTGTGAATTGAATTTGTAAAAGATTGGCTGGTACCAGCAGTGATTCAATTCAGTCGCATAGACACATTTGAGATTTTAATATGACATAAATGACTCCTCAGGAGTGTGGGCTCTCGTCCATACATCATTTTTTTTTTTCGTTTTTGAGCGGAAACAAAGTAGCTGGCATGTTTGATTCCGCTGTGATATACTTTACATGTTTGTCATTTTTATGCCAAACTTAAAGATAATAAAAAGTTCTGGTACCTCAAAAAGTGTCCTTGAATTTCCTTGTCTTAGTTTGTGTTTCAGGTTAAAGTACCTTTCATATAACCAACACTGTGAGACTTACTCGCCCCAAAGTGCTCTCATGTCTTAGTAATCATGCAATTAACTGCAACCAGCAGCCCCATACGCATAGCGACCAGCAGTCCCATACGCATAGCGTAATCGGGCTTCGCATTGTAGCATTCAGGATCATGACAGATTTAGTATCGCAGGGTAAATGTTAACTTAAAATCCCATAAATCCTTCAATTTGAAGACTTACCAATTAAGTTGAAGTATTGAAAACGGGCTTCGGGCAACGTTTGGTTCTGCCTATAGTCCCTTTCTGTTCGAATTGATGACTGAATGTGACTCGGTCGGCAGGACCTGAGGAGAGCTACATACAGTACACTGAATACCACAGCCAGTGCATGCGAACACATCACATGCAGCCCCCACACAAATTTCAAATCCATGAACGGATAAGATGTTTGTGTGCGCATGCGCTGGCCATGGTATCCAGTGTGTGTAGCTCTCCCAAGGTCCTCTCGACCGAGTCACATTCAGTCATCAATTCGAACAGAAAGGGACTATTGACAGAACCAAACGTTGTTCGAAGCCTGTTTTCAATACTTCAACTTAATTGGTAAGTCTTCAAATCGAAGAAATGTTTGGATTTTAAGTTGACATTTACCCGCGATACTAATTCTGTCATGATCCTGAATGCTACAATGCGAAGCCCCATTACGCTATGCGTATGGGGCTGCTGGTCGCAGTTAGCTATGCGTACAGTGGGCTGCACCGGGCTGCACGCTGCTGGTCGCATAACAGTCAGTAGTTTCGTACAATATTTATCGACGCTGTACAGCGTTGGCTTTGGTACGAAACCATTATTGCATGATTACTAAGACATGAGAGCACTTTAGGGCGAGTAATTCTCACAGACAACGTACTTTAACCTAAAACACAAACCAAGACAAGGAAATTCAGGGAAGCTTTTGAGGTACCAAAACTTTTTATTATCTTTAAGACCTAATAACTGGGACTTAGTCTTGTATAAAGTTCAAATCCAGCATACAAATGTGAATAGTCATTGGGTTTTATGAGAGTCCTCCGTAATATTTCTCTCTTTTGTTCACCTCTTTTATGAATTGAACATTGACTGTTCAATTCTTGTTTCTTTTTTTAAGTGAAAAATTATGTGTAAGCCAAACTATGGACAGAGTCTCTTGAACCTGTTGTAAAAAGGTAACACCCACCATACATATGTGAATATGCATGGAGTTTTACAAGGACCTGTTGTAAAAAAGTAACATTTGGCATACAAATGTGAATACTCATGGAGTTTTACCATAGTCCTCTGTAATATTTATGTCTTCATTTAACCTCTCTTCTGATTAGGACATTGCTTGATTCTTTTTGTCATGTGAAAGAATATTTGTGTGCAGATAATCAGTTATACTTGGAGAATAGCTTCCATTTATTTGATCATAACCTCCTGAAGCAGCTGCTTTGTCTGTTAAGAAGGGCTGTAGAACAATGGTAAAAGTAAAAAGAGAACAGTAGTGGAGCATTAAAACATGGCTTTGCCAGTCATAAATCAGCAAGCATACTTCTCCAAATTCATATCCAACGAGTTTTGATTGCCCCCCCCCCTTTTTTAGCTCACCTGAGCCAAAGGCTCAAGTGAGCTATTGCGATCGCCCTTCGTCCGGCGTCCGTCGTGCGGCGTCCGTCGTGCGTCGTGCGTCGTCCGTCGTCCGTCGTCCGTCGTGCATAAACTTTTTACATTTTCATCTTCTTCTTGAAAACCCCAAGACCGATTTTCATCAAACTTGGCAGGTAGCATCCCTAGGGGGTTAGGAACTCAATATGTAAAAATGGGCACCATGCCCCACCCAGGGGGCCCCCAGGGGGGCCCAAACCCCCAAAAATTAAGGAATCTGTAAAAATCTTCTTCTCTAGAACCAGAAGTGATAGAGCTAAGTTAATACTATGAGTTAGTACATTGATGACTGTAGTTTCAAGTTTGTTCATGGCAGAATCAGGGGTGCCTCCCTTGGGACCCAGGGGAGGGGGGTGGGGAGGGGTCCTAATGGGGCCTAAATTATACATTTTCATCTTCTTCTTGAGAACCCCATGACCAATTTTCACCAAACTTGGCAGGTAGCATCCGTAGGGGGTTAGGATCTCAATTTATTAAAATGGGCACCATTCCCCACCCAGGGGCCCCGGGGGGGGGGGGGGGGGGGGAACCCCCAAAATGAAGGAATCTTTAAAAATCTTCTCTAGAATCAGAAGTTATAGAGCTAAGATAATACTATGAGTGAGTACATTAATGACTGTAGTTTCAAGTTTGTTCATAGCAAATCCAGGGGTGCCCCTCTTGGGGGCAGGGGGGGGGGGGGGTTGGGAAGGTCCAAATGGGGGCCTGAATTGTACATTTTCATCTTCTTCCTGAAAACCTCAATTTATCAAAATCTCAATTTATCAAAATGGGCACCATGCCCCACCCAGAGGGCCCCAGGGGGCCCCCAATCCCCCCAAATTAAGGAATCTTAACAAAATTTGGGCCCTTATTGTACATTTTCATCTTCTTCTTGAGAATGCCTGGTCAAATTTTAGTAGAGCTGTGAATAATTTAGATTAGTGACTGCGTGAAAGGTGAACTTGCGATACTCAGGTGAGCGCTAGACCCGCGGGTCTCTTGTTTTTTTTTTTTTTGGGGGGGGGTTGTTTTTGTCGTTCCCAGAAATTGACAGTTTAGCATTGATGATCTTTCCTGACGCAGTCTCTTTTCACAGAGCTTATGATCACTTTTGCCTTTAGGCATCTATGGTACCCAGTACAACTTGCTTGGTTCATGGAATTCTTGGTTCCAGTTTCGATTTCTCTGGTTTCAACTGTGGCGACCTCACTATCATCACAAAAATTTTGTGTGGAGATAATCAATTATATTAGGAGAATGCCTTCCATTTTTTTTTTTAATTATAACCCACTGAAGCAGCTGCTTTGCCTGTTAAGAAGGGCTTTAGAATGATGGTAAAAGTAAAAAGAGAGCAGTAGTGGAACATTAAAACATGGCTTTGCCGGTCATAAATCAGCACACATACTTCCCTACATTCATATCCAACAAGTTTTGATTGCCCCCTCCCCTTTTTTTTTGGGGGGGGGGGGGGGTTGTTGCTGTTGTCCTTCCCAGAATTGGCAGTTTAACATCGATCTTTTCTGATGCAGTCTCTTTCTTTTCCATGGAGCTCATGATCACTTTCGCCTTTGGGCATCCATGGTACCCAGTATAACTTGTTTGGTTCATGGAATTCTTGGTTCCAGTTTTGTATTTCTTGCTTGTATTTTTCTCTTCTGCTTCCCAAGCAATGAAGCCAGGTGGTTGACTCCCGAGGTGAAGCTAGCTTGAATGTGTTCCGCGTAGGTTCTTGCATCATCCCTTCTTCCCTCAACGAGCTCTGATAAGGTGGTGACGGCATTCTGCACAGCTTTCACTTCCGCCCTCAGTCCGGTTATTTCCGCAGAGAGACGGGCATCCATGGTCAAGATGGCTTCCAAAATTTTGTCTCTGCCCCTCTTCGACGACGTGGCCTTCCGTTTGGGCAGTTTCCTCCCCATTGGAAGAGGCGCTGGTTTGAACGAATTTCCTGCACCACTCGTTTCTCCCGCGTCTCCGTTGCAGTTTGAAGTCGGGATATGGGGCACTTCCTGAAAACAATGAAAAACATGTCTAACCCTCTACTCTCTCGCCCCAGCTCACCGCCCTGGGCTTGGGTGGCCAGCGGCAGGGGATGGCTGGGCTCGCGCCCGGTCTGTAAGACGTGAGGGGATTTGGTTAGTGCACTCGTATTAATAAACACACCTGCCACATCATCAGCAATTAAGTTAATTTAGGGACAAAAATTAAACAAACGTTACATCAATTTCATAAAGTTAATTGGCATTTATTCAAGGGGAAAATCTCCTCTTGTTCAATCACTTTCCACCACGGTTACTTGGCAATTCAACGTTATTACACAATTTAAACAAGCATGCGCATTATTCCAATATCATCTCGGTTATTGTACTTACATACAGCTTCGGGTGCAAGTGCAAGGAGGGGGGGGGGGTTAATAGGGAAGGGAAATTGTCCGCGGATAACTGCAATCTTTTTACGGAAATCCTTCCTTCGCTCAGTCCTTATCGCTGGCGCTACATGTAACTCTGTTGGTGGCTGCCTTCGTCGCCTTCGACCCTAATCGCTTCCGTCGCACCGGCGGCTCGCTGCAGCATCTCCCTACCGGCTGGTCTACGGCTGCGTCGATCTAGCTGTCTGGGCGTCGCTTCACTTCCTCCTCGGCCTCCTCGGAATATTAGTGGGCATCAGGGGTGGGGGTTGTGCACAATTCACAATCATTTTTCTTTACACGGCAACTCATCGGACAGTGGCACGGACAGGCGTTCTTCACGTCAAAAATTAAAGTTCAGCCCACGGCACTATATTTATTAACAAATGGTCTGGCAGAAATCATTGTTCAAGACGACACATCACTATAATCAATTCAATCCACCTGTGTGCTGCCAAACCCAGTTTTTCCCCACCAACGTTCAAAAGGAAATTATGCCCACGGGCTACATCTTCAATTCTGCGACTCTGCGGACTTCATCTTCGCTAAAATTCAAACTATCTGACAAAGTTCTCTCCCGAACCGGCAAAAGTTCTTGCGAAGAATGCTCGCAGAAGTTCTCTCCAAATTGTGTGCAGAAATCTCTCGAAATGTGCAAGAAATTCTCCTGAAAATCCTTCTTCTCCCTACAATGCATGCCCTTTTAAACTAACCCTTAAATCCCTCCTACAATTCCATTATCCAATCATTTTAATTAATTTCCCCCACCTGAATTACTGACAACCCTCTTTCGACAAATCCGCTTACCTGTCCCCGACTTGACCCTCTCCTCTCACCTGCGTAACCTACCTGCGTCTCGAACCCAACCTGACACTCTCCTTTCCTCCTAATATTTATAAAACAAGATCCAGCTTCGCTACGAGCCCTTTAACTCACTCCTCCAGCAGGATTCCCGATTTAACTCACACTACCACAATATTCTTGTTAAACACCTCAACTCCTTGTCAAACATATACTCCTAACATCCTGCCAGTCCTATCTATTTCTTTGTCCTTTAAAAATCACCTGATGTCTATCAAATGTCCTTCTTCTTTATTCCCTTTGTCTGATTCCGTACACTGTCCTACCATGCCCTAAGCCCGCTGTCTGAACCTTATTCCTTCCCTTTTATTCCCTTTATTCATTCACCCTGTACTTTGCCCTATCTACTTCCTGACCCTCTAATTTCTTATTATTCCCTTTATAATGCCCATCCTATTCGGGAGCCCCCCCCCCCCCCCCCCCCCATTTTTCAGCTCGTTACACATGTATTGCTATATACATAATGTTACAGCAAATATCTGAACCAAAATGCGTGACAATATCATCGCGAAATTTTTGTGTGGAGATAATGAACTATACGAGGAGAATGGCTTTCATTTATTTGATTATAACCCACTGAAGCAGCTGCTTTGTCTGTTAAGAAGGGCTTTAGAATGATGGTAAAAGTAAAAAGAGAGTAGTAGTGGAACATTAAAACATGGCTTTGCCGGTCATAAATCAGCACACATACTTCTCTACATTCATATCAAAGTTTTAATTGCCCCCCTTTTTTTTGGGGGGGGGGGGGGGGAGGGGGAATTGTTTTTGTCCTTCCCAGAAACTGCCAGTTTAGCATCGATGATCTTTTCCTGATGCAATCTCTTTCTTTTCCATGGAGCTCATGATCACTTTCGCCTTTGGGCATCCATGGTACCCAGTATAACTTGTTTGGTTCATGGAATTCTTAGTTCCGGTTTCGTATTTCTTGCTTGTATTTTTCTCTTCTGCTTCCTAAGCAATGAAGCCAGGTGGTTGACTCCCGAGGTGAAGCTAGCTTGAATGTGTTCCGCGTAGGTTCTTGCATCATCCCCTCTTCCCTCAACGAGCTCTGATAAGGTGGTGACAGCATTCTGCACAGCTTTCACTTCCGCCCTCAGTCGGGTTATTTCCGCAGAGAGACGGGCATCCATGGTCAAGATGGCTTCCAAAATTTTGTCTTCGGTGTCGGAGTCGCGGCCCCTCTTCGACGACGTGGCCTTCCGTTTGGGCGGCTTCCTCCCCATAGGAAGAGGCGCTGGTTTGAACGAATTTCCTGCACCACTCGTCTCCCGCGTCTCCGTTGCAGTTTGAAGTCGGGATATGGGGCACTTCCTGAAAACAATGAAAAACATGTATTGCTATATACATAATGTTACATCAAATATCTGAACCAAAATGCGTGACACTATCATCGCGAAATTTTTGTGTGGAGATAATGAACTATACGAGGAGAATGGCTTTCATTTATTTGATTATAACCCGCTGAAGCAGCTGCTTTGTCTGTTAAGAAGGGCTTTAGAATGATGGTAAAAGTAAAAAGAGAGCAGTAGTAGAACATTAAAACATGGCTTTGCCGGTCATAAATCAGCACACATACTTCTCTACATTCATATCAAAGTTTTAATTGCCCCCCCCCCCTTTTTTTTTGGGGGGGGGGGGAATTGTTTTTGTCCTTCCCAGAATTGGCAGTTTAGCATCGATGATCTTTTCCTGATGCAATCTCTTTCTTTTCCATGGAGCTCATGATCACTTTCACGTTTGGGCATCCATGGTACCCAGTATAACTTGCTTGGTTCATGGAATTCTTGGTTCCAGTTTCGTATTTCTCTGGTTTCAACAGTGGCAACCTCACTATCATCACGAAATTTTTGTGTGGAGATAATCAATTAATACTAGGAGAATGACTTCCATTTATTTGATTATAACCCACCGAAGCAGCTACTTTGAATAGCTGTCACGACGTAAGATTGATGGTAAATGGGTAATTCCGTTAGCAAGATCCTGTTGGAGAACCAGTGTGCAGCTCCTGTTATGTTCCTTGTGGGTCTCGAAGCCTTGCTGGAGCTCATCCATCTGTAAGTTAAGGGAAGGCATGGGTCCAAACATACACTGTAGTTTTGTTTTTTTCCTAGACACTTATCTTTAAAAGCAACTTTATGAATCTCAAGGAGGATGTCCTAAAAATCAATAAAAGTGGTTTCATCGAAAAATACCTGTTTTCAAGGTCACCGCTACCGCCATAGCTACGGCTAACTTTACTCTTGAGAGAGAGTAGAACCTAGATTTCAGGCATTTGCTCCATATGACTGAATGTAGGGATTCATTGGCATTCTGTGTTCCTCCTCGATGGCATCGATTCAGTAAGCTCTTCTCACTAAGGCGGTCATAGATGTCCTTCAACGCTTCTCCAATGTCCGGTGTGAGTTGTGTTCCAATGTTCCTCTTGTGACTTCGAGGTGTCGTGTTGTTTGCAAGTGCATGGTTGTAGAAGCACCAGTTATCAGCTGCACCTAGTGGAGAAAAATGATGCAGAGGTTTCTCATCTGTTGACATGGAATGAAGCCGAGATGCATGTATGGCCCTATACACAGCATCAACATCACATGTGTTGCTGTGAATCACTCGTCCGTCGTACAAAGTCAGCTGTTTACACAGTTTGTCAGTCAGTTTACCATTGTCTTGTCCACCCATAACAATACCACGCTTGTAAGAGTCTCTTGCATTTCGCGAGGCAGACCCCATCCTTTTCCCCCCACATGGTTGATGCATTCTTCTTTGATGATAGGGTGTTCATCTCCATAGACATTCAGCTCAGTAAGTCTTTTGCGAGTCTTTGCTTCGCCATCACCAAGCATCGATGTGCACCGTAGCTTATTCTTAGCTACTGATCTTTCCCACAAGATCTCTTCAGCTTTCATTTCCATTGACGTTGATGAGCCGGTATGATTAATGTTGCAGTCTGGCTTGTGCTTCTCATACCAGTCATTGTATTCCTTTGAATTCACATCCATCTTCTTCTTCGCATTTGAACATGTAGCACAGTACTTCGACATAATATGATAGTCGATTACTAGTCCAGTAACAATATCCACACATGCACCAACCCCATACTGAAATGAAAATACTCGTTGCATCCAGATGCCATCATAACTCACTGTTATATCAATAATTTCCTCACCTTTCAGTGAAGGATCCTCAGCTATGTATGCATTGCAAACATTCGTGACTGAATCTTGCAATGTATTTAAAACCCTCAAAAATACAGCACTTTTGGTCCTCTTTGTTTCATTTTGCATTCAAATGATTGTGTCATATGTATTGTTGTCTATATGTATATGTTATATATATCATATTGAAGCTAATTAAATATTATATATGTTAATGAGCTCCAAAGGTCATTTAAAGTTCACATGAAGTCATTACCCTCATTAATATTCATGAGATAAAACAATAAAATACATAAGAAATTTAGAAAATCCTATAAAATTACACAATGACTTGGTTGTTTGGAAATAAAACAGTTATTTTATGATTCTTTGATTATTGAGGAAGTAATAGACCAATTTTAAGCTGATATTTCATGGTTTTCCATATTTTTAGAAGAAAAGCAGAAATGCAGTCTGAATCATCTATTCCACTGCATATCGATATCACTTTCACCTCTCATGACCTCTCACTTCAACTGAAGATAACAACATCAAGGAATGTAATACAGACACAGAATTTTCAAGGTGACCATATATTTATTCCAATACTTCTCAGTCACTTTTGATACATCATGAACAGAAATAGAAATCACTCAATTTACACTCATTGTCATTTATAAACAAAAAATCACTTGTAAGTATATATACACTGTATTAGAAAATAACTGAGTCAGGCATTGTTACACTGGTATGGGTTGTATATAATTGACAATATCCACACTTTTACTAACAAAGTGAATGCCACACCTGTATGTAATTGACAGATTTGGGATCCAGTATAATAAAACATAGAAGTATAGCTTGTATTACAAGAAGCTCATCTGCAATATACACATCTGTCAGAAAAGGCAGCACAGTTTTCAAGACATCAGTCTGTGTCACATCTCACGCAAGAAAACTACCAACATAAGTCTGGAGATAAAGCAAAGTTTGATGCTCCTCTAAAATCTCCACAAGAGTAACAATATGACGACATAACCTTGCATATTTTACATTGTAAATTTATAAGTGATTTATTTATGCAAAGGATATATTTGGAAGAGTAATCATGCATGGGTCGGTAGACTGGACTGTAGGAACGAAAGGGCTCCTGTAATGGAATGAAACACACAACACAAGAACATTACTGTTAGTACATCAGTGATGAGGTTATAGATACATCATGCAAATTTCAAATGACAGTAGGAAACACATGGAACTGCATCATGACATGTATGAACAAGGAATTCATGCACACACAAAAAAAAAATCGTAAAAAAGGTAAACACATTTTGAAGTCACATCTCTATGCAATGTGACCATACAAAAGTTGATCGCTTTTGTAGAAAACCACCATGCACTTGAAGAAAAAAGATATACCTGTATGATAGTGTAAAGTACATGTAATAGCAAATTTGATTATTTTCCTGACAGTATTTGATTGAGGATATGCCTATTATCAAATTCATGGGACAATCTCATGCAATCTCTTTTCGAGGAGTGGCAAAAATGAACATCACATACTTTGCAAAATGACTGAACCTGGCGTTCCTTTCCTTTCCCTTCATCATTTTTTTCTGTCATGTAACACCACTTGCAGTTTCTCTTACAACTCCTACTATCAAGCTGGTATTGATGGACTTGAATTGTGTCATCTTCTTGCACTGCAATTTTCTGTGTTAACTGTTCAACTAATTCTTCTCTAAAAGCAAGGTGACCAAATGAATTTTTTCGTGTCAAAGCTGCGATGTTGTATTTTATTGCACACGCCCGAAACAAAATATTGTTGTCCACCACCGATTCACTTTCCGTAGACAGTGAAATTTCCCCAACAGTTGGTCAGACAGATCTACTCCCCCCATGTATTTATTGTAATCCCGAACTACATATGGACGCCTTACTTCAATTTTTTCCCATTTTTCCCCTACTCTAACATTCCTGTTCACAGTATCCGAACCATTAGCATTATGTATTGTTGTCATTATAGTAACTATTCTTTTATCTTTCCACTGTACCACAAGCTTTTCCCCTTCCCTGTACCACCTCATGTCCCCTCTTTTGGCTGTTTTGTTCCATTCTTTGTCTGAACCTTTGAAATCTGCTGGATAACCTAATCTCCCTTTTTGCGTAGTCCCACAGGCCAAAAACCCTTTCTTAGACAGATCTTCGAGAAGTGGACCGGTGGTGAAAAAGTTGTCAAAATATAATATTATGTGATATCCATCCTTTTTGAGGGATTCACACAACTTCATCACAACTTGGTACCCAAGCCCTTTTCCACATTGATTTTTTTTTAGCCTTCCCCTTTCCTTTTCCCCCTGTGTATATGTCGAAGTCTACAGTGTACCCTGACTGTGACTCTGCCATTACCCAAATCTTTATACCAAATTTCACAGGCTTGTTCTTTATGTACTGTCTAATCCCAGATCTGCCTTTGGACTTTACCATCCTTTCATCAATAGAAACATGTTTCCGGGGGATGTAGAGTTCTTTACATACAGCTTTGAAATGGGTAGTTAGAAATTCAACCTTACGGAGTTTGTTTCTTCTATCAGAGTCTGATGTGGGATCAACAATATGTAAAAAGGCATTGATGGTCTGAAATCTTTTGAAAGACATAGTAGAACGTGGTAGGGGAAAATTATACAAGGGACTTGTTGACCAATAGTTCTGGACATTTGATGATTGCACAATGCCCATAAAGATGACAAGACCCAAGTACTGGTAAAATTCTTCTGGTGTAATGTCTCCCCAAGTATATGAGCTCTTCTCATCTTCATGGGCATCGGCATACATATTTGTGAAGTCACAGATCTGTTGGACAATGGACAAAGTAAAATACAATTTGAAAAAATCTAGAGCTGTCGAAAATTTTTGAATCTGCTGCCTTGTGCTTGCAGGAAGTTGTGGGCCAGTGCAGTGTTCATGGGCAAAAGGAGGAGGGTTGTGCACGCTGGAATCTTCATCATCGTATGATTTGAATTTTCTGAAATGATGCAACAAAATGAAAGTCTTGTCATATCCTAGTGTTGAGAAAGACAGTAGTACAAAAAGCACAAAGAGCTAAACTCTAAACCTCTTATTTCATGGGAAGTAAAAAGAGCAGGGGGTGATTGTCATAAACAAAAGAAAGTGTCCAGACATCTCGCCTTGGGAGTCGGGATGTCTTCACTTTGCCTGAGTATGTCCGCTTGGGTGCTTTGGTTCTCTTCTTCCGCTGTACCCTGACAAATTATGCGAGACAAGAAAACCTATACAAATATTCTATGATATAAGTATTCTGTAATCATGATGATAATGTTGATGAGAAAGATGAGTAACATTCTCATTATTTTCATTGCACTAACAATGTAAAATAGCTAAGATCATTTATTCTAACTTGTTGGAAGAATGCATTCCAGCTCGGTTGGATGAAGTGGCATTCCCTACTACTGTCGCACATGACTCACAGATCATTCTAAGGCACACAACCAGTCCAAAGTTTTTATCTCCTGAATCTACAGTGAGGGACTGTTCATTACACTGGGCGTACAGCATTTTCACACAGTTTACGCAAACGGATCAATAGTTACAACAAAGTTTGATGAAGCTACACCTTTGTTCTGAACCAAACCACTATCAGAATTTTGACTGTTTTTTTGGAGGGAATTTAAATCATTTCTGGAGTACAACTGCTTGAGAATACTCTCCTCCATGTTAGCATCCCCCAGTAGTTGCTTCATACGATGTAGCAGTTGGAATGGCTTGCGATCTCCCAACTCTTCTGGCATAAGAAGTTGATGCACCCGTCATTGTTCTAACACTGTGGTCCACTTAATGAGTTCCGCCTTTAGCTTATCATAAGTGTCAGTTGTGGGAGGGGAGATGATGAAGTCTCTCACTTCCTGTGATATCTCTGGCTGCAGGGAGGATATTACGTAGGCGAAGTGCGTCTGTTGTGTAGAAATACCCCGGGTGGTGAATTGCGCTTCGACCTGGGCAAACCAGAGAGCGGGGTCGTTGGGCCAAAAGGGGGGCTTCAGGCTAATTTCCGTCACCGCTGGTGCCAGTGGTGTAGTGGCGGGAGTAGTACCGTCCTCGTTAGCCATTGTAGCGGCAAAAGATCTCTTTATCTGCCTCCCATGCCCTTTTATCTGCACTAATAATCCTAGCCTTATCCTTCCTACGTGCAGCTGACAAGGCATGAGCTCCCATTGAGAGATTGAGGCTAGTTAGCAGTCTGTAGCGACCTGTCTCGGCGCCGCATTTTAACATCATTATGCTCACTCTTTCAACTTTCTGAGCTTGGTCCATGATATCCCCATCATTGTTTTTAGGTCAGAAATAGACTGACAAAATGATTCAGTGAAACATCATTAGGATAAGCTCCTTGGGACCACTGAAAGTTCCTTGGTTCAGATCAGAGATATAATATTGAACACCTGATTGCTTGGTGAGGATGTCTCCAAATTGTATCTTCTGTGTAACTCTCCTTCCTTTCCTTATGAGCCTGTCCCAGTGCCTCCCTTTTCTTTTTATCTGCCTCCCGTGCCCTTTTATCTGCACTAATAATCCTAGCCTTATCCTTCCTACATGCAGCCGACAAGGCATGAGATCTCATGGAGAGATTGAGGCTCTGTAGTAGTCTGTGGTGACCGATCTCGGCGCGGGTATTGAATGCCATTACAGCCACATTGACTGCAATGTGAACAGCTTTGGCAGTCCTCCATACGTGTTTGGGACACCTTTTTCAGATGAGTTGGTTGAAGGCTTCATTCTGGTTCTGGGTGTACCTTGGAAGACATCTTGAGATAAGACTTTCGTCACTGAGTCCCTGGAACACAGGCAAGAGGGGTTTAAGGAGCCACCCATCGAGATGATGGACCTTGTCCTCCATCTTGATGTATTTTTCTGTACTTACACCATGCATTGTCAGGGCAGCACTGGTGGCAGATCTCATCATCACCTTTGCAGCTGTGATAGACAATAGCCAATTGTTTTTATGTAAAAAAATATATATACATGTTTATTCACAATATATACATTTAAACAAATTGATCATAGAATTACATAAACAAATCAAATGATTGATTAATTAGATAATGCAGTTAACTAAACTAAAAAAGAAAAAGGTTCCTCTTCTAATCTTGTTCCTATATCTACTAGTTGCCCGGTAGCCAGTGACAGCGTGAAGTCTGTTTGACCACTGGTGACCACGTGAATACACTCAGTTGCTGGAAGTGGTAGTGGTGGCTGGTGGTTTACGGTGCCGACCGCGGGAAACGTCACACTTTTCCGAGATCTGGACGAGGCCACTGACGCGTATCCCCGCGGGTACCCGCGGGTATACGCGTTCAGTGGACGAGTCCATCCGCCCGCACGGATAATCCATCCTCGGGAATTTGCGTCTGGATTGACGCGGGTTGGACGAGGGTGGACGAGGGTGGACGAGGGTATTCAAGGGCACATTACCGTTAAGCTTTATTTTGACCGCTCAATCAAAATACATTTCATGGAGTTCCGACTTTGCCCATTTTCATCAAATTCCGATTTCAGGGGCTTCTTTACGATTTAATCACACTCTGATGTCCACTGCCTTGATTGTTCGCTACTTTCTAAAGAAGTACACCTGCGGAAGTTGTGCACATGCGTTCATCACTCAAGTATCAATAATTATTAGAACATATCGACATCGGTTACGATCATCTCGCTATTCACGACTTTTAACGACCTGCGCCACCAAAATTTCATTGCTGAAAATTCGGTGGCCCAATCGGGCTACAAAAAAAGTCGGATGTTTGCCTTTACTTTTGAAAATGAACAGCGGTAACAGTCGGCTCCGTAAGACGCAAAAATGAATGTTGCATGTTTACTTTTGATTTTAGAAATGAATCACGGTGACATTTGACTCCGTATGATACTGGAATAAATACCGAATGTTTGCTTTGGCGTTCGGAAGTGAATGATAATATTCAACTCCGTAAGACGATAAGATAAATGCCGGATGTTTGCTCTTACGTTCGAAAGTAAATAGCAATAACATTCAGCTCCGGAAGATGCTTGAGTAGGCTATATGTCGAATGATCCCTTTGACGTTCGGAAATAAATAACAAAAATATTCAACTCCGTAAGATGATAAAATAAAAGACGGATATTTGCTTTTACTTTCGAAAATAAATAGCAATAACATTCGGCTTCGGAAAATGCTAACATAAATGTCAGATGATTGCTTTTACGTTCGGAAGTGAATAGCAGTAATATTCTGCTCCATACGATGCTAAAATAACTGTTGGATGTTTGCTTTTAGATTTCGAAATGAATAACAGTAACATTCAGGTGCGTTCGGTGGTAAAATTAATGTTCAATGATTGCTTTGATGTTCGGAAATGAATAACAATGACATTCAACTCCGTATACGTTTATAAAATATATCTGATGTTTGCTTTTATGTTCGGAAGTAAATAGCAATAACATTCAGCTCCCGAAGATGCTAAAGTAAATGTCGAATGATCCCTTTGACGTTCGGAAATAAATAACAAAAATATTCAACTTCTTACGATAATAAAATGAATGACGGATGATTGCCTGTACTTTCGAAAGTAAATAGCAATAGCATTCGGCTCCGGAAGATGACAAAATAGATGTCAGATGATTGCTTTTACGTTCGGAAGTGAATAGCAGTAATATTCTGCTCCATACGATGCTAAAATAACTGTCGGATGTTCGCTTTTAAATTTCGAAATGAATAACAGTAACATTCACCTGCGTTCGATGGTTCGGAAATGAACACAATAATATTCAACTCCGTGTATACGATGATAACATAAATGTCTGATGTTTGCCTTTATGTTCAAGAGTAAATGGCAATAACATTCAGCTCCGGAAGATGCTAAAATAAATGTCGAATGTTTGCTGTGACGTTCGGAAATTAATAACAAAAATATTCAACTCCGTATATACGATTTTGCGTTCGGAAGTGAATAGCAGTAATGTTCTGCTCCATACGATGCTAAAATAACTGTCGGATGTTCGCTTTTAAATTTCGAAATGAATAACAGTATACATTCAGCTGCGTTCGATGGTTCGGAAATGAACACAATAATATTCAACTCCGTGTATATGATAACATAAATGTCTGATGTTTGCTTTTATGTTCAAGAGTAAATAGCAATAACATTCAGCTCCGGAAGATGCTAAAATAAATAACGCATGTTTGTTGTGACGTTCGGAAATGAATAACCAAAATAACTCCGTATATACGATGATAAAATAAATGTCTGATATTCGGTTTTACGTTCGAAATATAACAATAACAATCAGCTCCCTTCGACTTTCGGAAATGAATGATAATAATATTCAACTCCGTACGATGTTTAAATAAATGTCGGATGCTTGCTTATAATTTATATTGCTATGTACTTTCGCAAATAAATAGCAATAACTTTCGACTCCGGAAGATGCCAAAATGATTAATGTCACCTGATTGCTTTTACGTTTGGAAGTGAATAGCAGTTACATTCTGTGCCGTACTATGCTAAAATAGACGTCGGATATTTGCTACATGTGTATTACATTTCGAAATGAATAGTAACATTCGGCTGCGTTTGATGGTAAAAAACAAAACAAAAACAAAACAAAACAAAACACACACACACAAAAAAAAAACTGTCTGATGTCTGCCTTGACGTTCAAAATTCGGCCCCGTACGATATGATGAAATAATTGTCAGATGACTCATTTCACTTTCGCAAATGGACAACAGTGACATTCGGCTCCGTACGATGATAAAATAGATGTCGGATGTTTGCTTTTATATTTGGAAATGACTAACTGTTAAATTCTGCTCCGTATACGACAGAGCTGCCAACCTTTCGAAGCACAAATTAGTACTCAGCAGCTCCAATATTCGTATTTTCCACCAGAATTCGTATCTTTTTCAATCTCCCTCTTTTTGCTATAAGGCCTACAGGCTCTAAACATAACGTTATGACACATGCCGAAGCATCCAGCTGGTCACCAGCACGATAAAGATTCTAAACTACGCAATGTTCAGCGTTGATTGATTGCTTTCTCGCAATGTGTACAAGTGCAAGTTTGTACCTCCAAAATCTTTCTGGGCTGATTTTGGAAGCTTCCATTTTCTAGCAGGGGACGGGGAATGCTTGATCTTCTCAAGAGAGCTTCTGTGTGAGCGGATGCAAAACTCTGTTCTGTGTTTCCAATTATGTACTATCAAAACATAATCATGCGTCGTTTTCAGGCTTTTTTCATTTTATTGGATTTTAAACATCAGTATTTTTCGAAGTATTCCAATTCCTTTTCCCCTGACTGGAATCGGAAAGTCTGCTATAACGATGATCGCAAAATGCCGCGCTGTGTGTGGAAGCGCCGATGTGGTGCAAACACGTGGCTTCATTTTCAAGTTTAAATGAATGCGCCATGTGCTCCTGCCTATAAGAGGTTACTGCAAGTTCGATGGATCGAATGCGCCATAGCTGAGCTGAGCTGAATGGCTTGTTTACGGTAAACATGCAATTTACGTTCGATATGAAGAAATCATTACGTCTTTCACGAGGGAAAAACACACAAAACAAACAAACAAACAAACAAAATACACCCACGAACGAATGTTGATAGCCAAAACTTTGAAAAGTAATAAGCAGTTTTGATGCGCGTGAACTGAAATTAATTGTCATTACACGTTGTATTTTGCTGTCTAACCAGGTGATGACTGCATCTCATTGGACCTTCTCGTAGTGAATTTGTCTGGGCATACGAGACCTTTCATGTATTTCTGTGATTGCATTTTTAATTGACTAAATAATCAATCCTTTTGTTATTGTTCAGGGAACATTAGATATTCCATCAAGTACACTATAATCGACTCTTCGATGTTCCCTACTATGCGCCAAAAGAACGGCTATAGACATAGAGTCATGATATCTTTGGAATTATTCCTTTAATTCAACTAATGAGCTGGTTCTTCCATCGATATTATTCCAGGATACTTACACGCTGTTTATTCCAATGCGCGCATTCTTTCGTCTGGCACGCACCTGGGTGTGTCACCTGCTTTTGTGGAAATTTCCACAAGGGAGAGGGGTGGGGTGTCAAGTTTCTTCGAGCCGAAGAGACTGCATACACAATCTCTTCGCTTTTATTTGTCATTCGTGTTTTCGCCTTATTCTTTGCTGATATTGAACATTTAGATTTAACTTTACGAAAGTTGCTATAGCACATGGTTCGTTTTGTTGTGAGGTGTACGTAATTTCTTTTTTTTTTAATCATTCTTGAGAGGGGAAAGAAGAGTAAGGGGGAAAGAAGACTAGAGGGAAAGGGAAATAAAACAAACGTCACGTACGCTAAGCATTCACAGGAAGCCGTCTTTTTACACCAGTCACCAGCATAGTTATCATCACTATCAGACATCACTCAAGATCATTTTAGCCTTTTCCTATGATCAACATTAAGAAACACGCATAATCCCTCGAGATAAATACCTAGGAAACTCAATAATAAATACAAAGTATCAACACCTCCCAACAACACAAACATTCAGAAAAGACAACAAATAGCACATCGAAGCGACTGGGATCAAACTCCGTCGCTTCGATTGCAGCGAAGCGGAGAAATCGCCGTTACGAAAATAACAGTGCGAGACACTAAGAGAATTACGTTTAAATACTTCAAAGTATAAAGGGAACAGATAAAGTGATATAAAATGTAAGAAATCGTACTAAACGAGAAACGACGGAAATAAAACGAAGTTTAGTAGTAAGCTTAGGCCCTAGCAAAAGTTTTGCAGCACCGAAAGCTACGCAAAAATAAACACACATATAAAACTCGGTATTGCGACGAGATCCTATGGGATCAAGTCAATAAACGATACAAAACAAAGAAAATTGATCCATTTTGACGGGAAAATAGTTTGTTATAAGTATTCTGTTATTTGAGATCTCCTTTAATAGGCCTAGAAATAATCGAGTTTCCACGATACTCTGGAAAGAAAGTTCGAACGCTTTTCACCTGCACATATACTGCAGCGGGCAGTGCACATCAGTCATCAATACACGAACAGAAACTCACCTCTACAACTTCCTCGCAGAAAATGATGCAATAGCGTTATAAAAAAAACACACACAACACTCTAAAAATCATTTCGTACTTGGGAGGCAAGGGACAAGAGGATGAAAAGAAGAGAAAAAGAAGCAGACATTGCACAACGGGACGCTTTCACCCCGCCTCATACGGTACTGTAGTGGCAGCTGGCTACAGTGTGTAGACACTCCCCAGCCGGCCGGCCACACATTGGGATACCACGGCGATCCATGTAAACATCCAGGGTCCGTAGGCGACAGGGATTCACGCGCGCGAAGTTCTGTTCGGTGTACACAGTACGCAAGCAGCGATATGCGTGTGCGCACATTTTTCTATTCAGCGCTTTCCACATACGGTGCGTACGCGTTGCATCGATATCCCAGCTGAATACAGATAACATGGCACATGCGACGTGCGTTTGCTATATTTTTACCCATTATTTTTCCCCACTGTGAATTTCATATTGTCGTATTCCCTTCGATTTTTCGTATACGAATTTTTCGGAACGGTTGGCAGCTCTGGTACAATGCTAACATAAATAACAGATTATTGCTTTCACATTTGAAAATGATTAATGGTATATAGGCTCAGTATGATGCTTAGATAAATAGAGGATGTTTGCTTCACATTCGGAAATCAATAAGGGTAACATTCAGCTCCATAAGATGGTAAATTGAATGTCGGTTGTTTGCTTTTATACAGTGTATTTGAAAATGATTAACGGTAATATTCGGCTCCGTAAGGTTCTAACATACTATAGTAAATGTTGGATGATTGCTTTTACAATCAGAAATGAATAGCGGTAACTTTCGGCTCTTTACAATGCTAAAACAAAAAATCTGGAAATGCTCCCACTTTCTCATCCCAAAAGTAAGCTATGACCACCTAATAGCATAGGCATCAACTTTTATAATTATCTATAAGCCTATTTGCTAAATCTTAGAATTCAGAATAATGGTGATAAGATGATCTACTTCTGTATTCATTTATTTTAGACATGGGTACCTGTCACGTCAGTAATGCTTAATAATTGTTTTTAGTAGGACCGATTTAGTTTTTCCTATGTTTTTCTTGATTTTTTTGGCCACCAAAAAAAAAAAAAAATAGAAATCAATGATTTTGATGGTCAAAAATAAAAATTAGTTTGGAGCCCTGCGATATCATTGGGCTCATCATTACTTAATCTTTCCCATGATACGCTAATATTTATATCATCAATCTGCCGACGTCATCCGACAATTCATGATTCAAACCTTTTTTTTTTCTCATCGTCCGTAACCAAACTTTGAACACAGACAGGGTATTCTTTCTCATTCTAGAGTAATGAAGGAGCGCACTTTCGGCTGTGATCTAAGTCCTATTATCATCATGAGTTCATGTCGCCGTTTAGTGATCTAAACTTCAGCTTTGCTGAACTGTTCAATGTCTTGAGCAGGAAGCGAAAACAATGGCTGGACTAAGGAACCTTCGTTTTTAAAAGGGGGAAATAGAAACAAAAAACAACACTGAAACCGAACAAGCCGGCCGAGCATTGTTTAGGTTAACCACGCGTGGTGATAATCGCGCCCATTGATCGCTCTGTCCAGCTGGCTTAACCCTATTCTAACTGGGAGGAGTTTTTACTGGGGGTGACCCCCCCCCCCCCCCTTCAGATCTCGGCCACCGATCGCGCGATCGCTGCGAAATTTTTCCTGAAGATAGAGCTGGATGTCAACTACAAGATTACATGGTCATACAATAGAAAAATATTGCCTTTCTATTTTTAATAAATTGATTATGCAAAGTTGTGCATGAAATCATATTTTCACCTATAACTCCATAAAAAAGACTGAAGTATTGCTAAATTTTTGTGTCAAAATTCCTCAAGACATATAAACCAATTTTCATTTAAAAATAAAGCACAGTCAAAACCAATTTCTTTTGTTTTTTATTGTTTTGTTAATTTCTTATGTATTTTATTGATTGTTCGACCTTGTGTTTTCTGTTGTTTTTCAAAATTTGTTGCAGGCACTTTTTCAGGCTTATCTACACTATATAGAATTGATTAATTTCAATGGTTCAAAGATGAAATACTATAATTTATATCAATTTAACCCCAAAACACAATTTACATTCAATTTGCACACGATATCATGAATTTGAGCTGTTTTCCGGTTGACATGCATTTGCATAACATTACGTAACTTCAGAACGGTGTACTCAGACGTCGCAAATTTGGTCTCAAAATATGCGGAAGACTTCAATGAAAAAAGTTGTGAAACGACGCGGCAAAATCTTTGCGCGTTGCAGAATCGTGACGCGAAACGTGGGGGGGGGGGTCAATTTGACCCATTTGACCCCCCCAGTTAGAATAGGGTTAAGAGTATAATATGCATATTGACCAAAAATAGTCAGAGGGATGCTAATTTACTCTTACAAGCTATCGCTACTATTTAAGTTGAAAACTGGAACTTTCTGAAAGGTTAAAGATGATCGTAAAATCAGTTCTGGCTACAGGATTTTATAATAATTATAATAGCATACAACATGTACCAAGTTTTCATCGTTTACCTGTCTTATCACTCCAAAGCAGTTCAGCTTAATTGTTGGCTTATAGAAGTGATCATCAATCGGTAAGGATTAGTCAGATGAATTCATGAATTCACTTTATGCATCACGGCTAATCGAACTATTCAACATCGTTGAAGTAACCATACTTTTTTATTTTCATAGTTCAAACTATTTCTTAACATTTATATGCAAAACGAAAGTACTCTACACGTTTTTCAAAATGCTCAAATGTAATGAGTCAATTCCACAAAGATTGCATTACTGCAACCTTTACTGACCTAAACAAGTTTTCTATAGAGCTATCAGTTCTATTATAATGGCATTCTGATATCTTCGACTGCGTTTTGAACTCGTACCGAGCACAGCATTCAAAACAACGGGTTCCTCAGGTCCTCTTTAGGTACTGGTATACTTGCTAAAAGCATTCTCTTTAGCTTCCATTGACAACAACATGGGAGGAGAATGGAAGCGATCAACTTTCTCGGTAAATGAGGCTTTTCGTATAATATTATTATAGCACACATTGCGTGCCTCTTTCTTTTTTCTGTTTCTGTTGTTTCAAACTACACTGCAGCCGACACACAACACAAACACACCAAAGTTTACATTCAGGCAACCGTATTTTGGTATTGGTTAGAATCGAATTATATCTGTCTTGTGATTGCCTAATTATCTGTAGCAAAAACAAAACAAAACAAAACAAAACAAAACAAACACAAAAATGCTGAAAACTGCTTATCGAATATCAGTGGCGTGCCAAAGGAGTAAAATGGAGTCTATACTCTAAAGGGACCTGAGCTTTTGATTCCAGAAGAATCTTCGTCAGAGGCAAAATGATAATCAGGCAGGGAAAGCAATCACATTATAAAGAAGTTCACACAACACGAACAGTCAAGGACAGGCTAGGGACACGGAACAAAGAAAACAAAAGGAGAGGATGGGAGGTCATGGGCAAGGAGGCCAACAGGTGAAGGGAGGGGGATTAAAGCAGGAGGGTGGATAGACAAAAGGCATAGGAGGGTCAATGATAATCCTGAGTGCCATGGGGGTGCATCCATTTAAGAATGAATTTTCTCACACACCCAAGCTGTCGCCATTTATGTGTGTGCGATGAAGCGTTAACGCCGTCGCTAAGCAGGACTGTTGCATCATGGGGGGGGGGGGGGAACGGGTTGTGAGCTTGAACATAACCTGAACTTTACGGGCGATTTTCTTTTTTTTTTCTTCTTTTATGACTTCTAGGGATGCGGAAAGGGGTTGTTTTATATATTATTGTAAGGATAAAACTATACAATGTATGTAGAATTCAAGTATTTATATATACATGTGTAGACATGCCTAAAATTTCGTTTACTGCGACATACGCATTTCGACCGAGCGCATCACGACCTGTATGGACTACGCACATGTATTCTTTTATCTTGCGCTCTGCTTTTGTGGGAATTTCTTCAAGCATAGGTGTCAGGTTTTCCTACGTTACGTCTGCGGTCATTAATTCCATATTTGTTAGTTTGTCTGCTTTCTTATTCTGTGTTTTATGCATTTTACTTGAACTTAAAGGTCTAGACATTTCGTTTGCTAAATGCACGCGAGTCACGTTGCATTGTATGATGTATTTTGTTTCGTTGACCATTCATGAGAAGCGTTTCTTTGAGCAAACTCTCTTTTCACACCAAAATCACTTATAGAAGGTAGTCATCCACATTGGTTATCAAAATAATAATTCCGTCATTTTCCTTTCGTTCAGAAACAAAAATCTGTTATTCTCAACACGTTATTACAAAAATTACATCTCACAGCGATAATAGGGCCTACTAGAACCAACTCATCGCAGCAAAATGACACATTACGGTTACGAGGACATACACAATGCTTGAACAAATTACTTTGCTTCAAAATGTAGAAACAGATGAAGTGACATAACAAGAGAAAGGGCGCACCGAAAGAGGTACACTGTATCAAGATCAACTAAGATAAACTCTAACAAAAAAGAAGAAGAAGGAGGAAACTATTCCCCCCCCCCCCCAACACACACATACACACAAACGAGTAGATACACAAAGGTCATATGTTTACCTTTGGGAGCAGTGATTTAAAAGATGTTTTAGATATCACATGTGATGCATAATAGGTCCGTTGTGCAAAGCATCCTACATAATTTTTTGTAATAAAGCCTAGAATATAAGGAGATAATATCAGTATTTCTCTTATAGATTGTAAAGAACATTCGGAATTAGGACCTTTGTTTCATTTTCGGATTAACGAACCTTCGGCATAACGAACCTTATTTCATTTTTTGATAAATGAACCTTTGGAATAACAAGTTACAAACCTCATATTTTCGGATTAACGAACCTTCGGAATAGCGAACTGTAACCATTCACATAGTGTACTGTATTTTCGATCATACGGATTCAATTTTTTTTTTTCCAGCGGTTGTTTCTATCCCTATAACTCACATTTCAGAACAATGGGGGTTTTGTTTCATGTACGTGGTGAATCAATACGCCTTTAATGCAAGAGCAAACACATGGGAAAGTTTGAATGCTTTTCACGTGCACATCGTCACATAAAGAGAATCAGGTGCTGACGGACCATAGAAGTGTCTCAAAATCAATACTGCCATGCAGCTTGCACCAAAATCACAAGAAATACTACATGAAGATTCTGATAGGTATTATCCCGTAACAGGGGCGGATCCAGGAATTCCGTAAAGTGGGGGCGCGTTTACAAAATTAAAGGGGGGCGCACGCACCCCTCCCCCATTTTTTATTTTTTTTTTTTTTTACATTTCTTTTGTTTCAACAAAAAAATAAAAATAAATAAATAAAGGGGGGGGGGGGCGGGCGCCGGTTGCGGTCCTCCCTGGATCCGCCCCTGCGTAACCAAGTAAGTTTGAGAGAGAAAAGTTTGAGCCAAAAACACAGCGTTGACAAGTACTACCACAAATTGCATTTTAAATATGGTATATAGTACACAGTACGAGAAAGTATACAGCACGAGATCTCTAGTTTGATTTTCATGTCGCTTCGAATAGTAGACGAGCAGTGACAATCCGTCAAAGTGCAAACTACAGCTAGGGCCTAGCGGCACAGTTTACAGGTCTACCTTCTGTTCACTGCATGGTACACATAAACAAGAACAAAAGCGTTTTCTTCTTTTGCACGTTAGCATGGGGACGATAGTGAATTAAGTTCACCAAGATTCAATGTTTGTAAACAAGAAAGCAGCGCGTAGCAAAGACCTCAGATCGTTGTTATAGCACACGTGCATCTATTGTGGTAACATTTTAATCAACGCACTAACACCATCTGAACATACTCAACGATCATGCCACACAATCACTGTGAAGGGGAAATGTTCAGCAACAACAAGGGCACGAGTATGTAGCCTACCATATACTGTACGCGCATTCATTCCGTGAGTGCCAAATACAAGCTAGAAACACACGCAATAAAGAAACATCGCAAGTTCATGAACTGAGGGACCTTTTTTTTTGTCTTATATCTTAACAAGATAAAGACGTTGTGATTTCGGGTGCTGTTCGTTATTCCGAAGGTTCGTTATTCCGAAGGTTCGTTTATCCGAAACACATAAATTCCCTAAACCATAGAGGTTCGTAGTAATCCGAAAACGAAAAAAGGTTCGTTAATTCGAACATTTGCGGCGTTATTTCGAAGGTTCGTTAATCCAAAAATGAAATAGGGTTCGTTATCTGGAAGGTTCGTTGATCCCAAATGATATAGGATCCGAAATGATATAGGGTCCGTAACGAACCTTCGAAGTAAGTCGAACTTTGTTTCATTTTCGGATTAACGAACCTTCGGAATAACGAACCTTATTTCATTTTCGGATTAACAAACCTTCGGACTAAAGAACCTTACTAACGAACCTTCGGAATAACGAGCTGTACTAACCGTGATTTCATATCCAATTTGTTTAATTGGACCTTTTAAAAGCTATGATTGTATCGAATCATTGAGAGCAATGAAATTTAACGGCCTTCTGTCCGCCGTATCAAAAGTGTGATGATAAAGGGGATGTGCGCATTGTCATTCGAAATATGTAACTACATGTAACTCTACATTTAAGTAATTAGTCTGATTATTATATAGCAACTGATTTTGGGATTGATAGTCACTACTGACAGTTTTTATTCTCGTAAACGGCACCTGTCAATCTCACAGGCGTCAAGTCGAAGCACTCACACGTCATGAATTGACCATAACGTAAAAACGACAGAACTCTACACACAAAAGTTCTGTGATAAAAACACGCTGGGCACACAAGATGAGTATGTTGGAACCACATGGCGCACTCACTGCTGGCAGGGCAAGCACGTGCTTTGCTCATCGAACTGATCGTTTTTATATCGATCATAATATCGCTGCACAACAGAGATTCGTATTCCAATGCACAGTAGGCCTACTCTCTCTCTCTCTCTCTAAAAAAAATGAAAACATTCACACTTGAAGGGGTGGATACATTTAAAACGGAGTCAATTTAGAGTAAAATTGGAGTGAATTTTGAGTGAAAATGTTCATTTTCACTCGGAGTGACCTCCGGGATCACTCGAAGATTTTGGAGTGCTATTGATGTAGCGCGATTCCGCTGCTAAAATGCATTCAGTTTTGCTCATAATCATTAATTTCATCCTTCTTTTTTTTTCTTGGAAAGCAAGCACTCCTTAAAGAGGGAAAACCCCGATTGGACAAATTGCGACGTAAACATGCATTGACATAGTTATGTGATACGTATAAACAATTTATCATGAAAGGAGAGAAGGGTACCTACAGTACATGTATCCAAGATAAACATTATGCATGCATGTGTAGTACCACTTCTCGGGGACTCGAGTAAAGTTAAACGCAGCTTTGTTGATTACATAATGCCACTCTGGTGGTTTCGCCATACTCTTCTCTCTCTCCTACGTTTTCTTTGTTTTCTCCCTCTCTTTGTCTTTTTCTTTTTCCCCTACAAATCGTGTACTTTAAGAATAGACAGACGGTGTTAAACTTCAACTCAAGTGGCTTCTTAAGATCTGCGCCTCTTTCATCCATCTTAGGGACCGTGACACTATTGTGAATGACACAATTAAAAGCATCACAAAAGGACTTTCACGCCTCGTTAGACCTTTAAGACTCAGATCTTTTTCTTTCTTTTTATGTGTGTGTGTGTAGACGTGGACGCCATTGGGAAATATCAAGCTCGAGACAATAAGTGGCCACTTACAATATAATGACAGACCGATGTTGAAGGTAGATTAAATCAGTAACTAAGTCAGAAATTGGGGAACCAGTAAATAAATAGGCAGCGATCGACACTTCGACGGTTTGCCAATCTAATGTGCAGCGATCGACGTCGAAAGTGTCAATCAAATACGTTATTTACGGTCGACGTCGAAGGTTGATAAAATCAGTAAGCAGCGATCGATGTCGAAGGTTGATAATCGGATGGGTGCTGTTCGTAATATTCCGAAGGTTCGTAATTCCGAAGGGTCGTCAAATTCGAAACACACAAATTCCCTAAACCTACAGGTACGTTAATTCGAACGTTTGTGGCGTTATTCCGAAGGTTCGTTATTCTGAAGATTCATGAATCCGAAAATAAAATTAACGGAACAATATACCTTCTGAATAACGAATCTTCGGACTAGAGAGCCTTCGGAATAACGAACATCGGAATAATAGCTACCGATGTGTAAGGTTGATGAAATTATTAAATAGCGACCAATGTCCAAAGTTGATTAGGTCATACCGTCCGACGTTAGTGATCGAGAAAACTATAAAGTAGCGGCTGATGTCGAAGGTTGATAAAATAAGGACAATTAAATCAAATAGGTATAGCGTCCATAATGTCGAGATCAAATAAAATTGAGCAGCAACGAAGTGTCGGAGGTTTATGCAATCAACTTGGTATCGCACGACGTCGAATGTTAAGCAAAATTATCTGATTTATCCGACATTTGTTTTAGCATTGTAAAGAGGCTAAAGTTACCGTTATTCATTTCTGATCGCAAAAGCAATCATCCAATATTTACTAGTATTTTGACACCTTACGGAGCCGAATGTTACCGTTAATCATTTTCAAATGTTAAAGCAAACAACCGCTATTTATTTTAGCATCTAACTGAGCCGATTGATACCGTTAATCATTTCCAAATGTAAAAGCAACAATCTGTTATTTATTTTAGCATCGTTCGGAGCAGAACATTACCGTTATTCATTTCTAAATTTAAAAGCAAACATCCGACAATCATTTTAGCATCGTACGGAGGCGAATGTTACTGTGTTTTCATTTTGAACGTCAAGGCAGACATCAGACATTTACTTTACCATCAAACGCAGCTGAATGTTACTGTTCTTCATTTCGAAATGTAATAGCAAATATCCGACAGTTATTTTATTATATGGAGCAGACTGTTACTGCTATTCACCTCCAAACGTAAAAAGCAATCATCTGCCATTTTCTGGGCATCTTCCGGAGCCAAATGTTATTGCTATTTACTTTCGAAAGTAAAAGCAAACACCCGACATCTGTTTAATCATCATACGGAGTTGAATATTAGTGTTATTAATTTCCGAACATCACAGGGATCATTCGACATTTATTTTAGCATCTTCCGGAGCTGAATGTTATTGTTATTTACTTTTGAACGTAAAAGCAAACATCCGGCATTTATTTTTATCATCGTACAGAGTTGAATATTATTGTTATTCATTTCCGAACGTCAAAGCAAAGATCCGACATTTATTTTAGCATCTTCCGGAGATGAATGTTATTGCTATTTACTTCCGAAAGTAAAAGCAAACATCCGACATTTATTTAATCATCGTACGGAGTATTATTGTTATTCATTTCCAAACGTCAAAGGGATCATTCGACATTTGCTTTAGCATATTCGGGAGCTGAATGTTATGGTTATTATTTTACTTTCGAACGTAAAAGCAAACATCCGGCAAATTACTGATACTTTTCAAAAGATTTTCGCGGATCGATTTCAGCTAATTTCCTTCGTGTAGCCGATGGTTGACGGGAGAGTTTGATTTTCATGATTAATTCCGCGCTGGAGCGCTCGGGCAAATGCGGGTGTTTAGACGAGCGTGAAAGTGCGGGTGACTTCCCTCGTCTGTACGCGTCCAAACGCCCGCGTATTACCTAGTACGCCCGGACGAAAGGGCTTCCCGCATTTGCCCTAGGGGTTTTCGTGACGTTTCCCGCGGTCGGCACTGTAGATTCAGATTTAGATTGAGAGTTAACTAACAATATATACAGACAAATACAAAAAAAAAAGCTTAAATAGATTAAAACTTTGAAATTAAAATGAGAGAATTCAGAGACTATAATGAAATGTACATACAGGTAAATTGAAAATGAGGAATTGGATAGACTGTAAGGAGTATGTACAAACAGGAAAAGAAATTCAATAATTATGGTATGATATCTAAACATTCTTAGCTTTTCCCTCTTTCTTTTAGCATCCTCCCCCACATTATGCACTGCATCCCTGACCCTTTTCCTGTCCGTAGCTACAGCAGAAGAGGCTGTGTAAGCACCAACTTTCATGTTCAACACCTTGAACATCCTGTCGCGACTTTGATGAGCTCCATAATTGAATGCGAGTGTTGCAAGATTCACTGCAATCTGCACAGCTTGTGAGCCCCTCCACTGGTACTTGGGACACCGCGGCCAGATGAGAGAGTTGAAGCTCTCATTCTGTTTTTGAGTATAACCAGGAAGGCACTTTAAGAGAAGATCATGCTCACTGAGTCGCTTGAAGGTAGGTAATAGAAAGGTCTAGGAACACACCATTAGGATTGTGGTCCTGATTCCCCAAGTTTCCCTTTCTCTTGTACTCGCACCATGAATTAGCCCCATCGGGGCAGGCAGTACTGGTGACTGGCACTGTCATCATCCTGTTTAACAGAATGATACAGTGCAGCCATTACTGCCTTCTGCATCTTTTCTAGCCCCCTCTTCACTATGTATTGCATTTGGGTCCCAGTTGTTATTAATTGCATTCCTGTAGTACTTACTGAATTTGCCTACTGTCCCACCCCTGTCATCCTATTCCTCCTACCCAGTTCCTTACCATCTGCCAAAGTCTTCCCACTGTTGTCCTTTCTTACATTATCTTATTCTAGTGCCCTGTACATCTTCTTCCCTATGTGACTTATTCATTCTAGTTTCATTACTTCATGCCCCTCCCCATATGTATCCCTAACCACATTGTATGATTTGCTGTCCCCATCCCCGATCATATACTTGTATTTTAATTTGTGTTTGCTAATTGACCTACCACAATTTCTCTGCTGCCTTACACTCCATACTGTTACTTGACTGCTCCTGATCTACACTACATTTATCCTTGTGACCCTCTCACCATATTACGTACTCTCCACTATCCTTGTCCCAGCCCTCCCTCATTAAGCATTCTCTACAGTATTTACTCATTACCTCACTATCTAACACCTCCCCAGTATCCATGCTGATTACAACCCCCATCCCTGTATTAGAAGTATATCCCCGCTTATGCCATGTCCCATCAAAAGAAACACTAACATCTATAACCGAGTCTTCCGTCAAAGTGCTGTCGTCCCTCATCCTCTGCTGACGGTGCTTGGCAGCCGCTTCAGCTTCTTGTTCCATGCGGGCCTGCACATAACAAGAAAATGATGAGAGAAAGAAACGGAAGAGGAAATTAGTACTAATGCTCGTACAACTATAAGTGTTTGTTGTTTCTTAGGACCTACTTACCATACATGGGAAATATTCTCACCTGTGTGCTGCATTCATCCAAGTGTTGGAGGTGTTCACTGTAGGCAGTCTGTGTCACGGGCAGAGCAGTGCCAAGAATGGTACAAAACGTTGTCATCCCCTCCCACCCTAGGCCCACCTCTGAAGCAGCTAGGACGGATCTCCGGTTGATGTCAGGAATGTTGCCGTCGAAAGGGGATGACTTGAATGTCGTTTCGTTTTGGCACCTGCTGCACGTAGCTGTGATGACATGACACAGACCAGAATGCAACTGCATGTTGTGGGTCAGCTTGATTGTGCCTGGGGTTGGGGGGGGGGGGGGGTGGGGAGGAGTTTTTCTTTAATTTTATCTCTATGTTGTTTTACAATCAACACCACTGAACAACATCTCATAATTGGAGGTCAGATACAAATTACAGAATAGGAACTAACTACCAGTAACTCTAACTCACCATTGAGCATCACAGAATCTCGGGACGTGGACAACAGTTCATCTTTGCTACACCCACTTTTCTATATCAATGCTATTTATTACTCGTATTAATACTGCCTGAAAACTTTACAACTGCAACACATACATAACTAAAATTGTAGCTATAGATAGATAGTACAGATGGTCTTCTAGTCTACCTTCTAAATTGTATACATTGTATTGCAAACCTTCACAAATATGTAGACCTTTCGATCATTGACTTGACCTTCTACTCATAGTTCACATGATAGGCTACACTGATGTAGTATCACATATAATTTTGACCATTTCCAATTTCAAACAAACCAGTCATATAGCAATATGATTCAACATACCTTGCTGACCATCAGGACAGACATGTAAAGATGACATGGCATCTGCCAGGATGTCACTGTCCAGAACACAGTAACCCTGCAGCTTCCCACACGGATCTCTATGTGTGGGACTGTGTGCGGGCAAGCTGATTTTCCTAACAGATGCAGGGCTGTTTGCCTCTTGTGTAGAGACTTCACTGGCATGCTTGGTGACAAACTGCTTTTGAACACCAGCAAAGCCCCTCCTTTTCTTTTGACCTTTTGGTTTTGCAATAGAACATGACATTTTTTTCAAATTTTTGACGATAATTGCTAGTGAAATGTGTGATGTGTGAATCAACAGCATGAACATGTGGTTGGTATAGGGAATTTACCATGTATGGCCACTATTTCACGGCCTCCTGTGCCCTTTATCTGCACTAATAACCTTAGCCTTAACCTTCCTACATGCAGCCGACAAGGCATGGGATCCCATTGAGAGATTGAGGCTCTGTAGTAGTCTGTGGCGACCGATCTCGGCGCCGGTGTTGAACACCATTACAGCCATATTCCTTGCATGACTAACTTGAAAAGCGATTATCACTTGTGAAGAACAATTTGTTAGAAGAATGCTCTGAATTTTACATACCTGTTTTATTTTAGAACTGGCCTGCACCATATGAAATGTCCTCTTTTTCCAGCATAGTGTAGCAATTATTGGTCTTTGATGTTTATGATGTTTATGCTGTGCTATTGTCGCTGGAGTAATTATGAGGCTCCAACTCAGCACTCACAATCCCTTGCACACACGCACTTCACCTCAGCCTCAGGTAGTTTATGGCTGCTGGCAAACACACTCATCGTTCACATGCAGAGAACTATGCTATCTGGCATGGCACACGTCATGCAATCATTGTCATCAACATGATCAGATGAGAAGGCTTTACACGATAATAATTTGCGCCAGAAGCAACTAATACATACCGTCTCAATGATGGTCTTTATTCGCTGGTCAAAGTGGTACATGTAGCAACCAGGCCAAAGCGTGGAAACAACTCATGAACTGTTATCTGGAGAACGCTGATCTATTAATGGTACAAACTGGACCTGCACACTACTACACAACAGATACTAAGTGCATGCTGCAAGCACTAGGAACTCCCCGCTTCCCTGCATGTAGTTGTACTCACTACTGAGTACTAGAGATGCAGAACTAAACTGGATGAATTGTAACACTGCAGCTATAAGACTGCAGCTGTAAGACTGCAAGACTCCTGAAACACTGCTGAAAGACACCTGCTAAAACTGAACTTTTCTGTGCACACGTGGCCTTTTATACCCAGGCCAAGTGGCAAAGGGCACTGCCACACTGGACACACTAGCATTTGTTTATACATGTGTGTGTATATCATTCATTGGTTTAACACAGTGCAGGGAATTTCTAGCTATATGCCGCCCTCTAAGGCCAAAGGCCAATTTTGTTACAATAGCATCATAAAACTTTTTGTTTCGCGAGCGAAGAAGAGTCCGTCAACGCTTTGTAGTATCAAGGTCTTTACGTTTCGCAAAGTCTAAATGTGAATTATCCTCAGCCTCTAAAGCACGAAGGGTGTGTGATCCTGGTGTGATTCCTAACGTAGATAAAAGTGTTGCAAGGCACTTAGCACCAGTATTCCAAAGCAATACAACTAGGTGTACAGAGTGAACAAATTTTTGATAGTTTTGATTTTGCGATTTAGGTGAAATACCCCAAAGAACATCATGAAAACTTTCATTGCGATTTTGTGTGCCCCCATGCAAACACTTTTTCAGATGTTCAGTTTCAGAAAGCCGAAGAAATGTGGGCAATATGCAATTGAATACAGGTTCGGGCAAAATGTCATGATGCTTGTAGTCGCTTTGTCCTTTAGCTTTGTCTTGTTGCCATCCACACCACGACCTTTCACCTTCCGGGCAATACTGATGCTGCGGGTGTGAATCTGAAGACGCACGATGGTATGGAATTGCCATAATTCCAGATTTCATATGGTCTATTTTTTCATCATCTGTCAAATCTGTTCTTTTGACTGTATCCCGAATGACATGACCATAGAAAGTCTGAATGCTGTCGATGCGTTCTTGTGTCAAACGGCCCTTTCCACCAATTCCTTTGCCATCAGACAGTGGATTGGACGTTTTTGTGTGCTTCTTTGTGAGCTCACGGAGGCTTGTGCCTACTCTTTTTTGCATGTGTCCAACGCATTCAGCCTTCTGGACCATTTTACCAGCTGATTGGTAAGTGTTTTTGATGGTAGCATATGTTGAAGAATCTCCATCACCAACCCTAGTGGTGTAGTAAGCACCGCGATCTTCAACCGACCGTTCCCAAATGCGTTTAGCACCCTCCGATTCCATTTTCGATGTTGAACCCTCATGGTTGATGTTACAAACATGTTTTTCCTTCCAGGCATCATATTCTGGAGTACCTTTTCTTCCTTCCCACATAGTGCATCCTTTGCATTGTTTACATAGTATTTCAATGTCCAATATTTGGTCTGTGTCTGTTGACATGGCGGCCACTATACCAAAGTTGGATACAAATCCACGGTGTGACCGTGCTCCATCACTTGTTACAGTCAAGTCTTTAGAACCTGCTGTTTTGACAGCAAAATTGCAGCATTTTTCATGCTTTCAGTTGCCAATGCACTCACTTTCTCACCAACAGTCACAGCATTTTTTGTAAACGCACCCTTGTCATTGGCTTTGGGATGTTCATCAATCCACACCATGTTCGAAGGCACGTATAATTTTTGCCGATGCGCCTTGTGGCTAGAGTAGCTCTCCTGTTGACTTCAAATGACTGGCCTATTTTTTTAGAAGAACAACAATGAATCTTATGCCCACAGTTTTTACAGTGAACAACCAGTGCAGAGGCCAGCCCCCATCTAGTCTGTTCAGTAAGTTCTAAGCCTTGTTTGGACTGGCATTGTTGACAAGCCGTTTGCGAAAATAATGTCTGGATTTGTTCAATATCAGTGATTCGGAAACCTGACGATGTACATTTTTCATCTTCACTCACCTCAGTCTCTGATTCTGAATCTGATGATGAACTTTCCCAATCATTCTCTGAATCTATCTCTAGTTCTGAGTCTGTCTCTGTGTCATCAAGTTCACAATCATCAGCTGTATCAACTTGACTTGAGCTGGCACTTGCTTCAACACGCCTCTCAAAAGATACCCGCTTCCTTGGTATTGATCCAGTTTGTGTTGAACTGGTACATGCATTAGTACATGCAATCTTAGTACATGCAATAGCATTAGAACCAGTTTGAGCAGACACTTTCAAGTCAAGATTTGTAGTTTTTGCTTTAGTGTATTGATTACCAACAAGCAGAAAGGAAAGAGCCACAGATGTGTTTAGTGCACTAAAAATTTACCATGAGAGATACTGGAGCATCAGATTGTTTTTGTTCTGACTTGCACAATTGTCAGCATTCAATTTCGAATAGATGTTGAAAGAGTGACTATATCTGCTATCTCTTGCAAATAAAAAAACAAGTGGTTGCCTGTATTTCACCTTGATCAGCCCAAAACACCACTCTGGTGCAAACTTTGTGTGTCCAACAAGCAGAAAAAAAAGCACTGAAGATGTGTGCAGTCCAGTGATAATTTGTCATGAGAGATACTGCAGGGTCAGATTGTTTTTGTTGTGGCCTACACAATTATCAGCATTCAGTTTCAAATAGATGTTAATGGAGTGACTATATTGGCAAACTCCTACAAAGCGGAAACAAGGAGGTGCCTGTATTCCATCTTGATCAGCCCAAAAATGCTAGTCTGGTGCAAACTTTGTGTGTCCAACAAGCAGAAAAGAGAGCACCGAAGATGTGTGCAGTCCAGTGAAAATTCGTCATGAGAGATACTTGCAGGATCGTATTGTTTTTGTTGTGGCCTACACAATTGTCAGCATTCAGTTTCAAATAGATGTTAATGGAGTGACTATATCAGCAATCTCCTACAAAGCAGAAAGAAATGGTTGCCTGTATTTCATTTTGATCAGCCCAAAACACCAGTCTGGTGCAAACTTTGTGTGTCCAACAAGCAGAAAGGAAAGAGCGACGGATGTGTGTAGTGCACTGAAAATTCGCCATGAGAGACACTGGAGCATCAGATTGTTTTTGTTCTGACTTGCACAATTGTCAGCATTCAATTTCAAATAGATGTTAATGGAGTGACTATATCAGCAATCTCCTACAAAGCAGAAACAAGGAGGTGCCTATATTCCATCTTGATCAGCCCAAAACACCAGTCTGGTGCAAACTTTGTGTGTCCAACAATCAGAAAGGAAAGAGCCACGAATGTGTGCAGTCTACTGAAAATTCACCATGAGAGATACTGCAGGATCAGATTGTTCTGTTGTGGCCCCAATATTTCAGCATTCAATTTCTAATGTTGCCTTCAATTCCATCGTTCCTTCAAAACCTCACCTTCGCCTTGCTGTCACAGGCAGGAAGAAGTGTAACATCAGGAGATTTCATACTGGGAATGCACCCTGGAAGTAGGATGCAGTTCTGCATAGCATAGTCCAGAATGAAATGAACAACATCCTTAACTTGTAGTGAGGACAATGATGTCTTTTCGCGCCTTCCACCAGAAGAAAGGTGTGCCCCTTCAGTGGTTTAAAGATTGTTTAGCGGACAGATTTCAATTTATAAGTTGTGATGATGTATACTCTCTGAGTACAAACCATAATACTGGGGTTGTGACGCTGCGCCGCTAAGTCGCTTGTGGCACTCGCGCCAGATATGGCCAGGTGTGCTATGTACAATAGTAACACTTCAGTCTTGGTGGAGTCCTGGCAGTCTCTGCTGCTCCTTATAACTGTTGCTTATCATTCTTGGAAATTTAATCGACGTAAATAAGCACTGAATTGATCAGTTTTTAGTAGTAGCCATGATCAAAAATCATGGGCATACATACTCGAGCAGGATTCAGTGCTTATTTACGTCGATGTAGGGCAATTTGTCAATCAGTTGCAATGAAAACATCTTGACGGAAGAACTTCATAAATTTGAATAACAAAGCAGTACCCGCTGCATGCTATAAGGATTAGAACCAACACTTGCTGTCGGGCGAAAGCTCGGTGGTCTAGTGGAGATGACGCCTGTCCGGTGATCAGGAGGTCGTGGGTTCGAATCCTGCTCGAGTATGTACGCCCATGATTTTTTATCATGGCTACTACTAAAACACTGATCAATTCAGTGCTTATTTACGTCGATATAGGGCAATTTGTCAATTACTCATTAATATTCATGAGGAAAACAATAAAAAACATTAAAATTTTCACAATTTTTGTAAAATCTTGTAGAAAACTTGGGGATATAGCACTGAATTATATTTTATTCTTTTTAGCACTATATAAGAAATATTCAATGATAATATGAAGGGGATATGAGCAAATCTTATATTTTTAACATATTTTCAAAGTTAGTACACTTTCAGACAGCAATTCCACAGCGCAACACATTCTCAGCCATATACCTCAACAATTCAGTTCAGCATTAGGCACGAATAAGGCAATCTTGAGAGTGAATTCTGTGTTTCATCACAGACTGAATAAGTTTTATTTGTAACTACATTTCATTGTGTACATCAATGTCAAATAAAAAAAAAAGTTCAAAAAGAAACATAAAGATTACATAAAATATTGTAATAGATGTCATGTGAGCTGGACAATACAGAATGGATATCTCACAGGGAACAGCATTAATTGCCTTTGAAAACAAATGTGAACTATAACAAACTCTGTGCTACTTTCATATTTGTCACAATAAATTTGAAACACAATCCATTTCTCAAGAGGAAAAACAAATCTATTTCTAACATATTACAGTAAAGCCACGGAACATAATTTGAAACTGCCTGTAAGTTCCGAGCATCATAAATTCTATTTCTCACAACTGTGTAAATGAGCTGAAGTCCATGGTAATTTGACTACTAAATGGTTTCAGAGAGTATCCACATTGAATCATATAAGCTATTTAAGTATCTTTCATATCAAATAATGGCAAAGGATACACGTTGATTGCACAGGAGGGATTCATGCAGGCATTCGATGGTTCGCATTGCATGCAGTCATGACGAATCTGTATTATATATGTAAAATAAATGACATGTTAGCATGCATGTTAGGAAGTACATGTAGCTGTGATGCAGTCTATGTTAGACAGAATGTAGCATCACTGTTCACAAACATTGAAATGACAAGATAAAACATTATTCAGTACATGTTGATGAATGAAGAGTGAATCGTGAATGGGAGCTGGCAAACATCAACTTGGGTCAGTCATAAAACACATATAGCATAATCTTCCTATGGTTTTGAAGGTGATATCCCCTGTCCCCCCTCCCCCTCCCCTCCCCATACCCAACAAAAATCAAGGGAATTATTTATCATTCCTCTTTGACAAAATAACTTGCAGAATTGGAAAAAAAAAATTTTCATGTGCAATAGTGATACAATCCCTCTTGAAATTGTGACAAAAATGTTTGTCACATATACTACAAAATGTCCTAACTTTCCTCTCCTTCCCCCGCCCTCTTACCGATTGCTCTGTGTGGTAACACCATCCACAATTTCTTGCTTCACTCTTGTTATTTAAGATATATTCATGATGCCCTTCCCCTTCCTCTTCCTCTTCCAAACCTGATTTACATTTATCTTCCTTTCCAAACTGTGCCAGCTGTGAAACCAATTCTTCTCGAAAATCTAATTGACCATATGTACTTTTACGTTGTAAGCCTTCAGCAGTTTGTTGTTTTGCACAGGATGTAAACATTGTATAGGAATTTATTACAGCAATATCAATGAGATGAAAAAAAAATTGTCTTCCACCACCTGTTTACTTTGCAGAGAACATTGTATTTACCTATAAGTTGATCAGATAGATCAACACCTCCCATATATTTATTATAATCTCTAACAGCTACAGGTCGTTTAATATTTTGAGTTTCAAATTTTCCATTAATTATTACTTTTCTGTTAACAAAGTCAAAATCATTAGCATTATGAATTGATGTCATTACTGTTACAAGTCTCTTATCTTTCCATTGTACTATTAGCTTATTTCCATCCCGAAACCACCACATATCCCCCCTTTTAGATATTTTGTTCCATTGCTGGTCTGTTGTTTTGAACTGTACTGGATAGCCAAGCCTTCCCTTTTGTGTGGTGCCACATGCTAAATATCCTTTTTCAAATAAATCATCAATAAGAGGGCCTATTGTAAAAAAAAATTATCAAAATATACATGGTATCTATCATTCCTTAGTGATTCACAAAGTTTCATAACAACTTGATAACCCAATCCCTTCCCACGCTCTGTCTTTGTCTTCTTCCCCTTCCCCCCAGTATAAATATCAAAGTCAATTGTATACCCAGTTGATGACTCTGCCAGCACCCAAACTTTAATCCCAAATTTAACTGGTTTATTCTTTATATATTGTCGGATTCCTGATCTTCCCTTTGACTTCACCATTCGTTCATCTACGGACACATTTTGGGAAGGAACATAGGATTCTCTACATAAAGTTTTAAAATGACTGACCAGAAAGTCTACTTTTCGTAATCTATTTTTCTTGTCACCCTCAGTGTTGGGGTCTACAATATGTAGGAAAGCACTAATGGCTTTGAATCTTTTGAGGGACATGACAGATCGTGGAAAAGGAAAATTGTAAATACGATTTTGGGACCAGAGGTTAGGGAGACGAGAAACACGAACGAGGCCAATGTATATGATGAGACTGATGTAGTGATAGAATTCATCTGGTGTCAGGGGTTCCCAATTGTAGGATTTTTTTTCATGCATGTGGGAGTTGGCATATGTATTTGTGAAATTACATATTTCAGTTACAATAGCTACAGAAAAGTACAGCTGAAAAAAACTGAAGGCAGAAGTAAAACTTCTTGCTCCAATTCGGGTCATTATGGATGGAAGATTTGGTCCATTGCACTTGGCAGACACAAACTGTGGTTGTCTCGGCTGGCCATCATCTGCACTGTTGTATGTATTGAAGGTGGTTGGACTTTGAATGAAAAGGAAACAGAAAATGAATTATGTAGATCAATTTATTTGCAAACATCTAAGTGAGAATTGGACAAGAGTACAAAGTTAATAATAAGCCATGTGATTTGTGGTGTTACTGAAGATCCTCACCTTGCACAAGCATCTCCACTCCCAGATTTCCTTTTCTTCGAAGCTGTTGTCCCATGGCCATGCTTTGGAATTTTCTTCCTAGAAGTAGAAAAAAGAGCAAGTTACATTTACTCCAGTAAATCTACATCTGTAACTTCATATTACAGTATGAGATAAATGTCTTGTGCTGACAAGAGCCCAACATGTTTTTATACCTTCCTTCTTCGATGTAAGAACATGCGTAGTTGCAGAGATTATGCAGTGAATGTCGCTTGTAGCTGTGTTTGTTTAGTCTACTGTGCATGTTTCCTTTTACTGGACAAAACATCTTGGCAGAAAGTTTTCATACCAGCCATATGCACACAAGTATAGTAGGCCTGTTATGTGTGTTTCTTTTTTTTTCAGGCATCCGTTAGACCTACTTCTGAACAAGCTCTAGATCCTAGTTGAATTTCATACATTTACCTCACCTGTTCATGGCTATAACTATCATTGATGGCTAGGCATATCACACAGGATAGGGTTAGAGTACCGTTACTGCATTATTAGCACCCAGTCAGTGAAAAGAACTGGAATTCTTACATTTCTTCCACATTAATGAAGTGAAAATCACAACAGGAAGCAGTAAATTCCAATGTTGACTCACCTTTTGGTCTTCTTTTGAGATGATGATTCCCACTCACTTGAATCACTATGAGTGGGACTACTATCAGCCAGATCGTTGTCACTGGAGAGATCAGTATCGGATTCTGACAAACTTTGTGAAAATGCATCAACAGAATCACTTGAATCCATAGAAAATTCACTTTCTGAATATATTTCACTATCAGAAAGATCCTTTGAAGCCATTTTGGTAGTATTCAGACGGGTTTCAGATCGCAATTCACACACGCTGTCAGCACACACCAGCAAGCAGCACTGTGAGAAGGCTCACAGACCAGCAGTGGAATTTTCCATGCACATTGTCACATGCATCTTTTTCAAAGGCCTAGGGGGATGCTTGACTAGTGTCATCTATGTTGAAATTTGGTAAGCAGAACATTTGAAGTGTGTTCTATCTGCCAGTCTTTGGTTTAGCTCAATCGGAGCTGGGTAAGACCTTGAAAACTGATACCAAATAAATCAATGTTTAGTCGCAACACTGTTTCGACAAGATCACACAGGATGCCTGTGTACAGTCAATGGGGCTCCATGTGTGTGTGTTAAAGGCAGGTACTGGTGAGGGTTAAGGTTTTGTGGTATCAACATCTGGCAGTGGATCAGATGTTGATATCACAAAATGCAAAATGTTGACAAGGCTACCTTCTTCCCTGGCCTTGCAGCATTGCAGCATGGCAGTGGATCTTTCCAGAGTTTGCGAAATGTTGACAAGGCTACCTTCTTCCCTGGCATTGCAACCCTGCAGCGTGGCGGTAGATCTTTCCAGAGTTTGCGAAATGTTGACAAGGCTACCTTCTTCCCTGGCATTGCAACCCTGCAGCGTGGCGGTAGACCTTTCCAGAGTTTGCGAAATGTTGACAAGGCTACTTTCTTCCCTCGAATAAGACAGTGGTCGGATATTGCTTGAACGCTCGATGTACGGGCATCGTAACGGCCCTGTAATGGATATGTGAAGGCCCCTTTATTTACCAAGAAAAATCGCCTAATATCTCCTTGGCCTAACTAGCTCCACCTACAGACCACTACTTAGAAGCCGCGAGAATGGCAGGTTATTTTGCCACATAAAAACAAACAAACAAACAAAATTACTTTAAGGGGCCTTCACATATCCATTACGGGGTCCGTACAGCGCCCGAACAACGAGCGCTGAAACAATACCAGATCAATGTCTTATTCGATGACTATCACCTGGGATATCTCATGGCCGATCCTCACCACACCCTAAATTTCTCTGTGCTACAATGTATCCTATACTATTCCAACAGATTTTCCCAATTTATTATTATATAGTAAATATACTAAACCTTGTTACTTACTGATTATGCCCTTGACTTTCTGACTGTCCAAAGGAGGTTTGGCCTGGCCAGATGAATTTTTGCCTCCAGCGAGTGAGTTGTTGATCAGTGCATCTCTGCCGAAGACAGCAAGCATGAGATCACAGGTATACTTGCGGTAGTCGGAGCTGTTGCAATTTCTGAGGGTTCCTCTCGCAATCACCAAGTCTGGGGATATGGTTACATGGGTCTGCAAATATGAACAAACATGAAATAAGAACAAGGATCTTTACCCCTTTGGTTATATTTGGCAGGTTATTTTGCCACATAAAAACAAACAAACAAACAAAATTACTTTAAGGGGCCTTCACATATCCATTACGGGGCCCGTACAGCGCCCGAACAACGAGCGCTCAAACAATACCAGATCAATGTCTTATTCGATGACTATCACCTGGGATATCTCATGGCCGATCCTCACCACACCCTAAATTTCTCTGTGCTACAATGTATCCTTTACTATTCCAACAGATTTTCCCAATTTATTATTATATAGTAAATATACTAAACCTTGTTACTTACTGATTATGCCCTTGACTTTCTGACTGTCCAAAGGAGGTTTGGCCTGGCCAGATGAATTTTTGCCTCCAGCGAGTGAGTTGTTGATCAGTGCATCTCTGCCGAAGACAGCAAGCATGAGATCACAGGTATACTTGCGGTAGTCGGAGCTGTTGCAATTTCTGAGGGTTCCTCTCGCAATCACCAAGTCTGGGGATATGGTTACATGGGTCTGCAAATATGAACAAACATGAAATAAGAACAAGGATCTTTACCCCTTTGCTTTTTGACAAAATAGAGATCCGCATATATAGCTAAATAAAAAAAAATAATATATATATATTTTTTTTTCAAACTGCAAAGAATTGAAAGTCCAAAGCATTCAATTTTTCACCATAAAAGGCTGGGGTGGGGGGGGGGGGTGGAATCCGCCACCCCCTAGACGTTGAGCATGATAAGTCCGTAACGCGAAATGCTACCGCTGCGAGATTTCATGACTTTTTTCTTTCACTCATTGTGCAACTTTTGAGACCAAATTCAGCGCACTTCCACAGTTCCACATAAGGTCACGAAGACACGCCCCTTAAAAAAGAATTTGTCAAGCCCAAAATTGCTCAACAACTTTATGTAACTATACAATTTTGTAGAGCACATTTGCCTCAACCAGCATGCAAATTTTTGCGGCGATCGCACACTCGTCAGCCAAGATCTGAGAGGAGGGGGGAGGGGGTGACTGGTCTATTGTGGGGTAAATGAAAGTGACTTTCACGTACCTTGACTGTTCTTGACAAATCCTGCATTTCACCCTTGAAATCTTTGAAGGTGTCAATAAACTTTGGCACACCTGAAATTAGAAAATGTAAATTATGTTAATTACAATGAACAAGGGATATTCAGATCAATGAATAAACAATCTACTCCCGCTACTTTTAGTATACCATACTAAAAGACTTTGGCCATATTGGAAAAAGTATTTGCAACTGACTTACATTCAACTGGAACTAGCATGGCATCAACTACTAGTAGAATGTTTGAATATGAATTATGTAATTTCAAATCATTATATAACTAGTAACACCAAAAACATAGAAGTTGGTGGCCCCCAAAACAAAGCTTAACATAGAGTTATGTACTTTCATGACAGCAATTTTGGTTGCCCCATAGAGGCACCAGAATCAATCTTTAATCACAAGGGCAATTCCACGATAAAGTGGACATGACCACCATATTTTCAAGATGGTCAAATGTTTGGTGTCAAATTAAAGCTAAAAGACTGATTTTTTTCATTCTGACGATAAAAATGAAAGATAATGTCATTAAGAAGTCAAGATATGTAAAACAATTAGCAATTTTGATTTTTTGTTAAATTTCTGAAATTACCATTACATTTAAATATGTGTAGCAGATATTCTTGTGAATAGATGCATACAATCTATGTATTTTGAGAGTTAAAGGGCTGAATGACAGAATAGGTTCACAAAATTTAAAAAATTCCTATGTGATATGCTTCAGTGAACATTGAAATCATCATAAAAGATAATGTCTCGGTGTTACAGTAAAAACATATGTTTTTAGAATTATATGAAAACTACACAAACAAAAATAAAATCATTTAGTGTCCAAATCATCCCCACATTGGACTACTATGAACAAGTACTTGCATGTTCATAAGTCATTTTGTTATTAAATTAAAAGTACCTAGATTGTGTCACGGTGTTACAGTATTACCGTAACACCGCAGTGAGTACTGCAAGTACCTCGAAGGTATTGCGATTACTGCCGTACTACCATAGACGTACTGCAGTACTACCTCAAAAGTACTGCAAAAATACTATGATTACTGCAGGTACCTCAAAAGTACTACGAGTACTGCAATAATACTGCAGTATTTCCTGCAGTACTTGAAGTACTTTTTCACAAGGGAGTTGAGATGTGGTGGTATCCGGTCGACGGGACCGAATGCCAGACTTGTTCCACAGGGCAATGGCAGGCAGAGGATCAAAATTCACAACATCTTTACTGTGCAGCTGGATGATGAGTGATGATGTGTGCAGTGCCTTGTACATTCTCTCACCTACATGCCCTACACAGTCTACCTTATGAATCTCACGACCCTCCCCATACACATCCCTAACAGCATTGAATGAACTACTATCCCCATCACACAGCATATACCTGTATCTTATCTTATACTTACTAACTTACCTTTTCCACATTATTACTGCTGCATCTACTTCCATTTTACCACTACTCCCCTTATGATTACGTAAACACCTATCCTCATGCCCAGCCCACCATGTTTTGTATGTGTCTTTCGTCTTATTCCACCCCTTCCTAACTTCACACTCCTGACAAACCTTTGACAGAACTTCCCTATCTATTACGTCCCCAGTATGGAAAGAAATAACTGCCCCCACCCCTTGATTCGATACGTGCCCCCTCCTGTGCCACGTTCAATCATACGACACTGCCACATCCACGACATCGCCAGTCAGCGTAGGGTTGCTCTCCATTGCCTTGTCCCTCAGGCGCTTGGCAGCCTCGGACATTTGGTCCTCGCAGGTCCTTGATAGGCAAAATGAAAACAAAATACAATTTATCCTACGGATTAATGTTTTCACATGACAAGAGAAAAATGTGACAAAGGGGGTTTTAAAGGGAGGTAATTTTATAGAAGGTGTAGAAACACACCATTGAGATGGTGGTCCTTGCCCTCCATGGTTCCTTTTCTCTTGTACTCACACCAAGAATTAGCCCCATCAGGGCAGTACTGGTGACGGGTACTGTCATCCTGCTTGACAGAATGATACAGTACAGCCATTACTGCCTTCTGCATCTTTTCCAGCCCCCTCTTCACTATGGATTGCACTTGGGTCCCTGTTGTTATTAATCGCATTCCTGTAGTACTTACTGAATTTGCCTACTGTCCCACCCCTGTCATCCTATTCTTCCTCCTATTTGCATTTCGAAAAACTAGATATGTCAATAGCCGGCAAGGAATCCCATACGATAAACGCTGAGCCTTCTAAGCATGAGGGGAGAAGCTTTGCCAAATCAATTTGGCTACCGCCTGGCCACGCTTTAGCCGCGACTTCCAATCTTCTACACTAATGAGAGAAATCTTCTCTCCCATCGCCACTGAAAGGAGGAGGAAGATCGACATGAATAAGGGTTTGGAGGTGGTAGAAGACATTGATGTTGTAGGAATGGGGTGTTCAGTGGCCTTTGTTGGATGTGAAAAAAAGGTAAGAATAAGAAGGAAATTACTAGCGTATTATAAACACCAACTTAAAGGACTACACAGCAGAGATACAAGGGAGAGAGAAGAGAGGAACAGAAGAGGAGAACAAAAATATGCAGATGTGAATAAAAATGATAAGATTCGCCACAGGACAAGCTAGATAACTCACGATAATTCTTGTGCAGATGACAAGCAAGCGATGGAAGGGCATCCACAAAGACAAAGTGCAGAGTCCACTCCTCTTTCCCCTCCCTGGTAAAAGTGTGTAGTTCCGCGCTTTCGTGATATATTGTGGCATTGTCTTTTGTCTAAAGAACGATTTGATGAGAAATTATGAGTCAGTACCCTGGTTAGCCTTTTCCCTAAGTTCTTTGCTCCATGCCAGATGTCCCATGAGTGGTACATCCTCGGCTCATTGATTTCTGAAAAGAGATGTTATATACCAATAATTTAGCATTTGCATTGTCACAGAGAATGAAATATTGCTGGCATGTTACCAGTTCTGTAATGGAGGAAAAAGGTGCATATTGAAAGAACCAATTTGAAAATTAGGACTTTTGCATGGACTACAATGTCTCCTATAAAAAAGAATTACAAAATGATAATGAATGACTGTCGTGTCTGGTGTGGTCTTCCATCACGTGCGAATCCATGCCACCTGCTTATCCTGTGTAGTCTTGTTAGATTGGTTTTTGTGTGCATCATACCATTTGCCAAATTCTTCTTCCTTCAGACATTTCTTCTGTTTGATACACATATTAAACTCAGTAAGGGGATGTCGGCACAAAAGATTCTTGGACGAGTTTGCACAGGACACAGCGGTAACAGGCCACCTATTGTATCGTGGTGTGTGTTTTGTAAGAATGGTGAATCTGAGATTGTATATGGCAGCCACAAGTTGAAAAGTGAAGATGGTAGGACCATGTGCTCGATCCTCAGGGTCTATACATGCCTGCTGTATGGGACTAATGGAGATCCTGCTCACATTATATCAAGTACTGTCCCCTCTCCAAGGAGCAGGAGTCCGGATTTTCACCAAGAATCAAGAACCTCGACTAGACAGAGGAGGTCCTCTTCCAGAGTTAGTGCTGAATTGAATTGGACGTCGCTTAACTCTATAATTTGACTGCGTATTGGTTTCTTTTCTTTAGTTAATATTAATTGTGCTCCTTTCCATCATTACGGCTGAAGCAGGAAAGCAGTGTCGGTGACCTCGGAAGAGAACGAGGGACATTTTTAGTTTTTTTGATTCCTTTTTGTATCTCTTTCTTACTTATATTTTGCTGTAAGTTTACCTTATCAGTATGCATAACACTTAATTAAGAAAAAGTAATAAAACAATATCCTAAAATCTAATATGTTGAATTCCTCCTCCAACATTCCAGCAGTCAATATGCAAATACATATCATAAATTAATAAGTGAAATGGTTAAAACATACAGAACTAAGCAGTAAATGAATATAAATCATGAATTGATATTAAAAGTTAATAAGATAAATTAATTATTGCATAAATATAAAACAAATATACACAGTAATACTGAAATGACCTAACATGCACCCGTCCCATATGTTTCCCCCTCCTGCTCCAGATGTTCTTCTTTTACCCTTGTCCTTTGCTTCCTAAGTGCTTCCCTTTTCTTTTTAGCTACCACCCCTGCTTCATATTCTGCCCTCTGAACCCTCTTCCTATCTTTAGCTAGAGCAGATGAGATCATGTGAGTACCTACCTTCAGGTTCAGCTTGTCAAATACTCTCTAGCGACTTTCTTGAGCACCGCAGTTGAATGCGAGTGAAGCAAGATTCACTGCAATCTGCACTGCTCGTTGGCCCCTCCACAGGTGTTTAGGACAGCGCTGCCAAGTGAGAGCATTGAAGCTCTCATTTTGGTTTTGTGATGACCAGGAAGGCACTTCAAGAGAAGGTCTTCGGCACTGAGTCGCTTGAATGTCGGTGACAGGAGGTCTAGGAACACACCATCGAGGTGGTGGGCCTTATCCTCCATACTACCATTTCTTTTGTACTCACACCATGACTGATCTCCATAGGGGCAGTACTGGTGACGGGCGCTGTCATCCTGTTTGACAGAATGATACAGTACAGCCATTACTGCCTTCTGCATTTTTTCTACCCCCTTTTCCCTCCCTTCTACACTATGTATTGCCCCTGGGTCCCTGTTATCATATATTGCATTCCTATAATACTTGTTAAGTCTACCTACAGTCCCATTCTCAACCCCCCCCCCCCCCCCCCCCGTTAGCCTGCTTGCTTTCCTCTCAACTGCCACCCCATCCTCTAATTGCTTACCACGGTTTTCCTTCCTAATATTATCTTACGCCTTATACATCCTCTTCCCTATGTGCCCGATGCATTCTGATCTCATTACCTTGTGTCCCTCCCCATATGTGTCCTTGACCATGTTATATGCCTTACTGTCCCCATCCCCTATCATGTACTTGTACCTAAGTTTATGTTTGGAAATTGACCTACCCCATAATATACCTGCTGCTTCACACTCCATGCTATTACTTGATCCCTTGTGATTTAATGTACAACTATCCTTGTGTCCCTCCCGCCATTCTATGTATTCTACGCTATCCCTATCTTCACCCTCCGCCTTGAACATTCCTTACAATATTTACACTTTACCACACTATCTAAGACCTTCCCCGTATCTATGCTAATCACCACCCCCATCCCTACATTAGATGTATATCCCCTTTTGTGCCAAGTCCCATCGAAAGAAACACTGACATCAATAACCGAGTCTTCCGTCAAGGTGGGATCCTCCTCCATAATGGCCTCCCTCAGTTCCTAGGTGGCCTCCCTCTACTGCTCCTCACATGCCTGCAAATTTACAAAGAAAGAAAATATAGATTCTTATTAGCTGTAATAAAAAGCAGTTATATACATGTTAAACTAAGAGGTATAAAGAGCCATACACACCATAGTGGTTCCATCTTTCAAGCGAGTTATGTGCTCATCAAATGCCCTTGCAGAGATGGGGGGTGATGTTCCGAGGATTGTGGTGAGCATCGTCAGCCCCTCCCTCCCGAGTCCCACTTCAGCTGCCCCTAGCACTGACCTCCTGTTGATGTCTGACACCTTGCCATCACAGGTGGGAGATGAGTGAAAAGTTGTTGACTTCTCACATCTCCAGCATGATACTGTGATGACAAGGGCTAGACCGGCACGCTGTGACTCTTCATGGGTCAGGACAATGTCACCTAAATTAAAGTATACCAAAATAAAAAGAAAAATGATTATATGTCATCCTTAAGTTATGATGTCAACTTGTCATAATGGACTTTTCACATTTATATTTTCAAAATTACCAGTCCTATGTCAGGAAGTACTTATATACAGGATTTATCATGCAAGAATGTAATTGAACCATAAAGCCTTGGGCTCTGACTAGCAGAAAAATTTTTGAAATGATTTTTTCTTACAATATCCTACCCCCTCTTTCACCATTAAAAATAATGAAAAAATCATCAAAGTCACATCTCCTAAAATGGTTCCATAGATTATCTATACTTGTGTATGTTTGTGCCATTCGTACCTATCATTAACTTCATCTAAGTATCTGCCGCAGGTACACGTCGCCTCCTGTTATGTCCCCCGATGTGCAAACGGGCAATAAGAATTGTTCTCAAGACTGCCCAGTGTAGACAGGCAGGCTGGAAATCTTTGTGTTCTGTGATGCACCAGATGTCCCTGTCTCTGTCCAAAAATCTCTCACAGTTTGTCCCTTCATGGCAGCATTGGCACTGCAAAGCCTTGCTTTCAAGGAGCGGGCATCTGTAATCACTTCGGCCACCTCCAGCCCCTTTTGGCAAATGGCCGCCAGACCCTGGACGAAAGCCTTTGCTTCCATTACTGGACTTTTCATTTGTGCTTGTCTCTTGTCCATGAATTCCATGTGGATTACGTCCAGGGTCTGGTGGTCCATGAAGGTATAGGTGAGGTACTGGGCGCTGTGGCCTGGGCTGTCGTTTCTTTCATTACCCTGGACGAAAGCCTTTGCTTCCATTACTGGACTTTTCATTTGTGCTTGTCTCTTGTCCATGAATTCCATGTGGATTACGTCCAGGGTCTGGTGGTCCATGAAGGTATAGGTGAGGTACTGGGCGCTGTGGCCTGGGCTGTCGTTTCTTCCATTACCCTGGACGAAAGCCTTTGCTTCCATTACTGGACTTTTCATTTGTGCTTGTCTCTTGTCCATGAATTCCATGTGGATTACGTCCAGGGTCTGGTGGTCCATGAAGGTATAGGTGAGGTACTGGGCGCTGTGGCCTGGGCTGTCGTTTCTTCCATTACCCTGAATGAAAGCCTTTGCTTCCATTACTGGACTTTTCATTTGTGCTTGTCTCTTGTCCATGAATTCCATGTGGATTACGTCCAGGGTCTGGTGGTCCATGAAGGTATAGGTGAGGTACTGGGCGCTGTGGCCTGGGCTGTCGTTTCTTCCATTACCCTGGACGAAAGCCTTTGCTTCCATTACTGGACTTTTCATTTGTGCTTGTCTCTTGTCCATGAATTCCATGTGGATTACGTCCAGGGTCTGGTGGTCCGTGAAGGTATAGGTGAGGTACTGGGCGCTGTGACCTGGGCTGTCGTTTCTTCCATTACCCTGGACGAAAGCCTTTGCTTCCATTACTGGACTTTTCATTTGTGCTTGTATCTTGTCCATGAATTCCATGTGGATTACGTCCAGGGTCTGGTGGTCCGTGAAGGTATAGGTGAGGTACTGGGCGCTGTGGCCTGGGCTGTCGTTTCTTCCATCACCCTGGACGAAAGCTTTGCCTCCATTACTGGACTTTTCATTTGTGCTTGTCTCTTGTCCATGAATTCCATGTGGATTACGTCCAGGGTCTGGTGGTCCATAAAGGTGTAAGTCAGGTACTGGGCGCTGTGGCCTGGGCTGTCGTTTCTTTCATCACCTATTCAAAGGGAAAGTGAGCTTGTTACACACACTACACAGTGTCTAAAGAGAGTGATGTACAAGTATGTCCTTTTGAACAACTTTAGCAGTCTTCCATACATGTTTGGGACACCTTTTCCAGATGAGCTGGTTGAAGGCTTCATTCTGGTTCTGGGTGTACCCTGGAAGACATCTTGGGTGAAGACTTTCGTCACTGAGTCCCTGGAACTCGGGCAAGAGGGGTTCAAGAAGCTGCCCATCAAGATGGTGGTCCTTGTCCCCCATCTTGCCATGTTTTCTGTACTCACACCAATCGTCCTCATGGCAGTACTGGTGGCGGATCTTATCATCAACTTTGCAGCTGTGATAGAGAATATCCAATACTGCCCGCTGCAAATCCTGTGTTGCCCTCACCTTTTCTTCAGTATTCCTAATTATCCCCTTGCTAGCTTTACAAATTGTTATTCTATATAACTTACTAAGCCTACCCACTGTCCCCTCATCTGCATTACCATGTAAACACCCTGTCTCACGTCCAGCCCCCCGCTTATTTAGCAACTTCCTAAACTCCTGACTATGGCTATCGCTCTTCGTAAACTTATCCAAATGATTAAACATATGCTTCCCCACATGCCCTACACAATCTAACTTCTCTACTTTATGACCCTCCCCATATGTTTCCTCTACTGCATTGAATGCCTTACTATCCCCATCACTAACCATGTACTTATACCTTAGCCTATGCTTATCTACTGACCTACCCCATATTGCTACTGCTGCATCTACTTCCATCTTCTCACTAGATCCCTTATGCCCTCCCAAACAGTCGTCCTTATGCCCCTCCCACCAGTTCCTATACTCCTCTGTATCCCTATCCCACCCCTCCTTTAGTTTACATTCCCTACAAACCTTAGATGATACCTCCCTGTCTAAGACCTCCCCACTGTCCATGCTAATAACTACCCCCACCCCATGGTTAGATACAAAGCCCCTTTTATGCCATGTGCCATCATAAGATACTGCCACATCCAGCACGAGTCCCACTTCCATGGCTCCAAGTACTGACCGCCGATTGATGGCTGCAGATTGTCTGGCACCCCCTGCTACATTTGGTGATGTTCTGAATGTGTGCTCCATCTTGCAGATGGAGCACCGGAGGACAAGGGTGCTGCACAGTCCATTACGCTGCTGGTCAGCCTCGTCAATCTGCAGGAAAGCTGCATACAATGAAAGAAATATGCAAGCTATGTACTGTAGTATTTGTACTTTATATAGAACTGAAGGAAAGGATATGACAATTAAAAAGAATACTTATGTTAATCCTAATCAAATGATACTTATGTTAATCCTAATGATAACATTCTTACCTGCTCTCTTTGCATCTAGAAATACAATAGCCACTTGGTCTAACCATCATAATACCACCAGAGAGCCATGTCACAATAATCCTGGCATGACAAATGGATGTGAGCTTTCCCTGACATAGTATGAAATAAATTACATACAAATTATGCAGATAAAACAAAATTACTAGAGAACCTAATCATACATTCTATCTGATCAAATATTAGCAGCGAGTTGTTACTTTTTCAGAGTCAGAACCTTGGATATGGCCTACGTAAAAAAAAAAAAGATACTGCTGACAGTATTTACTGACATTTCCTTTCTTTCTGACTGTTGACTAAATTGACCAGGTCTGTTCCTGAACACTGCACTGACATTGAACAATTACAACATCTACATAAATAAAGATGATAAACAATGCAAGCTCACTTACCTACTGGGCAAGAATGGCCCTTGAATTCCTCTGAGCTTTACTGAGGAGCCGCTTGTTGACAATGATGTTCTCAGGCTCTGGATCGGGTAGGGTTGGGGGATTTTCAGCACACAAAAGTCTATGTGTGGGACTGTGTTGTGAAGAAAGCTTTCTCCTGGAAGCAGTGTCCTCCTCAGGTGTAGCAGTTGCTCCAAGCTTCATTTTCTTCACAACATGTGCTGAAATCCCCCTGAAACCCTTTTTAGCTCACCTGAGCCAAAGGCTCAAGTGAGCTATTGCGATCGCCCTTTGTTCTTGTAATAGCTGCCCTTTCTTTTTCCCATGATAGTGGTTTTGTTTCGAATACAGCGATAACACGGCAGAAACTGAAAGTCATATGAAGAGCCACAGCAAAGGCATGGGACAGAGAGAGATCTTGTCTGTCACATTCCTCCCACTAGATGCCAGCATATTGTTTTCAGTGCCTCTAGGCCTCATGCTTCTTTTCCGGGCTCCCATAGAAACCTGTGTTAAATGCAGCATATTCCATGAATCATAAATAAATTAATCGAATCATAGAAATTTTTTAAATTGAAGGAGATGAAGGGAAATTTTCTCTGCTTTCAAGCAAACTACATATTTTGGAATGTTTGCCAGCTCTAAAAAAAGTTAAGAGCCTCCATACAAGACTAGTCATCCAGTCACTCTCAAAAATGATAAAAATAGCAAATTACCTCATACATCAATAAAAAGTCATTAAAAATACAAAAACCCTGATTCATTCAACTTCTTCATAACCTGCAAAAGCTCCTGTCCTCAAGCAATGTCAAACACTACCAAAAGTGGCAATTTTCCGTTTGACTGATTTTTAACTATTTTTTTCGGTAAAAAATAACATTACCTCATCTTTGTACTGCCTTCTTGGTAGGCAATGCGCGAGTTGAATTAGGAGCGTGAGGCCTATAGAGCAGTCAAGTTCTTCCAAACACTTTTTTAATGCTTTCATCTTGTAGAAATATCAATTCCGACTACAACGATATAAAACTTTCTACATTTCATGCTTGTTTTCAGCAGAGTGGACCCCATCAAGCTACAATGCACCATGTACTGAAATCCAATCAATGCACCCTTACTGGCATTATACCTTGGGTTCGGTGAAATTGGATGTAGGACCCAAATAGACAATAATGCAATGACATTCATTCAGTCCAATTTGAAGGTTTAAATGCTGGATACCCTGAAAACCTCCCAAAATATCAAAATAATTATTCATAACACTTATCAAGGTAAATATTTAAGTTTAATGAGCAAGAAAGGGAAATTCAATTTCACTGTTCCATGGAGCATTTGAGCCCACCACCAGGCCATATGATGTACTTTTACAATATAATAATATCAATGTAAAACTCAATATAAGGTAGGGATTAGAGTTCACAGAAGTTAGTATATGAAGGATAGAATGGGATGGGATGGGAAATTGGGGGGGGGGGGGGGGGGTTCCAGGACATGCCTACAGAATGGCCCTACATAAGGGCAACAACAGAGAGCATGAGTACAGGTTTATACATTTTATGTTTTGTGGGGTTAGTTAGACGCTTGACTGCTTGGATCTGGAGTCAGAATGCAAGTGTTCTTTATTCACTGTTCTCCAGTATTATTATTCCAACACATTTACATGGTCACAGCCTTATTGACTCGGCCTGTAAAAAGCCAGCATACCACTGGATCATCACCCGCACTCTTGTCCGTCTTAATTTCTAACTGTTTGGAATAATGTTTGCTCCACTCTTCTGCATTCATATCCAAATTCTTCTTGCTTGTCGCCATAAAACAACCCCCCCCCAAAAAAAAAAAAAAACAACAACAACAACAACAACAACAACAACAACAACAACAACAACAACAACAACAACACTGTGCTAGAGGCAAAGACCCATGCATCTTCAGAGAGTGTATCTGAAGCCATCTTGGGAGGAGAGCTGAGGGGCTGGCCTCCATGGTGAAGAGGGAGAGGGTTCGCATGGCGTGTGTGTCCATGAAGAGAAACTAACTGCTGCATCCACTGCTCTACATATGATGCCTATTCTTTTGGTGTATGGCCTTGCATCGTGCATCTGTTTTCCCTTCAGAATCCAGGCGTCCAACTGTGACTTACCTTACCTTCTCTGGTACTGAGAAGTAGGCCCTACTGTGGCAGCCAGGTTGTCATTTTCCAGATAAAGATGCAACAGGTTAGTGTTTTTGTGTTATAGAGTGGCTGGTTTTAAGTGACGTACAGATAGATGACTTGTAGACAACTGACAACATGATATTCAGTTAATAAATCATGCAGGAGAACTTACTACTGATGTACACACTTGTACACAAATCTATACACACACGCAACAAATCAGGACGACACTGATTAACACAGCTTCTCAAGTATGGGCACTTAATGCCCACAAATACCATAATACTGAGCCCCTGCATTCTGCATTCTGCATTCAATCACTTGTTTGTTGTTTTCTGATGAATTCTTAAACTTTAATCCTTTCCTCACCATTGTGTAGTGATCATGTGATTCCTGTTCCATAAAACATATGATGCACCAGGAAGTCAGACAGTACCGGTACACTTCACAAAAACATCTAAAGAATCCACAAATTTAGCTCAAGTTTCATGCCCCAAGTTTCCACATGGAGGCAGCCATGTAGTCAGTGGAAGTGCATTGACACTAGCTTATTTCTACTCCTTGAAACCAGCAGAGGGCAGCATGCATGGTTATTCAGCTCGTGTACACTTGTCTGCACCAGTAATTCACCCTTATATTCTCACAAAGTCATGGGATAATATGTGCAATTCAGTGCAATCACCCGTGTTGGCTGTGCTTTGAATTGGAATAGCCCCCTCTTGTGGCATTCCGTGTTAATATTCAGGGACTTTGGACATCTTTGACTATTGAGTAAAGTATCATGCATACACATTCTGTGCCAGAATTTATGTTGCCATATTGTATTGCTTGTTTATGGCAAATTTTGGGGCAGAGTTATCTTTTATTTAAGTGTTCTCAAAGATCATATTGAATTGGAGGGTAATGCACATTGGAAACAGAAAATAACTCGACATCCCTGAAATAACCCTTTTGTCCTGAGTATTTAAAGAAACTTCACTACCTAGCTTCTATAGAAATATATACCCGTACATATGAATTGTACTTTAAAGGCAGTCATCATGTAAAAATGATATATTACTGTCAGTATACACTATCATTAAGTCTATGCTTTAATTAAAGAAAGCCAATTACCATGCAACAACAATATCTTTGATCACAAAACTTTGAATTGATGTTAGCTTTATTATCCCATAGGACTTTGAATGCACACTATGCCATAATGTTGGTGCATATACGAGTAAAGTACAAGTGAGAAACCTCAACTTATAGATGATTCAACCTAAGAACTGTACTAAGCTTAAAAAAAAAAAGCATATGGCCATCATTTTGTAATTAATGAAAATGATTGCTGAGCTTTGCTTATACCCTTTGACTTGTCAGAGGTATTGAAATGACCAAAGGTATTGAAAGGTCAAAGATTTTGCCTTACAATTTGTTGCCATGGTAATTGACGTTACATACTGGTATCTGACATTTCTGTATTTGACATTACACTTTGAAGCGTCCATGTTGACTCAACAGTATGATGAATATCCTTATATCGTCTGTTGAGAATGAGAAGGGCGTTAAGTTATCTTGAACACTATGGGTTTTGTGACAACTTAACGCCCTTATCATTCTCAACCGACGATATGTGGTGATAAAAGGAAGGCATACAGCTCACTGTCTTTGTCCAATAAAGTTGAAAAAATCCTTGTGTTTGGTCACAGCCATGCAACCAGCCCTTTCTCTTTTTTGTTTTTGTTTTCATGTTTTTTTTTTAAAGGTCTTCTCTGGTAACTCCATTAAAATTGTTATTTAGAATTCTAGTAAAATGGATATACTGGGAGTAATTTAGGTGTCGATGCACTCTTTTACCATTAAGTTGTAGTTATACTTTGGGAGCCATTCTGTAAATCTGAATGGCTGCCTTCATGGAAAAATGTGATGAGTTTAAAATATAACCCGAGTATTGTCTGAAAATATGAGGTATTTGAAACAATATCATTTTGAATGTTTGGCATCTGTGTCCCCATATGTTGTGGAATTGTCCATATGGCTGATTCATTTTGCTCTGACAGCCTGTGAGCACATGCGTGTGTATTTTTAGCCTCATTCATTGAATTTGAGTAGACTTGACGTTAGAAAAACCCTGGATCTTTATCTCCAGTAGCACTCATGAGCAACATGCATGACACAAATGCTGGTACTGCAGTATGGTGCTTTTATCCTTTTTTAAATGTCACTATGAAAGACCCAATTTTCAGTGAACCATGTTTGATTGTAATGTTTAAAAAGAAACAACACTACCTCTAGACTGTGACATGATGTATCTATTAAAAAAGAAAATCCAACAGATGGGCAGTATTGTAAAGTCCCATAATGTATGTGACATATATTGCAAATATTAAGATGATAAATAAATTGAAACAGTTTTCAGCAATATGAAGTTTGATTGATGTGTGTGTCATCTTTGAATGTGTCAAGAAGCTGTACTTGAAATCAATGCACATCTAATATTTTCTAGTTTATATGCACTTTGTTGTCGGCGTCATCAACAATTTGGTGTACTCTCTCTAACTTCCTTTGAGCTTTGAGCTCTGACCACCAAACTTCACACCACAGGTCAAATGTGAATATGGGTGAAGTCTGACAAGGTCAAAGGTCAAAATGTCAATGAACTTTTCCTGATAAGCACTGTACTCAGAGTATTGTGGTATACTCTTAATAACTTTCTACAGCTTTGAGCTATGACCACCAAGCTCACACCACAGATCATAACCTAAAGATGCCGGTCAAATTTGAATATGAATGAAGTCCAACTAGTTCAAAGGTCAAGTGGTCAATGAACTTTATGTGATGAGCACTATACACATGATATTGTGCATTCTCAATAACTTTCTACAGCTCCAAGCTATGACCACCAAATTCGCACACAAAAAAAAACCCAGTTGCAATAGCATTTTATTGAAAAAGGAATAATGAAAAATATACAAAACAGGTAAAATATGTTTTTTCACCTTAACATTTTTTTTTCCAAGCTGAAAAATCCATATCTTGTAAGTGACAGGTTGGCATCTCTAAAAAGGTCCATGAACTTATATTGAAAAACACTATAATCACAAATTGCCATATGCTGGCAAGACCTCGCTTTGCATTTACCCTTTCTCAGAAATATTTGAGCATTAGCCTAATTAATTATTCCGGGGGGGGGGGGGGGGGGATGCAGGATCCTGTGCAAAGACTATAGACATTCAGAATCTTTGTTAAGAATGGGTTAAGACATGATCCTTTATCACTCATAAGATGTGACCAGTATTGTTTTCACTGTACAGGATTAACATCCAATTTTATACTGAATTTTGAAAGTGAAGTTAATGAAATAGCAAGAGTGTATCGTGATTATGACAAAAATGTATCAATGCATTGCATTCTTTGGTGTGATTTAGTGTGCATTTGGCCGTGATAATCCTTCCTCCTCCTCCCCCCCCCCCCCCATGTAAATGGTGCAGTATACAAATTTTATTTTGCATGTTGTGTTTGGTATCAAATAAATTCAGCCCCAAGGGCCAGATAAGCTCTCATATATACAATTTGGGAAAAAATATATATTGTCAAATATTCATGACAATATTTTCAATCAGCCCAAAACAATATGAAAGATCTTAACCTAATTAGAGTCCCACTAATCTTTTTCACGTACACGCATTGCTTCAGTGGCAGTAGAGTAGCAACAATGGACCTATCCAAGCTGCAAAGTCAAGTCACCTAGCCCTCGGGAGAAAGAATATGTCATTATCCAAATTGAGTGGTATAACCTGCACCACCGCTGACAAAATACCTCCTTGAAAGGACCAATAAAGAAAGCAATTATTTGCATGGTTTCATTCATTGTCCAAAAACCGTACACTGATCATTTAAAGTGAACACAATGATAATGATCATTAAAAAAAGAAACAACAACAAAGTAAACTAAGTTTTTATGCCTCCGCAACGAAGTGGCCGGAGGCATTATGTTTTCGGGTCGTCCGTCCGTCCGTCCGTCCGTCCGTCCGTACGTCCGTCCGTACGTCCGTCCGTCCCGTTTTGTTTTTGTCGATATCTCAAGAACCGTGTGGTGGTTTTACATCAAACTTGGTATGAGGGTATATCCTTGGGGGATAATACTTTGTGTGGATTTTAGGGTCACAGGGTCAAAGGTCAAAGGTCACAGGTTATTTTGTGAAAAAAAAATTGAAATTTCATGTTTTTCTCCATATCTCGCAAATGGTTCAAGGTATCTTCATGGAACTTAGTATATATGCTTGTACCAATGGGCAGTGATTATCTAGGGAAGTTGGGGGTCATGGGTCAAAGGTCAGGGGGTCAAAGGTCAAGGTCAACTCCTCAAAATATCACTACTTTCCTTAAAATGCAATATGCCTGAAGGTTTTTTTTTTTTTTTAAACTTGATGTTTGGCATGTATTACCCAATATGTATTTTTGGGGAAGTTTCTTGCCAAAAGGTCAAAGGTCAAAAGGTAAAAGGTCAAGTGAAAGTGCTAAATTGCACTTTTTCCTCCATATCTCGAAAGTAACTCAAGGTATCATCATGAAACTTACATATTTATGCATGTTCTACCTAACAGTGATTTTCTGTGGAACTGTGAGGTCAAAGGTCAAAGACCAGGTTTAGATACACCTGTAATGCTATTTTCCCATTTGATACTGAAATTATACTTTTTCTCAATACCTTGAAAATTACTCAATGCATAAACTTATAAAAGGGTCAAAAGTCAAGTAAAAATCATCAGTTCCCCAAATACCTGCACTCTGACATTTGAATAATTCATCCAATTGAACCTACATGTAGTTCTAGGAAAGTGAACATTCAGCACATTTGTGGCAAACCTGTCATTTTAATATTTTGCCAATTGTGTGAAACTGTCATCACACATTGTCAAGACATTGTACTATAGACCTATTAGGAGAACCATGCATTATGGCGGAGGCATATCAGTCGCCGTAGCGATATATCTAGTTTTAATATATCTTTTGCTGATTGAAATAAAAAAATGGTTGTCCTCAATTTAATTGAGACAAATATACTGTGCTTGTATAAGACTAAGTTTACATAAAGTACAGTTGCATGCAGCAATAATTGAATTTATGTGGACCTATGGGAGTAGGCACTAACAGAGCTATATTTTTATTTCCATAGCAGTGCAAAATGTGTATTATAGTTGTTTATAAAATATGCCAAGAAAGAAAAAATATCTTCTTTCTTTTTCTGAGGTTGTGAGGGGTGATTTCTTTTTCATTTCATGTCAGTACAATACAACATTTGTTGAAATTATGAAAGGAGAAAAGGAGACCATATTTGAAAAAAAAAAAAGTGTGAAATTACTGCAATTTATATACTTGGCAGATTCAGGGGATTGGTAACATTTCATTCCAAAAATGAACAGCAGATACCAGTACTGGAAAAGCCTCATCATAGAGCAGTGTCCATGATTAATATTTTGAGATGTCTTATCAGGGTCTTACTGTGACTTAACCCATCGCATACTGAATTCTGAAATCCCCATAGACGTAATACACAGGCCACCAGATTCCTGTATGGAAGGGGTTAAAAAGGTCACAATTTTATGTCGTATTTGTCTATGTTAGGTTAAGCATTTTCTGAATTGTCGCTTTAGTTTCTCTTTACTCACATAACATACATTTATAGTATGAGCGACCCATTTCCTCAGCATGACGGAAAGCATGCTATCCCAAAGCCTGTATTGCTATGAAAGTGTGACCCATGACATTCAACATCCAGGAGACTAGGGACCACAATGACCTCCCAACTAACACATAGACGACATCTTCAGCAACATCAGCTTCATCAGCACGTGATGTATTTACGCATGTTACTTGCTCGGCAGAAGGGCTGTAAGGCTTGCAGGCTCCCCAAATTACACACACACACACACACACACACACACACGCACGCACATACAAAAATGATTCGTCTCATCACATGAAAAAGCTTTCAAAACTATTTTGAATTATGACAAACAAAAATTTGGTTTTGGGTTGAAATTTCATTCTAGGTCCCTTCTGTGGGCAGACAGTAGCAGTTAGTTTGAAGTTCATGCCATGAGATGGTATATTGGAGAAACACATTCAATTTGTGTGTATGAAGGTAGACAGAATGCTTGTGAAGATACTGATTACAATGGTTGTGTTTGCTGGGTTATGGTGTAGGTATTAGGATTATGAGCCTGATGCTGAAGATGATGATGATGATGATGATGATGATGATGATGATGATGATGATGATGATGATGATGATGATGATGATGATATGGTGATGATGGTGATCATAATGATGTTGATGGTGATGATGATGATAACGATATAAAGGATATGATGATGCTGATGATGATAATATGATGATGATGATATGGTAATGATATAATGATGATGTGATGATAATGATGATGAAGACACAGAAAGCTTTGCACACATTAGTAATGGTATTGATATCCTTTGAAATAATGTCAATTCAAAGGGATTTTCTACCGAGATATTGCATTGCTGTGTATGAAGACAGAAAAATCAAAGAAGTAGATAATGTGAAATGTTAGGGGAAACTCAGATCCCCAAACAAAGTCATGAACTAAACCGGCATCTCTGTGTGATGTAGTAGTTGGGCAATTTTTTCTTATTCTCTTAACTTAAACAATTTGTGACTTTCTTTGTGTGTCTGATTTTTCCAAAATTTGTACTGATCTACTTCTCTGATTTTTTTTTTCTATTTTCATGCAATGCAGCAAAATATTAAGATGGTCTGTTCCTTATAGGGGTCTTCATCATTAGGTTTTGTAGTACCGTGACAGCATTGACTTTCATATAATCTCAGTCAGCCAGTAGGATTGATTAAAATGCATGAGTTTTTTGTGGGATTTATTTCTCACAAATAAACATGCAAGTCCAAGCAAACAACAACAGCAACCGATACTGATACACCTTCACCTCAACCTTGTACAATGACAACCTTGATATATTGATCAGCCTTTGAGTTATATGCATATGACTGGGATTAGAATATGATCGAGATTTATATTTGCAGAGTGAGTTCTGTCTCTGCTTGCATCTGCTGTCCCTGTACAACTACAAGACATTCTATACACAAAGATTTACTGTTTTCACACACACACACAAAAACAAACACACATGATACTGTATACGCCATATATTTCGCTAGTCTAAATTTTTGCAAAGAATTCCCAACGATTTCGCGAGTGGTTAAATTCGCGATCATTGAGTCCTGTACCGAAAGGAGAAGAGTACACGCGTACATCACATTCACATAGGGATCAGAGTAAATTTTTTCGCATGTCTTTAATTTTTTGCGAATAGCACCTGACTTGCGAAATTCGCAAGAATAAAAACCTCAGGAAATATTCAGCGTATACAGTACACACCTCTTTTTATTTGTCTTCGTTTCTTCTCACTCTTCATGTATCATACAGTATCCTGCCTGGCAGCTTTTGGAACTTAAAGGGATCGTATAGTTTTGGTTGAGACCTAATTTCAAGTTTCTAACATTTTTTGGTGAGATAATGAGAAACCACTTATGAAATATGAAAGAGCATGTAATTCTAGGAGGAATTCAACGTTTATTTGATGAAAATTGGTTTTGAAATGGCTGAGATATCCAAAAAAAGACGATTCTAATAAGGTGTGGGACAGACACTTTATCATGATCGCTTTGTTTTACTTTGTTTTTGGATGTTTCAGTCATTCCAAACCCGATTTTGTTCAAATAAACTTTGAATTCCTCTTAAAATGGTATGTTCTGTACTATATCATAAGCACTTTCTTGGTATCTCTCAAAAAGTTAAAAGTCCAATTCTCATCTCCACCAATACTGTACCATCCCTTTAAATCACGTTCTTCTGATACTCTGCCTGTCTAACTCTACAACTTACCCTGTGTTTACTTTTCTATCAGCCATCTATTGCTTGCCCTGTTTTCTACCCACTTTCTCTTTTATTTTTTACTGCTTCTATCTCAAAGTTGATTTGCCTGCTTTCTATGTGTAACCACTATTCTTTAACTGACAACCTGTTCCCTCCCTCAGCCTCTTTGTCTCTTTCTCCTCCCTGCATTTTTATCCTGTTCATTTTCAATGCTGCATCATCCCTCAATTGCATTCTTTTCCTCTCCAGTTTATACGCTTACCATATCCTTGTGTTACATTTGTGGCTACATATATCTACATATATTCTTAGTTGTATTGTATCTCATTTTTAATATGTGTTATAATTTATCTTGTCTCTGCTGTTCTATTCAGTATGTTCAATTCTTATCTCTCCTTCCCATATTTTATCTTTATTTCTGTCCTCTCAAATTTATATTATCTTGCTCTTTTTATTCTTCCCTTAGTTTCTCTCTCTCTCTCTCTCTATCTATATATATGTTATATGATGTCTTCAACATGAGTATACAATGTCATGCGCATATATATATATATAAAATGAAGAAATAATCTGGTAATTCTCAACATATGTATATATAATATATATATATATATATATATATATATATATATATATATATATATATATATATATATATACATGTATATATATGTATGTATATATATATACATATGTATATACATATACATATATATGAAGGGTTTGTTTGCAAAAACCGATAAGTCCATTTTTGAAGATTTTGAAGTACGATCTCTGTCATAAAGTACAAAATAATACCTTTTAAATGATGTATTGGGCACTACATATAAAGGTATATTTTTGAAGTTATGGTCAAAAGAATCAAAATTTTTCTTATTATTCTCTTTATTTTTCTTGACCTTTAATCGCAAATATCTCCATTTGGCAAATATGGACTTATCGGTTTTTGCAAACAAACTCTTCATATATATATATATATATATATATATATATATATATATATATATATATATGTGTATGTGTTATATGGTACCATTTATAAGAGTATATATATATATATATATAAAGAGAGAGAGAGATAGGGATATAGATAGATAGAAGATAGATGTGTTTATATTTCCCTCTATTTCATCTTCTCCAGGTCTGCTCTGTCCCCACAGAAGAGGTGAGATAGAGAGTAAAGGGTTAAGGTAAGAAGAGATAAAGGGAGATGGCGTTGAGGGTAGGATTGTGAGATTTGCAGGAGTAGGGGATGAGATTTCTCTTGTCACTGCTAGGACAGAAATAAATACCTGATTGATACATTGAGATAATCTCTTTCTCTCCTTTTCACCAAGCGGGTGTGTTCATTTTCATTTTTTCTTTCTTTTTTTTTTTGGTCATATTTTTCTTCTGCTCTTTTGACATTGTTGTGTTTTTATTCTTTGGCTTCAAAAAAGGATGCACTCTTTAAACATGTACTGCCAGATGATTACTTGGCAGTTCACTTACATTATTCGCCTAACTATTGAAAAGTTGCAATGAAAATGAATAAGAGACCATATGTGATTTATGATATAGATTATAATCCATAACATTATGGTATGAGAATTGGTGTATGTCTCTATAAACTGGTCAGATAGATATATAAAAATTGGAAAGAGAAAAAGGAGAATTGAAAACAGAATATGATGCATATTGGATAGAGGTCACTATCAATTTGATTTGATTTGATTTATTCACAAAATACATATATACAATTGTACATACATTATTCACAAATTTGCACATAGTTTGTACATGAAAATATGTAATTATACATTTGTGTGGATCGTCATAAGTTATTAAAAGCTTGACTGGGACATCCAGTATGGATGACTTACACATGATTACAGTATGTACATTAACATCATTAAAAAATATATATATTATGTATATAGCCTAAAATAACATTGTAGCAAAGATGAGAGTGTATTTCCTTCAGTACAAAACAAGAAGAAATCATCATTTTTAGGTACAAGTTATCAGGTGCTGTATGCTAATTATTTGGATATTTTACATCAAAAGACAATGTCTCTTCTCTGTCTTGTGAAGTTTCTTCATGTATTATCCTGATGAGTTGAGTTTTCATGAGATTTGTATATCAGTATTCTCCTTTTGACTGCAACATGTTGTGTTATTTCATCAAAGACGAAGGATTGTTAAAACTGGTGATGTTTTATTAAATTGTATGTCATTAGACACTATGCCAGTCTGGTGGAAATTGTCTGATGTGTCTCATATTTTCTTTTTTTTTTTAATGTGTTTCATTGGAATAGTCTCATATTTTCTTCACATTTCCCTTCTCTTCCAGCCAGTTTGAAGGCAAAATAATTAGATTAATTGGGATAAGATTGATATTCAAACCAATTTAAATCAAGCAATTAATTCTTATCTTTGTTCATGTGTTTTTTGTTTGTTTGTTTGTTGTTGTTGTTGTTGTTGTTTGTATTTCCACCTGTCAAGTGCAAACCAATGAGCATCCATGATGAAGATAGTGATAATGGAGACAAAATGAGCTGTGGGATACACTCTACATATTTTTTTTCCCCTCTGTACTCTTATAAATGATAAGTACATCTGCTCTGTGTACTTTGGTAATGTCATACAGGAGATGCATATTATGCAGATGTAACACACACTTTCTGGAATCCCATAAATATGTCCAATGGGGCTTTTTCTCAGTATCATGATATGTATCGATGAGTTGTTTCTTTATGAGTGCATATCACTAAAAATCCATAATGATTACAGGGAGAATGTAGGCAGGGTGAGCTGTGGGATATACTTATGTTATTTCCCTTTGTTTTCATATAAATGATAAGTACATGTGCTCCCTGTACTTTGGTAATGCCAATCAGAAGATGCATATTTTGCAGATGTAACACACACTTCCTAGAATTCCAGAAATATGTCCGTTGGGGCTTTTTCTCAGTATCATTTGTAACGATGAGTTATTTCTTTCTGAGGTCTTTTTCTGAAAAGGATGGCAGTCCAAAACTCATTAGCACTTGAGATCTATGAGTGGCCGAATCTCATCACACGAATACAAAGCCACAGAGTCATTGTAAAGAATTCTCAGCACATAACAAGAAGTGTGCTTCCTCGTAATAGTTCTTCTACTCAGTCTATTTTTCTAGGATATAATTTTTTTGGTTGGGGGTTGGGATGGGAGTTGGAGCCTTGTTGTTATTTTGCTCGTGGGGCAGGTCCGGTATTGTGGATGCAGTTCACAGCAAAGATCATTGTGTGGGTGATGCTCTGTGTCTGTGTCTGTGTGTGCATGTGTTTGAATTTGTGTGTGTTTATGTGTGAGTCTATTTTGTGTGTATGTGAGGGAAGGTTGAATTCCCGTTACCACAGATCACAATGAGTTCTTGAATAGTTGTAGTATACAAATGATGCACAGGATAGAGTGCGTTAGTGGAGATGTAGCCAACTCGAGGGTATTTACAATTGTGAAACATGCACGAGGCGAAGCCGAGTGCATGTTGCACTACATTGTAAATACCCGAGAGTGAGCTGCATCTCCATGAACGCCACGAAATAATCGTGTGCATCATTTGTTTTATAAAATGGGTCGAAAACTAACAGCATTTTTCACGTACCTTTGTGGGTCAATACCAGTCAGCTACATGTAGCACTAGCTCAAGTCAAAAAGTCAAGATGTCTGAAGATGTTCGTCCCAAACATATTCCGCACGTCACACTCGGAAATCCCGCACATAAAAGTACTGTGAGCATGTATGTATAAGAGTATACGTACGCCACATGTATCCACAAGAAAGGCCGGCTGGCAGCCTGAACTAGAAGTTGTTTACAGGATTGACAGCGCGTATAGTAGCGCGCGACGCATTTGTAACAACTGATTGAGTGTGCACTGCTAGTGTAAACATTATGAGTCAGGCCGTGTATGTTAGTGAGAAATTAATGCATGCACACGTGACTCATTTCAGCGCTTCCAATTGGCTACACTCTTGAACCCATTTTATAATATTTGATAGTACTTTAAAAAAAAAAAAAAAGAATTACCATTCCATAGGCAATGATTGAAGGCTTACGGAAATCCAATATATCTATTTTGATGGTTAGGTTCATGGATTATAAATTCATTTCATGGTGGTGAAATCCACAGCCCTAAGCAATGATCAAGATGAAAATTGACTTGCTTGTGTTCACCCAGGGTAGTCTGTGTAGGGAAAGTACTGTTCTCCAGAGGACTCTATTATTGACTCAAAGGAACCATGCCATGCAAATGTATGTTTATTTGAGTTGATTCATAATACCTTGATCATTACTTATGTGGTTAAATGAATATCTCAATACTTGCCTTATATTTTATAATTAATTTTCTACTATTTTTATTTATATTGCTTGGTCATGCCCACACACACACACATACAAAAAAAAAAAATCCAACCAAGGTTCTACCAGTGACATCATTTGTCAATCATTTCTAACGTACTAATATGATTAACAAAAGACACATGAATACTATATACTCCATATATTTCGTGAGTCTGAATTTTCACGAATCGGGAATTCTCGACGATTTCGCGAGTTGTTAAATTCGCGACCATGGAGTCCTGTACTGAACAGAGAAGAGTACACGCATACGTCACATTCACATCGGGATCGGAGTCAATATTTTCACGAGTCTTTAATTTCGCGAATAGCAACTGACTCACGAAATTCGCAAAAATAAAAACTTCACAAAATATTTGGCGTATACAGTATATCTCTCCATATAGACTGAGCAAAACTTGCATGCTTCCATGTTACTTATGATTAAGAAAAGACATTACAGGGAAACATGCAAGGTATGCTCAGTCTAGAGAAAGGTGCACTCCAATGTTTTCTGTCCTTTATATCAGTAATTCAGCAAATGATTGACAGATGGTGTCACTGGCAGAAAAATGTGTGTTACAGCAAAATTGGCTCATCCTCAACAGGTTAAGTAATTGACATTAGTTACTAAACAACACTAAAAAAAACCTAGAAATTGGCTGTCTTTATTTTTGTTGTCTCAGTTATCCCGGTAAGGTTTTCCTTGTTATGTTTGACTATTCATTTTTATCAGAGTTATTGTCTGTTACCATGGGAACAGAGTTTCTCAGCAAGTGAGTTTTTTTAGAGTCATTCTTTGAATTACGTTTGTTGTCTAGACTTGATTTTCAGCAAACAAATACCAGTAGATCATTCTGCCAGGGCGTCTCTCACTCATTTCTGACTGCTCAACAAATACAGCCCAACCTGATTTTTCTTCGTCATTGTCATGAAAATCATGTTCAACCAAGATAGAGGATGTCCGTCCAATAAACAAGTACTGATGCGGCTTCCTCAACATTTTTTTCATCACAATAAATGACTCCCAAATGGAATTATATACATCAGATTTTATTTCAATAAAAGTATGAAATAAGAATTCGACAGTTTATCTATTTCCATCAAAGAAGAGGGAAAAAAAAACATGATTCAACGTGGCACAAGTTGTCAATTTGACTTTCATTCATTTTATAAGGACAGTGTATCGAACACAATATAAAGTATATGCATGAATGATATTATAACAAAAATAAAATGCACACTTTGTTATGGTAACAAAAGCAAATAAGTAATCATAACGATGGAAAAGGGTGTTCCACTAAAAAGCCAAGCTTGTAGGACGTGGAACACTGGAATGAAAAGAACAACAGCACCAATATACCAATAAAATATATTCATGTTCATATGTATTTCTCATTGTATTATCATTTACAGGAATTGTTGTAAACTTTGAGTGCATGGAGACTTCAGTGTAACATGCACTATAAAAGCAGAATGTATTGTTATTCATTACATTACTACATTTGCTCATTGATATATGATGCTCGTAATACAAACATACACATTCAAGTAAACATGTAGATAGGGTATAGCATGCTTCTATAGATTTATGCCCTTCATGTGTATGTTATAGAAGAAGGTTCATCAAATTTCTTCTTTTTTTTTTGTGTGTGTTTGATGTGTTTTGTCCCTGTCCTCCCCCCCCCCTCCCAAATCTATCTTTCTTTCTTCAGTCTTTCTCTATGATCATGATTACCATGGGAAGATAAAGAGCCTGGAGCATTTAGCATAATGATATTCATAGAATTTCTCCCCAGGTCTAGCCACCCAGGGCATGACGCTGATCCTTTTGCAGCCTCTGGCTACAAAGCAGGAGTTGGAGAAACCTATGTTTCTTTTCTTTCTCTGCCCCCCCCCCTTCTCTCTCTGTCTCTCTCCCTCTCTCTCTCTGCACATATGTTTGTATGTATATTTTGTATGTGTATTTATATACAAATATTTATAATGATATATAGATATAGATATGTGTATGTGTATGTATTTGTTTTTGTATGTATGTATGTATGTTTATTTACATAGTTGTCTCCCTACATGGGTATGTATATTTATGTAAGTATATATATATATATATATATACAATATATTAAGTATTTCTAGTTTTAGTGAACGTATGAATTTATGTCGCTTACTTTTTTCTTGAAATTACAGTACTATTATGGAAGTCACGTCAAGAGAACATTTCTTCATGTTTTGTTTATAATTTCATAATCTGACTAAAGCACAAGTGTTAAAATGATAGAAAATCATGAAAATACGCTGATTAATATTATTCATAGTGCAGTGAGTAGATGAGCAATCTATTCCATTTTGTTGTCATTTCATCATGAGCTTTGTACTACTGTACTTCACTAATTTCCCTACAAAACTTATGTCTCTATCATTCTTTTTTTTTTTTTTTTGGGGGGGGGGTTAAATGTCTATACTCCATCTGATATCTCTATGCACCGATAAAATTTAGCTAATTTTGGAATGTGTATATAACCACTCAACACATTTTAGGGTTGTGCCATCAAACTTTCAAACATGTCATTTCAATCTCGCCAATCATGTAAGACTGTCATCTCAAATTGTCAAGATGTACTGGAGACCGATTATAAGAATAATGTGATAAAGTGGAGGCATACCAGTCGCCATAGCAACAGCTTGTAGCTTACCTATAAGTATTTACGATTTCGCAGATTTCTGTCTTTTTTTCCAATCATTCTTTTATTGTTGCAGCAGTAAATGAGGTTAGGGCATATAATAGAATTTCTCTCTAGAATGGCTCACTCTCAGCCCCCATTATGTCATTACAAGCGCTTGGAGACACAAAATACAATAAAGACATGGAGGGCAGCCAAGGAAAATAGGATGTGGACGGCAGGTGACATTACGCCCTTATCGATAAAATAGCCTCACCGGGATGCGAAGCTATCAGAGTGTCTGGTTCTTGGCCGATCATTTTATGACTTTGTAATTTGGCGGTAAAAGCCCACTGCCCATTGGGAGATCGTAGCAACAACATCCAGGGCTGTTTTCCGTTGGATTCCGTAATTACGCTACATCAGCAACTGGGAGTGATGCCCAGACCCATCAACCTGCGAGCTCTCATATTTTTCTTATGGCAAGGTCTGATTTTTTTCTCTCCTACTCTGAATGCATCCCTGACATCTTCCTAGATATCAGTGCATGTAATTTTGCAGTTGTTTTCTTTTCTTCTTCTTCTTCTTCCTCTTCTTCTTCTTCTTCTTCTTCCTCTTCTTCTTCTTCTTCTTCTTCTTCTTCTTAATCTTCTTCCTCTTTTTCTTCTTCACAAAGTTTGTTGATGGTGTACAAGAAACGTTCAAAAACTTTTCTCTGGCATCGGTATTGATACATTTCTTGCACTTAAATCATTCAATGTTTTCATGTTTTGTTTTTGTCAAACTAGCAAACTTATTGCAAAGTTTGTGCACTGTAGCATCATGTGTTGTCTGAGGATTTGTGTGTATTAGCAAGGTACTCAAGGGAACAGGCTGAGAGAGTCATTCCCCTTTTTATACAGCAATTTCTCTCAACAAAATTGGTGGAATTTGGATCCAAGCTTCCTGTCAAGTATGTTTCATCTCCCGACTGATATTTCTTTTTATTTTGGTGCTTTATGTCAAAAGGAAAACAAATGAGTTTTTTATTCCTCCTTTTTTCATATGGCAAACTCACATAATGCTTGCTTAGTTTGCCTACTGTAACGTCATCTCTTGTCTGAGGATAATGATGTATTTGCGAGGCATTCAAAGGAATGGGCCAGTAAGTCCTCCCCTTTTTACCAAACAATCAGTGATATTTGGGTCTAAGTATGGTACCTTTTTTTTTTGCCACACTAATGTTTCAAGCTAACTATGCATGCTGTGACTCAAAAGGAAAAAAAAAAACTTTGTGTGTGTGTCCTTTTATGTTTGTTTGGATTTTATTTTTTACAAACTAGCACAGTTCTTGCTTAGTTTGCTATAATATCATGTCTTGTCTGAGGATTGTGATGTACTTGCAAGGTATTCAAAGGAATGGCTGAGAAAGTGTTTCCCCTATTACACAGCAATCTCTCAATTGAACCAACGGAACTTGGGTCTTAGCTTCCCCAGGGAGTACATTTTATCTCCAGACTGATACTTTGAGATGACTATGCATGCTGTTTGTCAGAAGTAAAAAGGAAACAGATTATTCTATGTCTGCATGGATATCCTGTGTATCAGGAATGAGTACTGCCAATACCGGTGGATGCAATGCACTAATAAGTAATACCTTCACCACTAATGAAAAGAACCCTGGAGAAGAAGGACAAAAACCCCACACAAATAATGTATCCCCGAAACAAGCCGACAATGGGCGGTTCAAAACTTTTTTCTCCGGCAGGGGGTGTTGATGTGCGCCCCTAGGCCCAACTCCTCCATCATCTGTGACCCATATCTGAATCAACAAACTCTTCTCGTGCATCCTGGGCTGTCCCCAAGACCCACTTTTCACTAGGATCCATTTGAAGATGGAGAAAAATATGATGGGGGGGGGGATATATGTCTATTGTAACAAGAGAGTTAGTACACCCCTTCGTAGAGAAGAATATGCATTAGATGTGATCAAAATCATATCTTTGTTTGATCCAAAACTGTCACTTTGTTCAGCTGGACCTCCAAAAACTTTCATCTCTATCCAGGACTGAATTTCTTGGACTGTCTATAAAAATCAGGTAAGTAGTAAATTAAGGGATTTTCCAGGTCCAGATACATGCAGATGCACAAAATAGTGCCATCTAATGCATACAAAATAGTGTATGTGGGAGTTATATAGACAGCAGTATAACTCGAGATGTACCGGTACACAAGAGTTTGTTGACTTCCTAGCTTGTTCCAACAGAACTCAATAAGCAGTAAAGATTTCCACACAGCTCCTTTCTTAGGGTCACATGTTGGTTAATCATTTTAATGTTGTTGTTTTTTCATCATACTTGGTCAAAAAATATTAGTATAGATGTGAAGAATAGTAGCATTCCATTAAAGGACAAGTCCACCTTCATATACATGTGGATTGGGTGCATGCAGCATTATAAGTAAAACACATCAGTGAAAGTTTAGGGAAAATCTGACAATCCTGTCAAAAGTTATGAATTTTTAATGTGTCTGCACAGTCACTGCTGGATGAGAAGACTATTACATTGTATAATGTCACATGTGTAGAATAATATAAAGAAAATATAAAGAGAATGGATGTTTAGGGTAATATTATTCCCCCTTCTTCTGGAAGAGGCAAGTCAAGTGTTCTGTTGTGATGCGAGAAAAGTAAAAATATGTTGAATTTTCTTGGTATTTTGTTTGTATTGTTTATATTGTCATACACATGTGACATCTTCTCATCCAGCAATGGCGGCACTGAAACTTTAAAAATTCATAACTTTTGAAAGGATTGTCCAATTTTCCTCAAACTCTCACTGATGTGTTTAACCGATATAGCTGCATTCACTCAATCCACATGTCTATGAAGGTGGACTTGTCCTTTAAATACCAGGGAAACACAAACCAGGACTGCCAGCTGATAGGTACAGTCATAAGTGATTGTTGTTTTGGTGCAAACATTTCACCAAGATGAAATGTATTCAAAGTTTGAAATTCTACCAAGGCAAACAAGATGCCATGTTGGGAAATCATAGCTTGTCTGAAAATAATTGGCTGTATGACTCTGAACTCATCATGTGATTAGTGATGTCATAGGTAGTTGCAGATTGAAACTGCTTGGACTTCACCTTCTTGACTGAAATGGACAAAAATACATCATTTTTATGAACTATTTCATGGCAGCAATCCCCTCAATTCAAGCCAATTTAAATTAATTGAATCTTTGTATCTCTCTCTCTCTCTCCCTCCTTAGGGCATATCAATGTACACATAGCCTTTTCCAAGACAGCTACAAAGCACTTCTACATTTATCGTTTTCCCTGTAAGTACTGCAAAAATGGAATGCTAAATCCTTTGTATTACAAATTCAATGAAAAAAAGATATCAATATTGCAATTAATACTGAATAAACTTGGTTACTGCGGTCTAGATGATAAGGACAGTGACATTTGAATGTGTCATTCTTTGGGTAGATTTTATCCTGATATTTTTGTGGTTTTTTTTGTCAGTTTATTCTTTATATATTTCAATTTTATGCCTCCACCACAAAGTGTTGACGGAGGCATTATTTTTACAGGGTGTCCATTTGTCTGTACGTCCTTCCATCCGTCATCAGTTTTGTGGATAGCATATTAAACTGAAAAAGAAAACAAAAAAACAATTGAGGTATCCTAATCCAAAATTGTGTCTCTGCCTTGGAAAGAGAATAGCATCCTCCTTTGTTCTGTGTGAGGCAACTGTATCATATTCCTGTTGCAATGTAATATGGATGCAATGATAGCATGACAACTTAATGACATATAATTAACATCATGGAACAAACAAGTTAGGGGAAATCATGGTATAAATGAGTATGAGCACTAAAACAGAATTGTAGTTTTATGAGCTGGCATAATGTTTGAATGGGCTACACTGTAAGGTAACTTAAAACGTTAGTATGCTAGATTTCAATGATTGTAATTTTATGAGGACTATAGCAGCATTTATTTTTTCCCCATTGTTTATATTCCTCCTCAAGATAAATTAAAATTTGATAACCTGGTAACTGATAGAAAATGCTGTAAATGTGGAAATTTTTGTGCATTTCGCGCAAACCAGAAGCTAGAGCGAAAATAAAAGCATGCAAATATTTTTGCATGCCACATATTCCAGTACTTAATGTCCTGATTCTGGGGAATTAAAAAATACGCGAAATTCACCTTACCCAGACGAGTGCGAAAAATTACTTGCTCAAAAGTATCCTCTTTTACAGTATTAGAATTCTCAGAATTTTGTGTGATAGGCCAACATGCCAAGAGCGTTTCGTCTGGGAACTGCTCCAGAGACCGCATGTAAAATTATCAGGTCTGTATTCAAAGCCTCTTACGGGAATCTGGTAACCATTGGCGGGCTTCGATTTCAGTCCAGTCTCTCCCCCGTGATATTTTGATATCTTAGTCAAGTGGGCTGTGATGACATAAAAAGTGCATTACCACTGATCCTGTACCCCCAGAGTTCAAGGTCGCTGAAGAGTGACTAAACGCTTGACCCCCCTGACCCATCTTCGTCTTTTTCTCTATCCCTTGTGTGAAGACAGCACCATTAAAGGGACCCTGGAATAGGGTTTTATTATTTCTTTTTGGGGGAGAGTGGGAAAGGAGGGTTGAGGAAGTAGGCCTACATCTTCTTCTGAGAATGAGGAAGTATACATGTTTTTCTGAGTGTTGGTCAATTTCATATCTCAAGCTGTTCAAGGTAGGATGTCTTCTTTTTGGGGGGGGGGTCAGGGGTATAAACAGGATGTCAAGATCCCCTTTGTCAATAACTCGCTTCAGCTCAACATTCATTCATTGCGTTAACTGCGCCCTTGAAGAACACCACTTGTTTATCTCGATGAAAATCATTGTAACGGTTGAACTGAAAGAGATGAGAGAAGGATTATTTAATTGTTATCTTCTTTTTTAACTCAAAATTTCCTGTGTGATAATTCTTGTTGACCTTTTGAAAACTGAAGTTAGAGTAAACCTGTATGTTACAGTTAGCAAATCTCTTCTGCAGGAAAGACATTTGATTTGAGTTTTATTCATACACAGGCCCTCACAAAGGATTTCAACTGATATACAGTTAAATGACATATTTTCCGCATCTCATCCACATTTTTTAGCCCACTTACAACATTTCCTTGAATTATCTGTTCAATACTGTTGTCAAGAAGCTAATGGAAAATAGGTGTTGGTAGTTCCTTGCCCCTTTTCTGGCAAGTCCCATGTATAAAAAAATATTGAATTTGATAGAGAAGAGTTCCGAGTGCCATGAAGTATTTGATGGCGTGCATATCTAATCATCAAAATTACTCAAGATGTAAGGCTTTGTTCTTTAGATGCATGAAATTTTAACATTTGTTAGAGGCTTCCAGCTTCCTTTCATGTATTGGTTGATCTGTACATGAGCATGATTTCAGTGTTGTACTGATTATTAGGTGCATAGCAAAGAAAGTTAGTTCTGTAATGCAGCTAAAACCAATGATTCAGACATTCCATGCTGATATTTTTATTCCAACACTTTGCCAAATTCTACCATCCAGTCATTTCTCATACTTAGTGAAGTCATCTCACAACCGGCGGCTGACTTTAAAGTTTATGGAGAGGGACTGGGATGGGGTTGAGCCGTTTTGAGTCCCATCAAACTGCAGTCTACAGCACCTCCCCCCTGTTGGTGACAACCCCAATGTCAATAGCCGGAGTAGTGACAAGCGGGATCATCAAAAAGGAGAGGGGCTCAGATATTTGGGTTTAGCTCCCTCCCACACTCACTTAAAGGCAGAAAACCCTCCTTTGAGACTTTTCCCAGTTAAAACTTACGAAACAAATCTAGTCGTAGGGAAAGGATAACGTCGCACAGTTTGGAGATTGTATCATGAATTATTCTTACAATTTGCAGTAAAAAGGGGAAGAACCAAGTAAACACTGGCTCTTATGAAGTACTTAGTGAACATTCTTGCCACTCTGGAATGCACCATTTATCTTCTCCATAATTTTTACCAAGACTATGAATGGAAGAAAGCATTAGGGCCTATGTTAAGCTCCCCCTCCCCCTCCCCATTTTTGACCTGCAAATGCTTCTATTAATAGAAGGGAAAAGATGTTGTATCTGCATACTTACATGAAAACTTTTGTGGTTAGCTACTCAGTGGTGCCCAGATGCACAGTGATTCATTCTGGTAGACATATTTATAGTTTTTTTTTGTCTTTGTTACTGATGTTTTAAGAATGTTAAAGTGTCCAGGTTGTCATATTAGGTTATCCTGGAAGACTTTCAATGCATCTCCTCACATTGCATAACAATTAATGCTACCACTACTCCTCAAAGTTAAGAAAGTATAATTATATGCAACCTTGTGTCAAACAAACATTTGGAGATTCTGACATATAGTCTGTGATGTTGGTGTGGTTGATATTTCATAATGCTCCAAAAAGGTTTTTTTTTTTCCCCTTAGTGCAACTTTAAGAGAGATGTGAGTGAGGAGAGAAGTATCTCCAGCCGATAGTTTGTGTTTGGCACTCGCAAAAGCATGTCCGTGTTTACACTGCGCTTGGCTTGAGGATGAAAAAGGCCGTAGGGCAAAGCGGTCTCGGAAGCATCCCTGTGAGAAGTAACACAGGAGAGGGGTGTGCTGGGGTCCTCTTGTGCACCAGAAGTGCCGGTGATAAATGTTTCAAGGTAAGGCTGTGGTAGCCAAGCAGAAGAGAAGGGGGAAAACTAGGCTATTAATTGCTTTCGTTGGCATTTGAATCTGGAGCAACTGTATCGACACGAGCCGGTGTTAAGTGCACTTTTTGGTCCTGGCTCCTGATGTTTTGTCTCCTCTGATTTTACCCTCCCCCTTCCCCCCTCCTTGTCCTCTTCACAAACAGAACATTCTCCTAGTGCTGATCTCTTGATCTCAAAGAGTTTCTGAGGAGGGTTTCTTACCAGCTGACAGTTGTTGCCTTCCCCTCTAACACTCCTCGCTGGTCCTCTAGCGTGAATCGATCGTTGGAACATGAAGACTTGGTAATGTAGCACCCTTAATAGTTTGTGAACATCTTTCAAACTGTCCGAGTGTGTGATCAATACATGTAAACATCGGCCACTTCACACTTAACATATCAGAATTGAGCAAAATAGAAAGATGAAGACATGAAAAAAAAAAATCCCCATATGCTCCTTTTACCTTTGTCGTTTTTGTTATTGTTATTGTCAGTTTTTTCTTTGCATTTAATGAATTTAATGAATCAAACATTTGCATACTGGTCCAAGAGTGAGAATATTTGGAGTAGTTCATAATCTGACTGTCTGTGATTCTTTCTTGTTCACATGATAAACCTAGAATAGCTTAAAGTATCTTCATGCAACTTTATATACTGTACAATGTATGTAGAAAGACAAAGTTTGGAGTCACAAATTATAGTCAAATCGGCTTGAGAGGAAAGACGGGAAAATTTGCTGAATTAATCATAAGTTGCAGAACAATTTACTTTACAATTTGAAGATCAACTCTAGAATTTCATCTTTTTTTTTTAGCTGATAGCTTGAAAATATTAGTGGAAAATTGAGCAAAGAAAGCTTGAAAATATATGACAAACCTATAGTAATGCGAGTGTAAATGTTGACAGAGCAATTTCTTGAGATGATCTTGAGCTTGATGTGACCTGGGTCAAGAGTTCAAAGTCTAGGTCACCTGAGAAGATGATCAGTGTGAGTACAAGATGACCCCCAGAAAGCACTTAATGTGGGTACCAGTAGTTTAAGAGAACAGTTGCTGTCCCTTAAACTACCCTTATTGTACAGAGATATGGGATTGGATTTCAAGTTAATCAAATGGTGCCACTGGCAGTGGGTGGGAAGAATATCTATGTGGGAATCAATACGCTCAGATGATATTACCAGACGCATGCACTTTGGTGGCATCTTCCTCAGTAAGTGGGACTAAAGGGTAAAAAGTAGCTGGAGAAAGAAGCCACTGCAAGATGGGCCAATGTCAATTCAATTTTGGCATGAAGTATTCATGGCATAGTAGAGTCCAGGTCTCCTGCGCTGCTCTCAGAGACAGACGCCCAGGCGCGGTTCCCAGGCGCGCCAACAAATGCTGCATATTTGATGTTTCCAGGCCGTAAACTAGTTCCTTGCGTATGGAGAGCGTTGAGTCTTTGAACTTCCTCCGTGGCTCCATGAGATGCTTTGTGCACACCCTGGTTCTTAGCAGGGCACAGAGTGTTTTCAGAGCGTAACATCGCCTCTCTGTTGGAAACCACCCGAGCGCATCTCCCCCGTCTCAGAAGCAGTAGACATTTGCAGGTCTCTTTGAGCTTGGTAGATCTCTACATAGCTGCCATTGTTTTGTACAAAGAAAGTCACCATTTTTGCAGGATATGTACGTCTTCACTCATCACAGCAGAAGTGTGTGGTGTTTTTTTTTTATTTTGTCTCCTTATTTGAGATTTAAAGGTTGTATATCCTTTTTTCAACTGTCACAAATTATGCATGGTTGAAGAAATATGTCTACCAACATCATGTATGAAATCTTATGGCAGTACATCTCGTAATTTGTTTTTAAAAAAGGAACCAGCTAAGCCGTGATGCTTAAGAATACGCTCCCTTTTTGTACCGAAAATAATGCTTGGATTTCTTTTTTTTTTTCTTCTTCTTCTTCTTTTTTTCTTGGGGGGGGGGGGAGGTCCAAATAAAATCACCAAAAATCTTTAGTATTATTTCCCCCTCCATCATAAAGAAGTTTCCAGTTTTATGTTGCGAGGAAAGATCAGAATTACCTACCTCTGCAATATACAAGCTTATCAAAGAAATCTTATTTTAAGGGGTGCAACAGGAACACACAAACTTTGATTATAACAATCATTAGCTGAAGACATAGATAGCATTAAAGGTCAACCTTTTTAAGTGATTTCTTTGTGACTGATTCAAGATGTTGAATTTCTATTGCAGGACTTGGATTATGGCCAAAGGGGAACTCCAATAAAGTTGAACAGCAGTATGATGATTTTACATTTTATCTGTGTTTTTTTTTTTATCAACCAGAAAGAAGCATATAAAGGGGTGTTATAAGTTCCATAAAAAGATATTTACTCAGTGCTAATACTTAACTAAAGGTATTTCATTACCATTGGTCAATTTGTCAGCATGGGCTATAACTATGGATCTAGCCTTAGGGAGATATCATATGCTCATAATTACTTTATTAAGGAAACACACGACCTTAGGGAGAAATTTGTGTCTTCTTAACATTTTCAAATATATAACATGTATATCTCATATTAAAGTGAAAGGTTTAATGTCTTCAAATTTTGAATATATTGAAAGTTTCATCCTATTTCACATTTATCCCTTTTTTCTTATCATACTGCCTCATGATTACTGCTCTTGTACTTGAAATATACTACTCCTTAAAAGTGATGATGATCAGAGATCTTTAAAGAAAGTTTTTTGTGTGTGTCTTGCTTGATCTGTTCTGAAAGGTTCATGTTGCATCCTGTGTGGAATTCCCCCCACCCCCTCAATGTGTACTTGACACCAAAGATTTAGCTTTGAATATCATCTTCATGTTTCACAGGATGCACTATGAATGAATGATTGTAAGTATGTCAAGGTCGATCCCTTGATTTTTCAGACTATTTTTCTATTGCTGCTTTGCTGCTATGGCAATGTTTCTTCAAAATATACAAAGGATAAAGGATATTGTTTCATCAAAAGTTGTCTGAAATTGATGTAAGCTTGCAGACGTTGAAAACAGGTGTGACAGACACATACATAATATACTTAGTATGTATATACACAGAGAAACCCTATTGTAATGACCCCACTAATAAGATCATGCTTTTAACGAGGTATATTTGGCAGTCCCATTTTTCAAATTTCTGTTTTTAGCTGGTCTCTTTTTTAGTACCATAACAATACAATGAGGTATCTTTATAACAAGGGAAAATCAGCAGTCCTGCTGACCTCATTATAACTGGTTTCATATATATATATATATATATATATATATATATATATATATATATATATATATATATATATATATATAGACGATGAAGACAAACAAGTTGACATAATGCATTAGAATCCAACTTCATTTATTTGTAAACCAAATTTTCGACCCTTGCACGGATCTTCCTCAGGGTAACAGTGATATTTGTATTTGAAGCTCAGCACAGAAAAGTAATAATAATAACAAAGAAACGCGCCTGGTTGTCAGCTTAGAGTTTGAGCTAGCAACCAACACGCACGGTCATAATTGAATTTAAGGATTTTGCAGTCATGAAGATAGCGCAAACTTTGAGCTAACTACTGTGCGTGTTGGTATGTAATTTGCGCAGCTGGTAAACGATCAGTTTGATTTGAAAATGTCTATGTCTTACTTCTTATGCATTTTATGATACATTGTTACGTCATAATTGAATTTAAGGATTTTGCACTCATGAAGAAAGCGCAAATTTTGAGCTAACAACCGTGCGTGTTGGTTGCTAGCTCAAACTCTAAGCTGACAACAAGGCGTGTTTCTTTGTTATTATTATTACTTTTCTGTGCTGAGCTTCAAATACAAATATCACTGTTACCCTGAGGAAGATCCGTGCAAGGGTCGAAAATTTGGTTAACAAATACATGAAGTTGGATTCTAATGCGTTATGTCAACTTGTTTGTCTTCATCGTCTTCATGCTCTTATTCCAACAGTTGCACTTGTCAACAGGCAATGTCATGTTTCTTAAACATTTTCACAATGCAGATCAATCTTTGTCCCACTGAGTGTCGGTCCACAAGTTTTCACAAGAGAATCATTTACTTTGAGCTGCAAATGACTTGGATTATATCAGGAATTCAAGTTGCTAGTTAGCATGTATGTGATGTGACTTCAGAATGAAGTCATTAGCACAACCTTGCTGGTTTCTCTCATTTTCAACATGCGTGATGTGAAGAATGGGTTCCAACTTTTGTTGGAGAAAAAAAACAAGAGAAAAGACCCTGTATGACTAACAAATGCTGGTAGATCAATTTTGGAGGTAAGGAAACCTGCAAATCATGCACTATGGAACCATAAATATCCCCCAAATCATGAATGTTTGATGCCATCCCACGGAGAAGAGAAAAAAGGAGTAGATGGATGATCTATTGACAAGAACAAACACACAGTTGGCAAAAGGGCAGGGTGATGAAGAGCAAATCTTTGCCAGTTGTGTTTTTCTGAGGGGAGAAATCACGTCCTCCTCCTGTTATGAATAATAGAGGAGGCCCCCACATCCATTCCGCATCCCAACGGGGTCGGGAGAGCTGGCTGGTTCATTGAGGAGGAGACGGGCAAAGCGGAGATTCGATGCTCCACGGATGAGCGGGAAAGCTGGAGTGATGGTGGAAGAGGCTGGAATAGGGTGCGCCCGGTATGGAGAAGTCGTTTCGGGATCCCCGTCTCCGCGCTGTCTCCTGCGTGTGCCGCCCAGGCCCAGCCACCACTCCCATCACTGCCACCATCAGTGTGGTCATCATCATCATTTTGGGGTCGTTATACCGCCATTAGTGGCATCACTTGTGAATGGTTCATTGAGAGGAATCCGGGGAGCCTATCCTCTATATTGGGGTTTACAAACGGTCGCATGGTGAATGTACAAGGGAAGCATTTGCTCAATCAGGCCATTAGGGTTGCTTGTTTTGTTTTGTTTTGTTTTGTTTTTTCTCCTGAGGGTATGATGCATATTATGTCAAATACTTCTCATGTTAATGACCCTTGAGATAACCGTCACCACTAACATCACTCCAGACTCTTTATTCACCCGACATGTTGCCTCACTTTCATCATCATCATCAGCATCATCATCATCATCATCATCATCATCATCACTTTTGTCATCATCATCATCATCATCATCATCATCATCATGTTTATCACCATCAACAGCATCATCGTATTGATTGTCGTATTTATCACCATCATTGTTTTCATCTTCAGTAGTCATCTCCCTTCACTCCATCTCCAAGCTTTGTCTGTGGTAACAAGGAATGATGTGTTCATGTGTTGTAATCATATCATCACAATTACCTCATGTAATATGAGAGTATGCATGTGAGAAAGAGGTGTATGTTGTGTGAACTCTGTTGAGATTTAAAAGTCAGTGGGTTAATTCATTTATCACAGTTAGTCAGCATGCAGATGATGTTACAGAGAGATTCTCATCGAGATGGCTCGCAGTCACCAAATACAGCTGTAGAGTTTTCAAACTGGTTTATGTCAGTCATAATCTTCACATGTTTTTATTCAAGAGATAAAAAGCCAGGTCATATTTCCTGAACTATTTTCTGCAATATTCTCCTTTTTAATGTATTTCCTTTCACTCTGTTGGAACTCTCTGAGATTGTTCCTTGTGACTGCCTTTAACAGAATGTATTTTTATGTATTTAGTGGCCAGCAGGTAGATAGGTTAGAGTGGGTTTGTTAGAGCCATACATGAACAGTGTATGAAGAGTTTGAAAACAAAAATAGATGAGTGTCGTGTTCATTCTTTTCTTTAAGTAAGATCAGTATCAAATAGAGAAAAAAAATAAATCTTTTCAATGATATTACACATGCTACATAGTAAGGAATATTTTTGAAGATATCAAAATATTACATGATTTCATTTTTATTCTTTTCTTTGTTTTTATAGGAGCTTCAGTCGCACATGTATTATAAAGCTGATGAAAATGGATATACATGTATATGCATTTAAACTCTTCATATATTGCTACAAGACATGCACATAATACAATGAACAGGTTTTACTGTCGATAGTCTGTGATGCTATTTTCAGTGTAATCTTATTCTGATGTCTCATTTCTCATTTATAATAAGACCATTCAGTACTGTTTGATACCAGAAAAGCAAGAGAGATGAACACGTGGGAGTGAACAACAATAACAACAACAACAACAACAACAACAAAAATCTGATAAAGATTACGCTGGAAAATCACGTCGTGCATAGAAATTGACACTTCATAGTACCGAAGGCAGATAGGATGAGATGAAGGGATCAAAACAGGAGAAATTAAACACATTTGAGATGGGATAAGGCGAAAGACGGAGGAGGGGGGAAATGACGACAAACCAAGAAGGAAAAAAGACCGAGGGAAGACACGCACAGTCCCACAAACAAGCCGCATCTTACACCTTCACACTTCGTTACGCCTCGGGTTGGGCTCACCATCCAAGGCTGTAAGATAGGCGAAGATGAAGACGGGATGTAGATCTCATCTCTTGAAAAAGAGACTTCAGGACTCCTGATGCAGACCGTGCGCTCATTTGGAGACGCTGATTTGATTCCTAACGAGACCCATCTGAGCTTTTTGCATGAACTCGGCTGTGAGTTTCATACAGAAAGACAGAGATAATCTAATCCTTGCATGTCAAGAATTCATTTTAGAATTTATGCAATCATTTCTTTATCTTCTTGATTCTATCTGTTCAAATCTCAGAAAAATTGAATTATCATTCCAGGGTTTTTTAAGACTAATAAAAAACAAAACAAAACAAAACAAAACAACCAATGCCTGAGAATAATCCAAATGAAATTTAAAAAATATCACCCTGAAAAGACTTTCAAGACAAGAATATCAATATATATTTGTTTTTGCTGGCAAGATGAATTTATTGCAGCATCCCCCCCCCCCCAAAGGAAAAAAAAAATACCCCAAGCATAATTCTGAAATGATTTACACAGATGACTTATATAATTCAAGTCACAAACTGCTCTACTCACTAATGAGTGTAGCAGAATGAATGTAGTAGGATGTATATTTCATATATATATTTTAATTTCACGCATATTTTAAGAGCTGATATTGAATTTCGAATCACTACCAACTAAAATGCACTATGCATTCATACTTTGCATTGTTTTGCGGAAAACTACATGAAATGTACATGTTTCAAGTAGTAGATTACCAAGTCTTGCCTCATTGGCTCAGAAGGTTTAGGTTGCACTGTAGTAGATTTTGAACAGGAAACTGCAATGTCCCTAAACAGATAAACCAATTGCTGCATCCCAGGGAACTCTTGTGAAAAACCAGATCTGTGGAAAAATTAGAACCAGTTATTGCCTGTTGCTACCCAAACATAGCACTCCCCAAAAGAGTTGGTACAAGATAGCCTGGTTTTTGTAAGCTGCGGGTTAGGTCTATATTATTCATGGGGGGGGGGAGATGGGGGTGGGGTGTCATCATTGTGAAAACTTTAATCATAATTGCTTTTATCTCAGTTTAGTCATCTTGGGGCTATTTCATTAAATGATAAAATCAATCCTGAGTTCACTGCAACTGATCTGTAGGTACATACATAGGATCAGTTGGTCTGCAGAAGTTAAGAACTGTTGTACTGAGCCATTTGTGAACAATTTCTTGCGCCCATGCTGCCATACTCTATGTCTTGAATGTCTATGTATCCTTCCCAACAAGATCTGATCTGAATCTGTCCCAACGTTGGGTTCATAGTTTGGCTCCATATAGTTCCCATGTTAGTGAAACAGGGTCTTGGTGCGGGATACACATTATTGTTAAGGATATATCTGTGGATTAACATTGTAGCCTTTGGACCATCTACAGAAGATATGAAAGGAGTGGTTGGAGAATTTTATGGCATTTAGATTTGATATACTCCTTTAAATCAAGGAACAGGCCTGCTACCTAACATCATTGATGAATGTGCATATTTCATCAAACTGATCTTTCTTTTTTTTTTTTTTTTTTGCTTCTGTTTACCAAAGTAGAAAGAAGTTATAAACATAACTGTGACTTCTAAATTGCGATCATGGGATTATATAAAGAAGTTATAAACATAACTGTGACTTCTAAACTGCAATCATGCAATATTTTATCTCTGTGAGCTTGGATTTTGAACAACAAAGAAAAGGAGCCTGTTGACATATTCATTGCAAGTATTGATTGTATAATACTTACATGCTCAGTGACGGTTACCTTGATTTTAACCCGTTGAAGTATACAAAGTATACTCTGGCAGGTGTCTATGGGAAATGCGTGTTATAGCAAAACAAGTTCATCTGTGGGTTTGGATGAAGTCCAAGGAGTAGGTTCATTATTTTAAAAGACAGGTATTAGGATAGAAAATCACCATGCAGTGCATACTGTGATGTTTGACATTATCATGTTTTTTTCAGCACTATAAAAGTATGTGAAATAAGACAACAAATAATGATAAAATTGTGTACCAATTTTCACCTGTGACATAAGATAGTCTCAACTCGCAGACCCTGGGGGATGGGAATGTCTGAAGATAGCACTAGCTCCAAATAACAAAGGGCAATGTTTGGTTTCGTAACCAGATTAGATGGCATGGGAGTTGTAAACAAAGAATCAATTTCCTCGCTGATGAACGATAACCCCCCCGAGATTCTTCCCGCTGGAGAGTCCGGTTCTGTCATCAGCCCATCTCAGCGTGACCGTCCACCCCCTGGCTTGCTCCCATTAACCTCCCATGCCAGGACATGCTCCAACAGTCTCAAGCCATGGTGGTACACTTACACCTCTCCAAGATGTCCGCACTCGGACAACCCCACAACTCTCATCTCTTGCTCACGAACAAACAAGTTGCTTAGTTCAACGAGAGAGAGAGTGTGAGAAGAGAGAGAAAGAGAGACCAGTGATCCGGAACATAAACTTGCTGTCCGTCAGCGTCTGCTACCTGATATCAATCGGAATCCCTCGGTGATCTGCGCACCAATTGTTTAAGTAATCAGATGATCGAGCATAGGTGCACATCCACCCTGTACATCCTCATCATTTTGCTCCTCCCCGCAACCCCATCCCCCCCCCCCTCGATAAAAAAAAAAAAGAAAAAGAAAAAGAGAAGAAGGTCTGTCCCAGTGATTTAGGGTCGGGCATGCATGGCTGGCTGCCCGGAGATTTATGCAGTAATTTGAGGCCTTGATTCTCACTAGCCTGCCGAGTCCAGCCAACTCTGGTTTCATTTCTTGGTGGCTGGGCGCTGGATCTTCTTTCCACTGCTCGTTGCCATTCTTTCCTCATAATTGTCACAACCTGTTTATCCTAGACTGTCTTGATGGATCTTTTCCTGTAGTTTAGGGAATCTAAATGGGGGCATCTTTACAAGCAGACAAGATATAATTGAAAATCGCTGCTGAATAGATATTATATCCAGTGCATGTATCTTAGCTATGTAAATTCATATGTGTGTATGTATAGGTATAACTGCTTTGGAAAGTCACTGCTGCATATACTCTTTTTGAAAATTTCATTTAGGATGTTGGATTGTAAGCTACCACCAGAATCTAAATATCAGCCATACCTCAACAAGGATTATGCTCATGGAAGATTATTTATCTGTAAACGCAGTCCCGAGTGTGTGTGCATGAAAACATTCATTAGTCTTTGAAGTCTAAGTATCTTGCACTGTCCCCTTAAACATTGATTCATCAGAGTTTTTGCAATGCTTGCATCAACCCATCCAAGAAAAAAAACACCAAATATTAGATTGAAGGAGTAAAATATGTTACATTTCTTCTTTAAGGAAAGATCATCAAGAACAACATTTTGTGAAGCATATTGTACAGTCTTATGTTTATTAAGTAACTAAAGGCCTTTCCCTGAATACATGAGTGGCATCTCTATGCTCTTAATTTCAATGTTCAATGCAAATCTAAATATTCTAAATATGTGGAATATATTTGTCCATGTACTACTGTATACGCCATATATTTAACGCGCCTAAATTTTCACAAATCGGGACTTCCTGACGATTTTGTTAGTGGTTAGATTTGCAATCGTGGAGTCGTGTACTAAGTGGAGAAATGTATACATGTAAATCACATTCATATCGAGATCAGAGTCAATATTTTGGCCTGTCTTTAATTTCACAAATAACACCCGACTCACAAAATTCACGAAAATAACAACCTTTCGAAATATTCGGTGTATACAGTAGTTGCAACAGGAAATTTAGCTCACTCAGTGTGCATAACACGTTAATACATTTGAACTACATTTGATTTGAACTTACAGGGCTCTTTTTAAAAGCAGGCCTTTTGGCTCTGAAAAGACTACCCTGTTTTTAAAGAAGACTGAATAACTAAAGCCTTTCTGTGCCATTACATTGATATCATACAACAGGAGTGGGGATTTTAGCAAGATGTGGATTTCAAGCAGCCTGCTGCGAGGAATTGTGGGAAGACTCGGCTCATAATGATGGAAGACAGAGGGGAATGCATGACTGAATGATAGAAATGTAATGACAGTGGAAGAGAATGCGGAGGAGAGGAAGGAATGAGAGGATGAATGGCGGAAACCAAGAAGAGAGATAGAAGGAAAAAAAAATCAGATAGAGGGCGAATGGCAGCTTGAGTGACATGCCCATGTTTGCTGGCATGTGAGGCTGTTAAAACCTTTGGAGGTGTTAATTTGACGCTGTATCGCATTAGGGCACCCCAACATCTGCAATATAGCCCGATCGTCTTCGTTGCCTGGACAGAAGAGTGAGTGTGTGTGTGTGATGATGTGGTGGGGGGGGGGGGGGACGGATCGGTGATAGGAGGGGAAGAGAAAGGAGCAAATGGACAACCCTGAGCAAGTGCTAATGTGCAAGAGGGTCTGGCTGGGGGAAGAGGACAGCATTCGGGCGGTGGGCGTAAATGGGGGAACAGATGCCAAATTTTGCTGGAAGTCAGGAATCGCGGGGAAGGTGTTAAGAGGAAAGTGGCACCACGGCAGCCTGCTTCTCGGATGCCATGTATCGGGAAGGTAATGCTGATGCCATTTGCTCCACAAATAGACAAGGGGATAGATAGAACGAGAATCCGTGGAAAGAGAGCGAGGGGAGAAACCTGAGATCTCAGGAGAATTCTGATGCAGAACAGTGTTGGAGGGAGAGAGAAAATAGAATAAAAAAGATGATAGATAGAATAGAAAATGTATAGCCCATTTTTCCAATGTTACTTGAGAAACCATAAAGGAAGGAGAGAGATGATAGATAAAAAAGAAAAGAAAATATGTTGCCATTTTTCTTCTGATACCTGAGCAATCATAAAAGAAGACAACACTTGTACACAAAATCAATGCTGACATTATAAATATGGATGATGCAGCAGAAGATAGCTCTAAGAAAAGGAAAGTAAAAATACATGCAAGCAAAAAGCAGTTTTTGTTCAGTGTGGTGTACTGCAGTGAAAGCAGATCAAAACATTTTAACAAGTAAGAGATAGCGGTGCAACCCTTTGACTGACCATTATCTTACATTGAATATGGCATAGCTCAATTTATAGTGTAGTATCACACTTAATCATAATGCTTATGTGAAATCTTGAATTTTGAAAATACAAATAGAAGGGATTTACAGAGGAACAATACATGATGGATTGCAGTGATCAAATATTTGTGGATTCATTTATGATCGAAAGCATCAACTCAGTTTCTACTAGTGCTGCCTCTCAAATTTGGCCAAGTAGGCTGCAGAAATGATATTGTTATATTTCTTATATTTTGTGTGAGAGTTAGAATGCATCATATTAAGATGATGTGCTCATAATTATGGAAGAATGTGTTGGCAATGGAAAGATGTTGACATTTATCGCATGTGCTGCTACATATTAATCATTTTGACATGTGTACCTATGTGGTGTTTTATGCATTGGTCTTACATGGGCTCAAGATAATGCAGAAGAATACTGTCTGTCCTATGGTGTTTAAAGTATACATTGGTCACGGCTTGTAGGAATAAAAATTTCTATGTTTGTGTTATTTTAAACAGGAAAGGCACAGTGTGTTTTAAATGAACTTCAGGATATAAGACTTTTAGGAACACTGTCTCTCTCCCCTCAAAATGTAGGACTGATTTCTTTCCCTCTGTTGAGCATGGTACCAAAGATATTTCATGGAAGTGTGTAAGGGTTAAGTGACAGAATATTGTCCAAATATATCAAGCCAAAGAAAAGATGTTCAAGAAAAGCTGGAACAGAATCCTACAATTATCACTGAGAGCACTGATACTCCCTGTCTCCCCAAGATTTGTGCTAGAGATTTTTCATCGGGGCATTTGGTTGTGGGTGTCAATTAGCGCGTGCCACAGAGCCATTGTGAAGACATTTCACAGCCTAGATTTGTGGTTACTGCTCCTTTTCCCCCCAACTTTAGTCCTTTCCCCCCATTATGTTGTTCATTCTCACATCACTCCACAATGCCATTCCAGCAGGTTTTTTTCTCCTCCCCCACCCTCAACGTCCCTTTTCCCCTCTATTTCTGGTTCAAATGTCTGGGGACTTCTGTAACGCTGGCTGCCATGTGGTGACAGTGTAATTAAAGCCTGAAATCCCTTATCCCCAAAGTGGAGGCTACTGGTTTTGTAAGTTGTTGGAGATGTCACTGCTTTACCCATGCTAAGTAGTGCCTTGACGTGATTTCTCTTTGTGTTTCATTGTGGGTTTCAATTTCTTTTTTTTTAATTGGGGGGGGGAGGGGTGTTGGTGCATATATGTGTGCACTATCTATGCCGTATATTTTGAGATTTTTATTTTTATTTTTGCAAGTTGACTGATAATCACAAAATTAGTGACTTGCAAAAAGAAGTATTACTTCCTGTAACACAAATACCTGATCTTCAGTCCCCACGGTGGAATAATTAAGTTTTCCTCTGAAAACAAATGATATTTGTTTTTCACTCATTCACTTTGCTTTTTATTCATGAAATTTAACCATTCACAAATTTGTCTTAAAAAGTCCAATTTTTTTTAATGTTAAACTCATTTAAGTGTTTGGTGTATACAATATTTGTATTTGCTTTTATGACAATTGCTGATATATTTATATATATTTTTAATTGATAGGTTTTCTACTCATAGTTCATGCAAACATTTCTAAATAAGAATGTTCATACATGTATAAACTGACAATTTTGTGAACAAAGTATGTGCTTAAGATTTTTGTTACCAAAGTTCCTGTTTGATAATAATGCTTCACACTGACTGCAATGTTTATATTGCTTCATGATGCAAAAGACAGGGTATTGCACAGAAGAGGAGTATGGAAAATTATTTGATATTGAACTCCATCGCGTGTAGGACGGTTTATAATCATTTTTCATTATTTACCATGTACATGTGTAGCATCATCAGAGCAACAGCCTGGCAATACGTTTAATACTTGATCATGCTTTCAGATCCACAGCATTATTGATATTACCAAATGAATTCATGAGAACTGGCAACAGAGTGATGAAGATTTTGCCCATCAGTGCCCGTTGTCTCTTTGTAGGCAGAAAGAGTTGTAAAGGAGCTCGGAAGATATGGGTCACTGAAGTCTTGCTGGAGGTCCATCCGCAATGAGTGTCAATTAGATTCTTAGTGTGTGGACAAGATTTCTTTCTCCTGTAGGCAGGTTAAAAAAAAAAGAAAAAAAAAAGAGCTCTTACTTGCCAACATGCATCATTTCATGTCATCCATTTCCGTTTACCCCAATCTCCCTTACTTCCATTTCTCGCTCCTGCATCAACATGATTAGCAACAGTGAAAGAGGAAAAGAAAGTGGACAAAGTAAAGGCAACAACAACAACAACAACAAATCAGCGATGACAAAGTAGCGCTTAGAGGCTTAAAAGTTCAACGTTGCACATCAGCATGTAGAGATAAAGATCTCCTAAACGTTTATCCCCTTTTCCCCCCATCCAGGAATAATTTGGTGCTTTGCACACCGTCCTCTAGAAAGCCAAGTAGGGGGAAGAAGAGGAGGAGGAGGAGGAGGAGGAAGAGGATGGGGAGAAAAAAAAAAGACTGGAGAAGGAAAGAGGGCGTTTATTGGCAGTGTCTGCACTGGCAGATGGGGCGATCACTTTTGGTTCTGCGCTCATCCATTACGCAGCATCAAGGTTGCTTTCTCACATGGTTACATTGGTATGGAGACAAGAAATAAAGATGCTAGCATTATCGGTAGTGGGTGTCGGGGGGGGGGGGGGTAGAAGATGGAGACTGAACCGTAGGGAAAGAGTGATGCTTAACATGGAAAATATGGCAGCCTCCTGTCACCTCAGATACTTTCCCTTCTTTGATTTGGACGCTGACTTCTACACTGTGCTCGTGTAAGAGCCGTACGATACCTTGAAAGGTTTAAAGGAAGAAAACCTTCTCCAGTATGCCTGGCTTAGAGACAGATTCTCAAAACAGCTATATTCCAGTAGATTCATGGCAAAAATTCCAATTGTGAGGGTCTATAGTTGAGCTAACAAAGGTATTGTAATGTCCATCAGGAACAGGACAGATGAAATGGTAGATTCAGCACAGAATGACATCTTTTTTGTCTGTTCTGTCGAGTTTTATGCCATGCTGCTTATTCTACAGAGACTCATGATAATGGAATTCCCATTTTGTGTGTTTTGGGGCTAATTATTTTCCTTTGTTTAAAAAAACAAGGTAAAGATTTTCCAAGATCCATTTTCAGAAATTCTTTGTGCTCTCTGAGGGTCTCTCAACTACATTCACATTCAATCTTTCTCTCTTGTATTGTTCCAAGCTGACTTTCAAAAATCAGTAGTGTAGATGTAAACCCAGATTTCATTATTTTCAATGATACAGTGATATAGTACATTGACTCTCATTTTTGCACATGATAAAAGGCATTGGTTGAACATGAAAAGAAAACAATTCTGAAGTGTATATCAATACAAATGAAGTGAACCCAAGTCAGCGGTACACTTTCTCCCTTTGCATACTTGCCAACTAGTAAGATTTTATCAGATTCAGTAAGATTTTTTATGTTAAAAATAGTAAAATCAGATTTTCTGTCAGAAAAATCAGATTTTAAAAAAAATATTTAGATATACCTTTCATGTGTATTTTCTGAAGATTTGACCGAAAGTAAGATTTTTAACTTCAGTTTGCATAGAAAATAAGATTTTTGCAATCCATGAGTAAGATATTTCATCTTGAAATGTTGGCAGGTATGCCTTTGTCCTTTATTTTGTGATTTTTGTTCGCAAAATTAGAGAAGAACCCTCCACAAGTATCACTGAGCTGAAGTCTAGTAGGTTTTCAGGCAAAGAAATTGATGGTGTCCAGTTATGATAAGAACTACAGTGTATAGATATGAAGATATGAAGTGGCTAAAATGATTAGGTGATCTGAAGGAAGGAGGTTTTGATCATGAAAGTGACTGTTTTGCTAGTATGATTTGCAGCATTGTACTCTTGTGATTGCAACTTTATACTTAAGAGGAATGGATGGTATAGTTTTGGTTGAGATGGGGCCAACTTTTTGTGAGATAATTGGAAATCTCTTATGAAATATGAAAGAGCATACAATTTCAGGAGGAATTCAGAATTTGTTTTGATTTGGTTTTAATATGGCTGAAATGTCCAAGAACAAACAGGTTCTAATAAAGGTGGGACCTACCTTTTATTAGGACCACTTTGTTCCACTTTGTTTAGTTTTTTTTTTTATATCTCAGTCATTTCGAAACCGATTTTCATCAAACAAACTTTGAATTCCTCTTGGAATTGTATGCTCTTTGACATTTCATAAGTGGTTTCTACTCATCCGCAAAAAGTTAGAATCTGAATCCCTCATCCCAACCAAAACTATACTATCCCTTTAAAAAAAAATATTGTGACAAAGAGTAAGATTTACTAAATAGATAAATTCTACTGAAAGTCACTGTGATGCGCAGACACTCTGTAAACATTACAAAATTGAATTATGATTTTAAAGAAAACCTCAAAAGGATATCACGGGGAAACTGGAATGTTTGTACGCATCAGGATTTGTGTTTCTGTTGGTTTGTTTTTTGGTTTTGACAAGGCTTCGCAATCATCTATGTCTTTCTGTAATAACCTCTGCACATATGAACTCAGTGTCTCTCTTGTGTTTCATATGTAGATGGCAGTAAGTAGCTGAGATTATGCCTATGAATTTTGTATGATTTTGTCGGTATTGACCTTTCCAAAATCCATTTTACTTTTTTTTTTCTCTCTCTCTCTCCCTCTCTTTCTGCCTTCTCTCTTCTCTTCTTTCTCTTTCTCTTCATCTCTCCCTTTTCTCTGTCTTTCTCTCCTCTCCCTTCAGTCACCAGCCAGATAACCTTTTTGCTATTGTTTGGTAACACCAATCCTACAGAGATAGTCCGCACAGCAGAAGGCCCTATATTTTGCAAAACTTGGTTTAGACCGCTCAAATCTGTGATAACTAATTATGCTATACAATCTGCTATAATGTGATAACAACTGTGCTTGTTGCCTTACTTTCAGAGCTCAGAAATAATCTTTGGATCTGCTGGGCCGGCTTAGAGTAAATTCCATTTGAAGATGCATTCAAGCCAACTGGGGTTTTCCCCTCTCCCTTTGCTGGGTGGTAAACAGGTGTATTAGGCCTGCAGGGAAGATAACAGTCTATTACTTATAAATCTCTTTATGCAATACCTACCAATTTATGGCTGGATTTGACACTGACTCTGGACTTTGTTTTATGAAGTAATGACTTTCCATAGCACCCATCTGGCCATATGGCTAGCCTTGATGCAAGAACCACCCGTTGTAAGGTTTCAGCAAACAAATGGCTCTGTGTGGGGGTGACAATTAGCTCACTCCATTGTAAATCACCTACACTGGGGTGTAATGACTTGTGTAAACTGTATCCATTCCTTGTTCTGTGCTTGTTCTTGAAGAAGAAGAAAAAGAAGAAGAAGAAGAAGAAGAAGGAGAAGATTCAGAGAGAGAGAAAAAAAAATTCAAAAGTAAGAAAGACTGAAGGTTGTTGTACTGAATACAAGCATGTTTTGATTTATCTTATAGTTGTGTACACAAAATGAGAGTTATTATGTGTAGAGTAGCAAGGTTTCATAAGCAATGAAGACCCTACAGCAAACATCAGGGTAGACACAATTCAAATCTCCCCCTCCCCTTTTCCATTAATTTTGATGTCCATTTTGAACTTTTCAGCTATTTTCCAGCTACAATGTATATCAGAAGCATTTTTATACCAAGAAACTCACAAATACATAATAGACAGGTATACATTCAAGTATGACAATATAGGGATGTTGTAGGGTGATAGATTCATCAGGCCAATCATTCATTCAAAAGGATAATTTTCAACCTCATTTTTTCATGTTTTAGTGTGTGTGTGTGGGGGGGGGGGTCTCTCTCTTATTACATATTTCTTCTGATTTCTCATTTTTAGTGCTTTATGGAGTTTTCTTTCACTTTGTTTAATTAGCATACATGTTTCATGAATGTGTGATACTTCACTTGCCTGTATAAATCAGTAGTTATAAAGATGAAAATAATGTTCTCTCTTTGATGTGATAAGTGGGGGTCTAGGGCAATTAACCCCTGGACAATTACACCAGACCCTTCCCTAACCCTAACCCTAATCCTAATTCTGAACCTAATCCTAACCCAGGCCCAAACTCTATCCCTAATTGCCCTGATATGGATAAGTAGACTGTCAACTGTCAACATTTGCTTTAGACTGAAAATGAAAAACACTATGGCTGTCTTAAAGGTCCAGTTTACCTTTGGGAGCAGTGATTTCAAAAATGTTCAAGATATCACATTTGATGCATATGTGTAGGTCTGTTGTATCATAAAACATCCTACCATATGAAATATTTGCAATAAAACCTAAAATATAATGAGATATCAGGGTTTTTCTCGATAAACCGTAACTGTATACGGTTTAGTCTGTAAACATTTTTATTATAACTATTGTTCACATTTTGTGTATTTAACAACACTTAACGTCGATTATACGGATTCAAATTTTGACAGTGGTTGTTTCTATCCCTAACTCACATTTTAGAACTATTTTAAAGCACTAATGCTGGGTTTTTGTTTCATCTGCAAATGGTAAATTATGCCTTTAAAGGGGAAGGCTAGTAACTGATCAGTGGGAATCAGTGGAAATGCTGGGAGATGATTGTTCCAATCCTTATGGGATTCATTCAAGAGTTCATTGTATATCTATTGTTGTGTGAAAATTATTTGCTTCAGAATGGTCTCATATTGAAGTAATGTGCAGTTTAATGCTTCCAGGTTAGCGTCCCTGGTCAGTGACGGAGCATTAATCTGCACATTTCTTGAATATGAGACCGTTCTGAAGCAAATCATTTTCACACAACAATAGATATACAATGAACTCTTGAATGAATCCCATAAGGATTGGAACAATCATCTCCCAGCATTTCCACTGATTCCCACTGATCAGTTACTAGCCTTCCCCTTTAAAAGTAGCAGAGATGTGTCAGAGCATTTTGTTTGTGATGACTCTTGTTCACAGTCCTGGAAGAAACTATTCCGTGAAGTGGAAGATAGTGACATGTCATGCAACCACAAATAATTTGATGTCTACAAGGACAACACGTAACGCTTGTTCGATGATCAAAACTTTTCCAAATCTTCCATACAGTTGTTTTGTTTTTGCTTGGAATTTCACACAACAGATGCCTTTTAAACCCTATTTGCTGTTCCTTTTTGTTGTTGTTTTTAATGCAAATAGCTTTGTTTTGTTTTGTTTTAATACTAGTAAGTGAAAACTTTGTCTAAAAGTGAATGCTATAATTGCTCTCTGTCCTGAGGTAGATATTACCTGATGTATCATAAAACAATGTGTGCAGTTATGACAGTCCCTGATTGCAGAAAGAAGGAACTTGCAAGTATTATTGATGGGGGCTGATTTATAATACAGCGAGATAGAGGCATAATTTTGCATTTCAAATCCACCTAGAAGCAGTGTTTGTTGGTTGAGAACAAAACATGTCTAAACACCCCTTGTTAGGAGGTAACTTCCTTTTGGGTTTTGAATGTGTAAGAGAATAGTGGTGGGGAGATATTATGGGGGGGGGGGAGAGAGAATGGACAGGCAGAGTGTGTGTGTGTGTGCCTGTATGAATGTGTGTGTGTGTATGTGTGTGTTGCATGTGCACTCATTTATGCAGGTTTAGTGTGTGTGTGTGTGTGTGTGTGCGTGTTTGTGTGTGTATATGTGGATCTCTGTGTAATGTTTACATGTGTTGGAGAGTGTAACATACATAACCAGCTGTTGATACATATTCATGAGGCCATTAGTCCCCGTTTCGGTCTGTTGGTTTGAGAAGAACCTCACTCAATCACTCAAGGAGTGACCAAAAAAAAAGGGGGACGGAAGATAATGAAAAGAAATTGGAGCATGATGGACAATGGGAATGAAGACAAACATAGGAAAGAAAAAGGAAAGAATGGAGGAAAGAAAGGAAAAATAGAAGGAAAAATGTAGATGAAGAATTGAAAAGTAACAAGGAGCAAAATGAGGGGGAAAATGAAATACTATAGAGGACTTTGTGGGGGAAGGAGTGGTACATATTCAATTTACACTTCATGATTTTTTTTTTAACCATAAAAAGAAGGAGCAATTCGACCAACATCATCAATGGGAAATCTGTGAGCCTAGAGTGTGATGAAATGGAAATGTTATACTGTAATTGGATGGTAGAACACAGGAAGGAAGAAGTAATAGAACATTCGCACAGTGTGAGTACTGGATTCAGGTTGTTTATGGGCCATGATGTGGCTTAGTCGGTAGCACGTCTGCCTCCAGATCCCACTTACCTGGGTTTGATTCCCAAGTCTTGCCGAGCAATGTTGTGTGTAATCACACTGTCCCCTCTAGTAAGAGGCAAAAACACTCTGTCCCTCTGATAGGACATTATATTGAGGTCCTGTGTAAGAGTTAGCCGTGACTCACGCATGTAACAGATCCCACTTTATTCATTCATCACGAAGAACAGGGTGCTAACCCCATGAAATGGTCCACCTTCCCACCCACACAAGTTTTAAAACAGGAAAAAGATGCTGACCCCTCATGGTTCATCCCAGATGACTAGCAGTAACAATAACAATAATACAAATAAATTGAAAATAAACAAATAAATGAATAAATAAATTGATAAATAATAAATGGATTAATAAGTGAAGGAATGAATGAATAAATAAATAAATAAATTAGTAAATGAATAAGCAAATAAATGAAATGAAAATTACCAATGCATTAATTAGGTCTACATTTTACAATTTTACCAAGTTACAAACAGGACTCTTTGTGGACTTAGTCTAAACACAGCAAATCATATTGAAATCTCATTAGTCCAGGAAGCAGAGGGCAAATACAAAAGCTGCAAGAGGATTCTGTATAAAACATTTTCAGAGTTACATGTATGGATAAAAAAAAAACTGTTCCTTTTTAATTTACTTTTTAACCTTTCAAGTTTCAAGCGAGATCGTAGAAAATGTGAGCATCATAGTGCCAATTTAAAGTGAATTTAAAACAAAACAAAGCAAAACAAAGCATTATAATGCAGAGCAGACAGACTGTTGGTTAGGAGGGTGGGGTTTATTCTGGGGCCCGTCCTATAACTGCTTATGGGGAGACCAGGAAAATGGAGGGAAAAAGGCCATTCTTTATGCATTTCCTAAAATTAATTCCACATCTTCTCTAGATAGAGACACACTTCTTAATGTTCTGTCATACTTCATGATATATATGATTCTATCTTTTTTTACATATTACGGCAATAGAATTCACAGTGTGGTATTGAACAGAAAACCAATGATTCGGTTGAAAGGAAATTATCCAAAGCTGCAGAGCAAAAAAGACACCAATACCTCGCATCTTCTAATGTGACATTGATACCGTTGACAGAGCTAAAATGCAGTCTTATTTGCAAGTTCATAGTAGTTTCAATTACAGGTGTGCAGTTTGCATTTATTTTAATAAGTCTTCATATTCATGTCATGCATTAAGCCCACCCCCCCCACACACACACCATTTTTTTCACCCATTGCTCCCTAATGATATGTGACCCGCTACAACAAAAAGGTCCTAAAGTCGCGGACGGTCGAAGCCGTGAAAATCGAGTTTGAAGTCAGAGCATCATAATTGGTCAAAAATTACGATTTTCTGATTTTGACATATTATTGGAGTCTGACATGTCTTCTATCATCTGTCGAAATTTTGAAGCAAAATGATGAAAGGAAAGACCAAAAAATAGCGTTTTTCTGGGCCATGTTTTTGGCGTTTCAACCAAGCAGAAACCGGTTCGAAAATTTGGATTGAGCGCCACAGATAGGCTCCGCCCCTAACAATGACCGGAGTGATCTCATTGGTCAGTTTGCTGCTTGCCGCTAACCAAAGCGTGAAGCTCGCACACTGCCAAGTCGACTGGTGCGTGCGGGCGGGGTGCGCTATGCCCAGCCGCTTTTCCTGGCATCCTGATCACTGATTGGTCGGGGAGGAGACCGCCGACGCTGTGCTTGAATGAGCATTTCGGGGGTTGCTAGGGTTTACCTTCTATTGTCCGGAGGTGAAACCTGACTTGCATGTCCCTTGATCGCGATTGCGTCGCAAGGAAAACTTTTAGGGCGCTTTTCTCGAAACAGTGATTTCCCATACGTCTCGACATGCTCTCTTTTAAACATCGATATCTCCGCAGCGGATTATTTTCATAAGATGTGTTATATATCAATTTAAAGCAGAAAGATTAGGGAATTTTGTCATGCAATTTTCAAATAATCGACCTCACCCGACTTTAGGATCATTTTGTTGTAGCGGGTCACATATGGTTTTGATGTTTCACGTCCTCCCCTTTTCCCTCTACATGTCCCTCTGGTCAGTGATTAAGGGATAAGGGATATTAGTGGCTATGCTAAAGCAACTTCTAAAATATTCCAGCCATCAAGTTGGAAATATATACCAGTAATTTATGCCATTGCATTGCTATCCTGGAAGAATTGTATAGGTTTGTTCCTTATTATTATTATTATTATTATTATTATTATTTTGCCTGCCGTATCAGACAAGAGGGAAATGGCACCTGTTTATTGCCAGTCAATGGCAGCCTTAATCGGTTATAGGCTCATGCAGGAGCCATTTGCAACAAGAATAGACACCGAATGGGTGGATGGAGGATTACAGCTACATCTGTTGCCATGGAGATCAATCAGGAAGTTGACAATGTATATTGGAGATGGGTATTTCTTTTTTTTTATAGGGAAGTTCACCTTTTTTGTTTTCTTTCTTGATATGTTTGAAAGGGTGTCATGGAATAAAAACTGTTACTTCTAACTGTTCCACATGAAATATGTTAGTAAGGTTTATATCACTTATTGGTTTATGCAAGATCCATTTGCATCATGAATGGACACACGATGAGTGTCTATCGATGTAACTTTAAATAATCTTGAACCAAGAAGTCTTAAATGGATCAAGGGCAAAAAGAGGGGGACCCCCTCCCCAAAAAAGTCCCAAAAACATAGGCATTCATAGAATGGATGTTGTATTTTTTTTTTTTTTGCCTATCAGACTTATCAAAATCGTTTAATTTCAGAGTATTGAGTTTCAGCAAAATCAAGTATATAAGGAAAGAGAAAAATCATAGATTGCCACTATCAATATTGGTGGAAAAGATTTGGTCAGCAATGTAGGGTATTACATTGAAGACAGCGATATTTTCAGTGTGTTGGACAGGTGGCTTAATGCAAATTATATTAGGCTGCACATAAACAACTTCCTCTATAGGTGTTGTACATTATCCCGCTCTGGCCCATGACTTGGCTCTGAACCCTCATCCTGCAGATAAGAATAGCTGCCTTACCACTGGGCCACATCACCATGACCACATTTCAGGCAGACGTAGACTAACCCTGCTGATATGGCAAAAACATATTCACAGTATGTTTTAGGTTATTTTGTGAACCACCAATGTAAAACTGAAGTTATTTGTTGAGTGACAGAATAAGGGTCGTTGACTGGATGCATATTGTGATGTGAAAAGGGAAATATGTCAAAGCATTGCAAACTTTTGACAAATGGATTGTGCCCCTTGACAGACAATAATCATGAGTGTCTTCATGCTGTGACTGCAGATCGGACTGTTTACATCCTTAATGCCATGTTTCTGAGAGTTTTTAGAAAGGGAGACAATTTGTCTCTTGAATGTGATGTGATGAGGGACGTTAATATGACCTAATATTGGTCTGATGATCAGAGCTCATCTACCAGGAACCTTTGGTGTGCAGTGGGGAAAGGGGGGGAGAGTTCATGTGCTGAATAAAATCTCCTTCTTTCAAATTTGATTAGCAATATTACAGGCCTCGGGAGATCGTGTTTTCGTTGATGAGGAGAGTACGTGGGAATTTTTTATGGCTATCTGTCAGTGAGAGGCTGTGCCATGGAGGAGTCGCCATGGCGATGTGGCATATCTGATCGATGGTGAGCTGTAATTAAGATGAGGTTGTAGTGACATAAAATTTTTCCCCCTAGATAGCACAGCGGGCCTGGAAAGAATGCATAAGAGTGGTTTTAATTGTAATTTCTTGGTCGTGATGGGGATTCTGCGTAAATTATATTTGTATCAAAATTCCTAGAGCCACCCACAGACCTGTAAAAATGAATGTCATGATATTTTAGGTATTTCCTTTTATTGGTGCATCAGTTTAGAGTGCATTTTTTTTAAAGGAAAACTGTTGCATGGCATAAGTTTTATTAGATGCATAAATCAACATTTCACAGCCGGAATACAATAACAGAAATTTCAGCCATGCGAGGAAAAAAAAAAGACTTTGCCTTCTCAGACATCTGAAAACTTGCAAAATGTCTGTTTCACTGTGGGACAATGGAGTCAAATATGATGTTCCAATGTGAACAGCACAATGCAGAAATTTTGAAGCAAAGTTTGAATTTAAGCACAATCAACATGTGGGGTCTGTCACTACATGAAACTTGGGAGAGGAGGTTTAGGAGGATAATGTCGCCATGGAGCTCCATGATATCACGTTTTTACTTCACTTCAGTGTAAATAGATGAAGCGGTACAGGAGGTGAAAGGTGATCTTCCATCCTGTATTTTATGAGCCTGAAGAGGGCGCACCTCCTTTGCCCTCTGCGTACACTTCTAGGCAGACCTTAGTGTGTAATGCTAATGCATTATGATTATCTTTGTGAAATATGTCAGTCTCGCATGCAGACATAGGTATGCCCTCTCAATGCAAAGTTTGAACTGAGGAATGACAGAAACGTCATTTTCGTCATGAAAACATGCTTACATAACTACATGCAGTTACCAACCGTCATTTCCCCACTTGTTTGTTTTCTACCTTCTGATATATCATCCCACAGTGTCTGGCAATATACATAAATCAGCTATTCAGAACAAAATTCAGATGGTCTCTGTAGCAGCAAAACATTGCAGTTGTGACATAGATAGAAATGAAAACAATACAAAAATATTCTGAGAAATCTAAACCTATGGCGGAAGTTAGCGAATCCAGGTCACGTTATGTCTATTTGTCAGAGCTGAAGTCATCTCCGCCTTCCATGGTCCAATTGATAATCCTCCAGAGGTCAATCAGACCGGTAGGCACAGAGATGGGAAGGGGGAGGAGCAGGGGGGATGAGACCGGAATACTGATGCCATGACGACGATGTCCTCTCCTATGCCCTTCCCTAGCAAAGTTGGGTTCTTCTGACTGGTACGTACCATTTGCCTGGTCACTGTAACTTCGTTTTCCATGGAAGTGGCAGTCTCCTGCTTTGAACTGCATGTGATGTTTGAAAGTAATTGCATTGTTTTTCACACTCCAAATTGTAACAGGATGATACATCAAAGGTGGTTTTAATAGTTTGATGAATGAATCAAAATGCTCCAAAAGAGCTTAAATGCATTCATGACCCAGTATTTTCACTGTTTTATTGATGTGTTTTGTGCCACAGGACGATATTGCAGCATGCCATATGCCAAATGTACCAACAGTGTAACAAGATATTTTCGCAACATGAAATTTTCGAAAATTGGAGCCGATGGCCTTCTTAGCAGCATGAAATTTTCGCAAATTGCCACTGGCATTCAGTGCATATAGTGTAGACAAGATCTTTAGCATGCATTTCAATTCTACTAATCTTGGTTCTCACAATATTCAAGAAATTAAAATGCACACGAACGTTCCTCATTTTACAGTAGTAGGGACTGCATCCCTCTGATCTCCAGCCCTCTGATGCAAACTTGCATACTCCAATAACTCAAGTAGACACGTTACCTCTGCTGTAGCAAGCTGATCATGTAAAATGTCAACATAGAATCTGCAAACAGAGGTTTACCAGCACTGTAATTCTCTGTTTCTCTAGATTGTTCAAATGATTAACCTTTCAGGTGTATATCAAATCATGTCTCTTATGTAAGCCATTGCCTGCATGCTGAAATGTATTGGAGCACGTACAAAGTCTGCAGGGGGTTCAAAATCTCATTGGCGAGTGAGTTAGACAGTGTATAAAATTACTTCAGTCAATTGAACAAGAGAAAAAGGATCTTATTATCCACATGTCATTGAAACAATCCTTTTTACAAATCCATCTGTCATTTCTGTCAACATTTGTCGCATTTAATTATGCGTCTGGTCAAGGATCGGTCAACTATAAGCTTGACCTTTGGTGTCCTTTACCGCTTGTGTGCTCCTGTTTTAAAAATGTCCTTCATGACTCTTGTTTGTTTTCTTTGCAAGGCAGGTGGGGAATGAAAACATTTCTTTCTAGTTTTTTTATTTTCCACGCCAGCCACACAAACAAAACAGACCCAGCATGCAGTAGTGGTAATTAGGACCAACTCATGTCATTCTTAGGTTTCATGCCACTTCAACCACAACCACACTCATCTCATTCACAATGTCAGTACTTTCCTCTGTCTTAAAGACATTATTCATCATTTGCAGATGAAACAAAAACCCAGCTTTACTGCTTCAAAATAGTTATAAAATGTGAATTAGGGATTTAAAAAATGACGTAAAAATGGTAATCAATATAATCAATGTTAAATGTTGCTAAGTATAGAACATTTAAACAATAGTTGTAATGGGAATGGTTTCTACAATAAATCATCAACAGTTATGGCTTATTAAGAAAAATAGTGATATCTCCTTATATATTTTAGGCTTTATTGCAAAATTGTTATATGGTACAATGTTTTACATATGCATCAAATATGAATACTTGAAGATTTATTAAATCACTGCTCCAAGTGGTAAACAGTACCTTTTAAGTAATAACTCTTATATTTCTTTCTCCTTCTGACACAGTGTAACATTTCTGCTTTTAGGATGTCGACTAATTCAAGCTTACATTTGATTGTCTAAATAGTTATACTTACTTGATTTGAGTCAAGCAATGTGAGAAATATGTAGAAAGAAGGAGCACATCAATCTGATAAATGGTCTTTAGTAATATAAGATGTCATTCTGTTTGATGGTTGTATTTCAGTAATATAATGAAAAGGCTTTAACCAATGAAATTACTCTTGGATTTCATTACTTCAAAGATATTTTACCTCATAATATTTCATCCATGTTCTGCACTAACACTGAGATTGATGAATATTACGCACAAAATGGAAATAAATTTCATTATGTTGGTGGTAAAACGAAACTGATTCAAAACTCTATACCTCACCAATCTCCATTAATCTGGTTTATTATTCCTAGGGATATTTGTTCACCCAATAGCCTGTCTTTTTTTTTTCAATTCAATTCAATTCAATTTATCCTAATGATCTTTAAAAACATACCTTATAGCAAATTGCATACACTCAACTAACTGTATAATTTGTTACAGTTTGTTTCTGTCCATGTTTACATTTTGTACTAAGTCAATTATGTAATGGATATACATGTTGAAGAGAACTTGCCTTGAAGGCCTTTTTGGCTTTATTCAGGTTCTCTTTTTTTTTTCATTTTCACATTTATATGTAAATATTTGATTATATTTGTATTGTACTGTAAAATTGAATATGGTATTGTTTTATTAAAGAAGGAGATAAATGAATTAAAGTTTAGATGAATTGAATTGAATTGAAAGAGATATGGCTGTGACTGCCCATTTTGTAACTGAATATCAGATAAATAGTTGGTGTCAAAATCTTGATGTTGACTATTCACTGTCTGTAATTAAGTTTACCAGTTGAAAATATTGTGATTCCCCCACTCCTGCTCTGGAAGGGATAGAGCTTGTTTATTACAAACAGTGCAGCAATGTTCCAGCCTCCATCAAGGCAAATTGTAATGGCGTGTCCCATCACAGAGGTAGCTTCAGATAACAGTATCCCCTCAAAAGATGTGAAGTTTCATATTTCTCCCCACTTCACCGGCTGTATCTTGAGCAAATATCGGGAAGAGTGTTTTTGTAACAAAAGCCCCTCTCATCGTACCAGCCCCGTGCAGGTTATTATTTCCGTCTCTTTATGAATTTTTCTCACCTGCACCAAGCCAGAAACCTGGGGTCATTGTTGGCATGATTTTTTCAGACATATTCAAGGGAATATATCCACACACACAGAGGTGTATCTGGGAAGAATCAAAAAGACAAGAGCAGAGGTAAAGAAAGAAATAGAAGCTTCTTGGTGAAACTCTGCACTTAACTCTCTCTTTTAGCATGACAAACACTATCCTCAACAGATACTGGAGTCGAGAACGGCCAGGCAATATTTGTTCGAGAGGAGCAAGGAGAGCATGCAGGCCGTCAAAGCTGCAGAAGGGGAGAAATGAGCAATGATTAAGAAAAATGGGATTATGGTAGATTGATAAAGGGGCTGTAATCGCCCCCTGTTACATCAGGCCCCCGTGTTATCCGTGGGGAATAGGTACTTATGACAATTTGCATAAGAGCTGCTGTGTGGTGCCTTGAATGTTGCAATTTAATGCCAACAATAGAGGCAGGCTGGTAATCTGTGATGGTGGACGTCGGTATCTTGTGCACCAAGTGCCCCGACGGGCGTGGAGAACAGAACAGAGAGAGGTTGAGAGATGAGAGAGAGTTTGGTCGAGGGGGGGGGGGGGCTGAGAGTACGAGGGAGAGAGGAGAGAGAGAGGGGGAGAGATGGAAACGGAAGACTAGAATAAACACAAGTGGAGATGAGGGTGCCTGGCCAGTTGCATTGCGCAAGCTCTCGTGGGAGAGGAGCGAGGGATGCTGAGGACAAGAAGTGGGTTGGTTGATGGAGGGATGGGGATGAGGGAGAGATGGAACGGATTTGGTAGAAGCAAATCCTCAATACACGGTTTGACGGACACAGAGTGCATTAATTATTGAAATGCCAATTTGGTAGGGATTGTGGGGCATTACTCACGCGTTTGTTGGATGTGGGGGGGGGGGGTGGGGAGAGACGAGGGGGAGGGGGAGGGGTGGCGGTAGTTCCCGGACGGTGTTAGACGAGAAAAAGGCAGCAGGCGGGCAGAGCCGAGGCGCGTCGCGCGGGGTAAGAAGCCGAAACGGAAGCCGAGAGGCAAACGGGGAGAGGTTTGTTTTTCACCAAACAGCGGTGTTTAGGGTTAATGGGTAGTGCAGGGAGGGGGGAAACACAGCGGACTCGGATACTGATAGTGGTTCTCAAGGGGCCCACACCGACAGACTGCCGATCCTTTCTGCTGGCCACGGCTGTGCTCTTCCTCCGCCCGATCGTGTTTGCTTGGCTAAACACGCTCCACCATGATTTCTTCCTCTCAACTCCATTACATGCTAGTTATGGCCAACGTATGATTCAGTCAATATTTGCTCTTCCTTCCTTTTCCCCGGCTACTCCAGTCACCCAGTACTTCCTTCGTTTAGTGTCACATCACATCCTGATTATCTCCAGGATTCTTCCCCGTTTCCTTGTCATCCACCCACCCCCACCACCATCTTCGTACTCACAAGGAGGATGAGACAATTGCAAGGGGCATAAAAGTGATAATGACAAACTTCAACAATCCATTGTCTTTGTATTTCAATGTGAATTGCAACTGTTCTGCAGCAGACAGAATAGTAACATCAGAATCGTCACAGTAATTTTGTGAAAGTACGTTTCCAGGTGAACTTCAATGAAGTGTATGTACCAATTTGAAATATTCAGTCCTTCAGTGCTTAATGTTATCCTATAAAATGACACCTAATTCTTTGAAGCCGCATCATTCATTCAAATCTGAATCTGTTAAATCATGAATCTGGAAATCATTGTGATTCATTAGATTACATTTTGAACACCTGTAAAGACCTCATCGTGAGTGACATTCATTATTGTATTTTTCTCTCTTTCGTTTTCATTTTTAATTTCCACAACAAAATTTTATTAAATCATGAGTGAATCTTTATATATCTTTATCTTTTGCCACTGAACAGATGTAATATTTGTCTGATTTGTTTGTTTGTTTGTGGGCTTTTTGTATTGATATAGTCTTATCATTATACCCCCGCCAACCGAAGTTTGAAGGGGGTATATAGGAATCAGCGGACGGTCGGGCGGTCGGGCGGTCGGTCGGGCGGTCGGTCGGTCGGGCGGTCGGGCGGTCGGGTGGTCGGGCGGTGGGTCCGTTGCAAATCTTGCGTCGCGAACTACATCCTCAGTTTTCAACCGATTCCCATAAAACTTGGCACAGATGTGTGCCTTGGGTTGTAGATGTGCAAAACGTATTTTTTGACAGTACCCAAACGTATGTTGCCATGGTAACGGCATATTATGGGCAAAAATGGGTACAAATCTTGCGTCGCGAACTCCTCCCACAGTTTTTGATCAATTTTTATGAAATTAGGTACAGATGTTCATCTGAATATGTTAATGTGCAAGACACATATTTCCGCAGTGGCAAAAAGTGCGTTGCCATGGTAACGGCATGTTATTGGTAAAATATAGGGCAAAATGCTTCATGGCAAAACTGCTTCATCAGTGTTCTTCCAATTCTCATGGAATTCATATTGAATGTTTGTCTTAGGATATAGGTCAGCATGACACATTTCTTGACAGTGACAAAAAGTATGTTGCCATGGTAACAGCTCACATATTATGAGCCAAAATGATGGAAAATTTTGTGTTGCAAACTACTTCCTCAGTTTTTGCCCAATTTCCATGAAACTTGGTACAGATGTGTGCCTTTGGTTGTAGATGTGCAAGACGCATTTTTCGACAGTACCCGAAAGTACGTTGCCATGGTAATGGCATATTAATGGCAGAAGATCAAGGAAAGATCTTGCGGATTTAACTACTTCCTCAGTTTTTTGACCAAAGCTTATCAAATGTTGTTTTGACCAAAGCTTATGAAATGTTGTTTGGCGGGGGTATAACCAGTCGCTGTAGCGACATTTCTAGTTATCTCTTGAGCAATTCATTCTGGAAGATGGCATGAAACATTTTCTGAACTATGAACCAAGTATTTAACAGACTGAAGATTTAAACATAGATACACACACACACACACAAATGCATTGACTTTCCATTGTGTTGTATATCGACAGAGTACGTACTTTATTGTCAGATTGGACCATGCAATTAATTATCGATACTTATTTTTGTTAAGATTAAAGTGCACATGTAGTCTAAAAATGCCCATCTGATGTTGTATATCAGAACCATTGTACTACTGGACATAGACATACAAGAATCACTTCTTTGTTATTCATTACGTTTATTATGAATAATCATTGCATCACAGAAAAGCACAAATTACATGGAATGATATGTACCTGAGGAAGAAGATCATATCAAACTTCAACCAAACAAATAAAACTAAAAACAAACCATTGAGAATGAGTGAAATTGCATGAATGTTACTTTGTTCTACTGGCAGAGAATAAGCAAAAACATAATGTTACATGAGTGCCATTGCAATTTTTCATGATCATTTCATAGTTTCAGGAAAATGATATACAATAAGAACTAAGTGCAAAAATTACAAAACAAACTAAAAAAAATCAAAACACCAATGAGGTGAAACAGTTACCTGAATGTACAAAACTTTTCTGATATGAATATAAATGTATTGGTCAGAATGTAAAACCACCCCTGATTTGAAAATGATCCAAGAGTTGAAATGCAAAAACTGACATATACATTTTTATCAGCTTGACATATTTGAGATTGAATCTGCAGAAAAATTGAGAAATTAGTAAAAAAATATGTGTGATTAAGTAATTATATTTTAAAGATATTTTTGTATGTCGTTGGTGAGGTATCATTTTATTTTTCTCCATTCGATGATGACCTTCCTTTAACAAATTCTAAATTGGCATTGATCTATTTTTGCATTAAAACTCTTATTGTCACCTACTGAGATCCATGTAACACAACTATCTTGTTGATTGCTCCTTGCAACCTTCTTGATTTCAGTGCATGGATGTTGATAGGTATTCGTTATGTAATATACAGATACTCAAGTAGCACTTAATATTATTACTGTTATTACCTTTCTCATATAGTGCATAATACATATGGCAAGGTCTCTATGTGCTTCAGAGAGAAAAAAAAAGAAAAACAGGAATAAGATAATCACAAAAACAAAGTGCTGCATAGGTCATTGTCTAACAATCATGTTACTTAACTCTCTTACTAGTCATCTCACTTGCTAAGGTTTCCACTGATGTGTTAGTTTTTGGTTGCTGTTTTTGTTCACAGTCAACTGTCTCTATAATATGCTGGTTATCCTGGGCTTGATAAATCATGTGCTGCAGAGGCCATAGGTGTTTTCTTTCTCATTCTGTTTTAAATCATTATTTTGTTTAAGTCAGACCTCAGATAGTGTAAGCAATGCATGGTGTTAATTTGCATTGTTATTCATGATTATCTCTGAAATGGGGAGAGGTGAGAACAAAAAAAAAATAGGAAACACAATTGATCATTGTAATTTGAAACCATGGCCAATGTTTGTAGAGCTTGGCCAATAATTCATTTCAATGCAGTGAATATGCAGTAGATGCTGTTGGCTTGCATTGGGTCCTTATTTATTCATAAAACCAGCAGAAATGATTTCACTGAATTACTCCTTTATCAACCTCTTGTCTTGTGCAGGGACTCTGATGTATTCTTGGCTCTGCCAATCCTGGATGGAAGTCAGGTCATCCCACCAGAATCCTTAATTCCACAAAGATGTAACTAAAAAAAAAAAAAAAAAAAAAAAAAAAAAAACGGTGTCATTTCCCCATCTTTTCCTTGTCTGTCTTGAAATATGCATGCCTCTTTATTCTAACATGTTGTGATCAGCAACAATGAATAATACATGGCTGAGAGAGGGGAGATGAATCGTCACATCATATTTTATGCCATTTCTTCTCAGAATGCCAGATAAATTAAATTGTCACCTTGAAAGTGGTAAAATGGCTCTATAAAAGTGTTCTGACACCGGGACCAGAATTTCCCGCCCATGTTATTTGTGTTGGGGGGGATGTTGTCGAGATCCAATAGTTTGAGGGGTATTGGAGGACTCCGGCGAGATGGAGAGGGTAGCTCCGGAGCGTGTGAAGACCTGGTGAGGAATCAGAGAAGTGTATTGTCAGAATGTCTGGGAGAGAAGAGTATAGAAGGGAGTGGATGGAAAGTGAGAGAGATGACAAATGAGAGATAGAGAATGACTTGCCAAGAGTAAAAAATGAGAGAGTTAATAGTGGGCCAGGCGAGTTGCGTGTCGCACGCCTCGCGTTTCTCGGCCCGCAGGTAATTTGGCAACACATCTGCCGCTTGGCACCCCCAAGCCGTGGCGACTCGGCATCGGCCCATCAAAGGGTGCGCAGGCACGCACGGCGGATTTGGGGGATCGGACGCGCAGCGGGCCAACACCTCTGCCCCACTCCCTCGTGGGTTCCTGGCGCATGATCCTTACACCTTCCTCCTGACATCCCTGGCCGGATGGTATCCGCTCATGCATAATTCACACATCTTGATAGTGTATCCTTGCCTTCCTTTTCACTCTCCCTCTTCTTTGACTCTCACTTTTGTCACTCTTCTTTCTTTCTTTCTCTCCCCCTCTATCTATCTCTCTCTATCTTTCTTTCTCTCAATCTATCTGTCTATCTCTCCCTCTATCTCTCTCTTCTGTAGCATGTCTCTCTTTACTTTCCACCACCATCACTACCACCACCACCACCATTAACCATTCATTCTCCTGTTTCCACGGTGATTCACATCCAAGCATAAGATTCATCCCGGGCCAACACATGAATCACACACCCACAGCATTCCACAAAAGTATGACAAATACGGGGATCTCTCAGCTTTGCCAGAAGTCAAAGAGCTATGCAGATGAGAGGAGCGAGGAGCCGGCGCGGATGAAGAAGAGGAGGAGAGGGTAGGAGAGGGAGAAATGGAGAGGAAGAGGGGGAGAGTGAGCTTTGGAGGAGGTGGTGCCAACTTCTCGCTAAGCCTTGCTGATGCCCTCACTGAGTACATCCCTGGAAGAGGCAGACAAGGATGAGGGGGGAGACTCGAGCTGCTAAGTCATTCCTGATTGCACCCAATTTACTTGCTAATTCGCATTCACCAGTCACTCCCCCATCCTGTCTCCATATCCCCCATCCCCCCCCCCCCCCCCCCCGTCTCTCTTTTTTTCCCCTCTCTACTTCTAGTTCTGTCACAGAGAAGAAACAAAATGATTTTGGGTACAGGAATGAGCAAGGGAAAAGCCCACTTGGCGGTGGACCAGTTTTTGTCAAGAGTATCATGTGGCCATCTTCATGTGTAGTTTTGCACTTGGGGATGAAGGGTTGCTACCCAACCCAACCGCCCACGTTCTTCCAAATCTCCCCTCCCAATCCTCACCCCCCCCCCCCCTTCCTCCTTCCCCCTCTTTAAGCTGTACTCTAAACCTGATGGAGGGCTAGCAGTTTAGGCTGGGGCTGCTGTATATGGTTTAGTGTGCCCTGGGCAGGAATGTTTTAAACATTTAGCAGCTTTCTACAGAGAGGGTGAATGGAAGTTTCTCTTTGTGATGACCCTCATCCATCAAACTTCATCTTTGAAAGTTCATCTCTCTCTCCCTTTCTTTTACCAGGACAAATTGATGAAGTCTCACTTTACATATGAACAACAGATTCCCTTTCCTATACCTTGTACTGTGACTTCAGTGTTCATTTGGGACAATGTTTACTTTACAAATCATTATACCTGTGATGAAAATCAACAACAAATGTTCTACCAATTTGTCCACATTTATCTTGTGAGTGCGTCTTTGCATATCAGTTGACAAACTTGTTGAAACAATATAGGCAGATACAATGGTAAAAGGAAGTAAAGTTCATGTGTTTACAGTACAATACATGTAGTATGTGGGATAAAGAGAAATAATGCAATACATTTAAAGTGTTTGCTATGTTGGCAGATGGAAAGCATACAAGAATTAGTGTGTGAATTACTTAAATTAGAGGAAAATGAACAAATGGCACAAAGCTTGCTTGTGTGCTATATCAAAGAATAAGGTCAACAAAAGTGTTCTGTATTCAGAAACATATGTTTGAAACCTCTCTTATTGTATTGTTAGAGATGCATGTAAATGTATTTATGTATTTGCATGTACATGTCCATCATGGATATAATTGCAACTGTGAATGTGTGCATGTATGTGTGCACCCTGTGAATGTTTGTGTGTTGTCTGTTCATATGTGCTGGAAAACAGAAGAATGAAAAGGCACAATTTTTCTTTGCAATCTGTGTAGATTACAAGAATACTAACCATTTTAGTGAGTAATGCCAGACGCTAAAATTTGATGTATCACATTCTGTCAACTTGTGTATTATGCAAGAACTGTACTGCAACAAAAAAGAAAAATGTATTATGATGAAGCTGAGTTTCTCTCAGAATGTTATCCCATACACTATTTCACAATTGGAGTTTCCCTGCACTTGGACTTCAGCACTATGTGTGTGATCATTTCCACTTTTATGTACAGTTCGACCTCGATAATCCGGCCTCCTTTTATCCGGAAATCTCTATTATCCGCACGCGTTCACGCAGTGAAGGACTTTTTTTTTTTCATCCAAAAATTGAGAAAAAACAGTGACTTTCATGGATCTATTTCACTAATTTCATAAGATGTGCATGATAGGTTTCTCAGTATCTAATGAGGTAAAACATGTATGATTTTCACATGAAGATATGCTTTATTTTTGTGAAGAAGGGACTATAATTTTGCGTAGGCTAGCATAGATTACACCAACACTGCGGGGTATGCTACCTGCCTAGCTGCCAGTGCACTGGGGCGGCAGCTTGGACGGCAGCTGTATACATTGACATTGTGTCTCCCATATCCAGCCAATTCGCTTATCCGGATGAGCGCCGGTCCCGACATGGCCGGATAATCGAGGTTGAACTGTATATATTATTTTATATATTTATATATTCATTCAACAAGTACCAATATCAAAAGGTGTCAGATACTATCTTAACATGCAAAAACATCTGTCACTTATTAATTTTGCCACTTGCTAAATTAATAATCTGTCTATCTATTGATAGATAGATACATACATACACTGTACATACATACATATGAATATATAAATCTATATCAAGACATAAATATATCCATCTATTCTATACATTTATCTATATGTATATGATATATATGAGAGAGTGTGTGTTATGATATATGATTGTGCATGTAATATGTATACACAAAACTTCACTTTCATTAAAATCAAAGTCATGATTATAATACAGTATGTAACAACATTAAAAAGACACACACACACACACACACACACACACACACATACACACACTGCAGATGGTGTATCTTACCAAAGTAGTTTACCCAGGGCTGGCCATAGACTCTTGGCTCCCAGGAATGGTGATAAATGTCAAGATTTTATCACCTCCAAACAGCGGCCTCAGGGTCTGGGGTGCTAGGCGCGGCACTCCACTTGGCTTGATGGCCGTAATTAGTGGCCATTAGAGTGGGGGAAAGTGAAGACAACTACCCAGCCCGAGGAGTTTGAGAAGGAACGTTTAGACACACAGGGCCTGATGTGTATTTCCCTACTTGTTTCCAGATCAATCAATAACTGCACATAAAATGTATGCACACACGCACACACACAAATTTAACACACAAGTATACACCATTTACCCAAACTGATGTATGCATGAATGCAGATGTTTTTAAAGTGCACACAAGAATTTACATACGGAAACTGCCATTTTTTTTTTCTTCAAGTGTCATGCATTATTTCAGCTCGGCTCAAGTTCCTTATACTTCAGCAGGAAAACACGTATCTCAGACAACACACAATGAAAAGACTTGTCCAGACACTCTCAAACATTATGTGCATGAAAACAAGCACATTAACTCATGTATCCTCATTGCACACATGTAGGCACACAACATGTAAAGCACACATCCCAATTTACTATCTTCTGATACACTCACATCACTGGGATGAAATTCTGCACACACCTGCTTATGCAAACATATGCACACACAGCACATAATACTCACATGCACACATGATAGCACATTAAAAAAACACATGCGCACACAGCACATAAGAATCACATTTGCACATAGAACATTAAAAAAACACAAAAAACACATGCACAGACACCACATGTGTGTGTGTGTGTGTGTTTCATGTGCTGTGTGTGTAATATGCCTTTTTTATGTGCTGTCTGTGCATGTGGGTTTTTTTTTGTGCTGTGTGTGCATGTACTTTTTTTATGTGCTACGTGTAAATGTGATTCTTATGTTTAGTTTGATAGATACTTTATTTTCTGCAAATCAATATATACATAAATTGAATAATCGTGAACATGGGAAACATACAAATTATATTTGAAACAGAGTCGTTTGACTTGCATAAACAACGATATAAAAGGAAATTAATGATATTACAGTATGCATGTCTATGCAGCTGGGATTACAATAACAATATTATAATTAAGAAATGATAATGCAGAGGGCCGCCATTGTAAGCATTGCTTGAAAAGATGGCCGGCCCGTGAAATGTGAAATGCATACACACACAGCACATGAAATGTACACACACACACACACAGCACATGAAATGTACACACATACACACACAGCACATGAAAAGAATCACAACACATTAAAAAAGACACAAGCAGACACACAAATAGCACATAAAAACAAATGCACACACAGCAAATAAAAACATACACAGCATATTAAAAAAAGAAAAATACACACATAGCATATACAAAAAAAAAACACACATGCACACATAGCACATAAAAAAACACATGTGTCCACACCCCATATTGAAAACACATGCACACACAGCACATTAAAAAACACATGAATACACAGCACATAAGAACCACAATACATTGAAAGACAATAAGACAAAGATACCTAAGAAACACAATACATTAAAAAAGAAACACAAGCACACACTCACACAGCACATAAAAAACATGCACAGCACTTTAAAAAAAAAATGCACACATAGCATGTACACACAAAAAAACATGCACACACAGCACTTAAAAAAAACACATGTGCCCACACCCCATATAAAAACACATGCACACACGGCACATTAAAAAACACATGAATACACAGCACATAAGAACCACAATACATTGAAAGACAATAAGACAAAGATACCTAAGAAAAAGAAACACAAGCACACACACACAGCACATAAAAAACATACACAGCACATTAAAAAAAAAGAAGAAAAATGTACACACAGCACATTGAAAAAAAAAACATACACAATGAATACACAGCACGTAAAAGAAATACATGCTCACACAGCTCATTAAAAAAAAAAAAAACACATACACAATATCATTTACATGAACATATCAATACCAAACACACCCTGCACACACACACACAAGTACACACAGAATGCACCCGCAAACCTGGCTAGACAAATCTGTGGAACATAATAAGGGTTAACCCTCATGGACTGCACCAACTCAACATACCATTGACATAGTGCTCAAACAGGTTGCCAATAGCGTTGAAAAAACTTAAGTGTATGATACTTTGATTTGTCATAGAAACTTGGTCTACAGCAATCTACATTTAGATGTGCAAAATAATGTCAGTGGAAACATATATACATAATTGAATATATTTCAAAATCTTATGTTACCATACATTTATGTTTATCAAAATTATGCTCTTTCCAATTATTTCATTTATTCATTAACTTATTTTTTCATCTTGTGCTTTAATTGATTTTACAGATAAATAAAGCTGATAAGGACATGGATGTTGAAAGTTTTCAAAATCTGACCTCCTGCAGCATATATATATATATATATATATATATATATATATATATGTGTGTGTGTGTGTGTGTGTGTGCGTGTGTGTGTATGTCCTTGTGTATAATGTGAGAGTGTGTAGGGAGGGATATACATTCAAACCTGTCTCTTTTACTCTCATTTTCTCTCCGTCTTTCGTTTTGTTTTTTGTTTTTTTCTGGTATCACCGTCTTTCCCCCATCACTCCCCCTCATTCCGTTCCTTTCGTTTTAAGTCAACAGATGTGGAGAGGCCATTTGCATACTGGTCCCAGGTGGGATAGTGTCATCATTGCCATGGCAACGGATGAAGGAGTGAGTATCAAGTGAGAAAAGGAAGAGATGTGAAGAGAGGAGGAGAGAGTGCCAACATCACTTGGTTGGTTACACTGTTCGTTGCAGGCATTTGAGGCTGCCGTGTTTGTCGTTCCGGAGTTGGTATACATCTACCTCTATTTGATTTAGTGCTCGAAGAAACACACATCTTATTATGGGTTTGACGAAATAGACCGTCTTACAGCCAAAAGTGACAACATACTTCACTCATTCAGCTGAATTTAGCGATTAACATGCAGCATTCACGCCAGGAGAACTCGTTTTTGTTATTCCTTTTACAAATTTATAGTAGGTCCGTCACGCTATCATGCAGCAACTGCCTGACGATTATTTTTTTTAAAGGAAAGTCGATGTCGTGTCAATCCCGACATGTGCCTGTCATGCCTGTAGCAATTTTTATAAAAATTCGCCAGACTGCACTAACTGTCCATATGATATTCGTTGAGAGTTTATGTAGACTGACACCTAAAAGAAGTTGTATCATGTCCAAAATTCAATATATTAAATATTATTTCGAAATTGACTCGGCATAGTTATTAAAGTGCTCTTTTCCGAGTACATTATGCATCTGCCGTCTTAAAATTTGTAAATAGACGCCATGCGATCTTACTTGTTATTCCTAACCTGCACTAATAACAATGTCGGAACGCGTTAATTATTCTCCTTTTTTTTTCGTTAAATCGGCAACCTTTCTCCACGGCCGTGATTATTATGGACCACTCATTTCCAAGAGTGAGGCTGAGATAGACCCGTGACCCCTGAAACAGTCAAAGAAAAAGAAAGTACGAGTTCGCATCAACGGACAATGATGTAATCTCGAGGGAGTGATTGCAGTATATCGGCAATGAAACGTGAAGGTAGATGTCTGGCATTAGCACCAGATTTTGGACAAATAATTTCAATTTACATAAAGTCTTATGAATAGACTCCCCAAGAGGTTTGTGTGAAGATTTTATGAGCACGATTGATAGACCCTGACTTCAACATTTTACTATTCAGTAAGGCGTTCGGCGGTTTGTGTGGATCCACGATCCATGATGTATACTAAAGAGTGTATTAACAATCAAATTAACAAACAAACACAACAAATTATATATATAACCCGCGATGATCCCTTTATCTTATTTTCACGACGATGCATTCTAATTTTGAGTGATTTTTTATATCTTGAGCACTAAAGAGTCAATCATGAACTTAAAAGAGACAACCTCTTAAAAATAACTTAATGTTCATCACTCGTCTCCCTTTAGAAAGAGGTTGCTTGTACAAGTTTGATTTATGTCGTCTTTATATAGGTTATTCTTCTCACATCCACCTAGTCCCTTTCTTTGCTATATAGGTGCCAATTTGCTGTTTGGCCACGAACGTTGAACTCCCTAATCTCCATGGGAGAAAGACATGTTAGTACTTTTTGAGGTGTTGGTTTCGAGAGGTTTTTCTCATAAAACTTTGCCCGGTTGATGTAAGTCGGGTCAAATGCAGCATTTACTCTGCGTGTGTTTTGTGCATATACACAACAGGCACATAGGTTTTGCTCAACATGTTGGCTGCTTTAGATCTTTGGTCATTCCAACAGTTTACATGGAACATCCCCTTATTGATAGAAAATGGGCTAAATGTCTAAAACTTTGTGATGTGTGTAAGTACATGTGTTTGTGTGTGTGTGTGTGTGTGTGTGTGTGTGTGTGTGTTTCTGTTTGTGAAAGAGATAGAGTATTTTCATCGTTATCTTATCAACTTGGATTTATTGAATCAGACATTCCAAATATAAGTATCATTCTAGAAAATACATCAACACTGGAATACTCCACGGCCGTAATTTTGTGAAGCTCCATCATGTCCATTGTCGCTGGAACATTCTGCATTTCGGCCATACATCCATCAATCCAAGTTAGGCCTATCTATGCATCCATGTATATGGTTCACCCATGTTTCCATGTATCCATCCATCAGTCCATATACACATCCATCCTCAAATTTCATTTCTCCTGTACACATCGATATCTCCGACGTGGCGATGAATTCTTTGCCGCTCCAAAACAACCATCGCCTATCAACGGATGGTCTCCTGCCGCCACCGGGAGAGGTGCGGCGTGCTGCCCGTCTTCCGTTGCATGGATGCGATGTGCCTCTTCGCTGTTATAAGAAGCATTTAGCTGTCTTCATGATTTGTAAATATCGGTTATTTTATCGTATTTCCCACTTTACACGTTTTGTCTCATTTGTTGTAGTGGAACGGTATACTTGACTCAAATATCTGACTGCGAGGCACATTGGCCATATTACAAGTTTTTTTTGTCTGTGTGTTTGTGTGTGTGTGTGTTTTTTTAACTATAACTAAGAGCAACTTGTCAGTTAAGCAAACTTCAGATTCTTTGTCTTAATCACTCGACCTGCATTGCTCATTAAAGAAAAAAAAATCAAGGACAGGGGCAAAATGTTAGCAGTTAAAACAATGTCCTCTAGTCAGAAAATCTTCAAAGAAAAAGTACTCAAACACACACACACAAATGTAAGATGATTCATCATCTTGTATAATGCTGCTTGGAGACGACGAACTCGTATTAAAACTCAAGCTGCATTTTTTTTAACGCGCCTGTATTGCTTATGACGTTGTATGAGTCCCAACAAAAGGTGCATGTATGAGTATGTGTTCATTTCACAGAGTAGGGCCTATATGTATCATGATTGTGATGTACGTACGTTGGTATGTAGAGTGAGAGGAAACAGTCCACTTTCGTTGCTTTTGCTGTTATATAGGCGTTTCCCGAATTGAGTGAAAACAATATACCCACTGTTGATAATCATATTTTTATCTTTCGTCATGATCATCCCGTTTCGTTTGTGATACTGTGGCATTTTCGGTTTATAGATCAGCTTTTAAATGTACTCGGCAGCTTTATTTTCGTATGCAACAGAGCCTTTACAACTCTTGAATGTTCATGAGTCCTATACCTAAATCTGCAACATCCAATTAAAAAAATAAAAGAAGAAAATCCACGAATTTTAGCGCTAGAAAAATATCGAAGAGAAGCAGAGGAAATGTTTATTTGCTAAACACATAGTACATGACAGAGAGGCTTAGAAAGTGTAGGAACTTGATTGCACTAGTACTCTGGTCTATATGGACTCAACCCATTAAATATGCATACATAGCTATCGACGACCGGTGAAAGAGCAAACAGTGCGTACCGATACGCGTGCCGTAGCGCCACCAACATCCATTTTTAAATCGTAATCTTTATTTCTGTCTTTCATTGATGGGAAACAAGCAATCTATCATAATTCTACAAAACTCAACTTAAATGAATAAATAAATAGATAAATAAATGAATAAACACACACACACACAAACACACACACACATATATATATATATTATATAGATAGATAGATATCATTCACTTTCTGGCTTGAGTTGCCCTGGAATATTGTAAGACAAATTGATGCCGCAAGGAGTCAGTGATGAAGGCATAAATGCAGTCATTTTAACATTTGTCCAATTGTGATGCAACGCCTTCCTTGAAACGTTAAATGTATGCAAGCTTTTATCAACGTTTGACATGGCTCTGTGAAGTCGTTTTGTTCTGCGTGCGATAGCCTCATTACCCTTTCTTCGCCCGTCTCGAGTGGCGATACCCGTAGGGCACACTCCTCGCGGTGCTGCGCGGAGCTAGCTGTGACGACCTACTTGGCGTCTTGGTACTCGCGGGGATAAACAACACGTTTCCCGCGCATCTCGCCTCTTCGAGTGGTTGAAGCATCACACACCAACAAGTCATTACGCTACTCCATTCACCCCCTGCCATTCAATAGTACCATAGATGAAGAAAAATCTTTTCCACTTTGAAGCAGCGTAATCGCTATACATGATTAAAGGATATGGAGTCGGTGCTTGACGGTTTATAAGTGCTGCTCTTAGTTTTGGACGATATTCATAAATTTCATGATTATACATTTTCAAGGGCCGTAACGTAACTTGTTTAGCTTTGCGTTCGCAATTGGTTGCCTTTCAAAAGAAGTTTTTGCCAGGCATATACCCTCAAATCTTTCTTTACTGGTGTTTTTGTTCATTTTTTTTTCCATGTAACTGAGTGTGTTTATTTGTTCGTCTGTCTGTCTGTGTATTTGTTAGTTTGTTTGTTCATTTGTTTTTAAGGGGGCTTGGCAATCAGTGCTAAGGAGCCAGTTGTTTTCAATGACACAAAAGCAACATCCATTCGAACACGTGCACCTGGTCATTCAGACATGATCACGATTTCATCATTTTTGATAAAAGCCATTAAACAAACTAAGATTGCGACATTTTAGCGTCTCAATGCAGCTGTTGTTGCCATACATAGGGCTCTGACGTCACCTAATATCCGCCATATAGCACCTAATGTCTACCATGGATATAATAGGGCCTAATCAACACACATCCAGGTTATCTTTAAGTTTTTCCAATATTCTATAGGTAGAATTCGTCAAGCCATATTTTGTTTGCAGATTCTTTTCCGTATTTATTTCGAAATAAATGTTATAGCAATACTAACAAGACATAAACGGCAAAGATGTTAGGTGATGATTAATCAAACAAATTATACAATATGCACAGATACATTCAATGTAAAAGCTATTTAAGAAGATGAATGCAATTCTCATTAATGCAGAAAGCGAGGCTAACATAAAGCAGTATTGCTTGAAGCGATAGTAGCCCAAGAACGTTTGCATTTTTAATCATTTGTGTCCAAAAGAGCATACATCTCATTCGTCAGCATGTATTTCCATTATGCAATTATGATTCAAAGGACTTTGCTTGGCTTGGGGGTGGTTATCGTTTTGCATTGACTTTCAGTTTTTCTCAAATCATGAATTGGTTTAAGGAATGTTACATCATTTTCTTTAATCTCCTACCGACTCCACATTGTATCTGTGAATAATTTCACGGAGGATGAATGTCCTTGTATATGCGGGGAAACTCACTTTCAGATAAGGTGGACTTTCCCGCTACTTTTGAATCAAACTCCCTTCTGTATTTAAACGAATGAGAGAAAGAGAGAAAGGGGTGGGGATGTATTTAAAAAAAAAGTCTGCGTCTTTTTCTTTCTCCATGTCGGCTCTGCCTCCTTTTGACGCTACATCTCCCATTACAGCGAAATATAAGGGGGATACCATCTCCTGGCAGTGAATCGCGCCGATGCCACGGCGAGACTACAAGGCTTCAGCCTCGACGCATTGCCTACAATTAGTCTGTAAAACGATAGTTTTTAATCCTGCGCCGCGAGCTACGCGCTCGAGTAACTCCTACGCGGAAGGACTTTGTCGTTTTACCACGGCACTCGCTCTTCAATTCTTTGAACATTTTTTCCATTATTTTTTCCTCCTCCTTCTTCACTCTTGTCCTCGTACACTTCCTATCCCTCTTGTATTTCTTTCGCTCCTGCTTATGTGTTTTTTCCCCCTCTCAAAGAAATATCTTCGCCACTTCTTCGCGTCGAGGATTTCTGATACCGCTATCAAAAGAACGGTTTTCGCATATCATCGAGTGGCACTTGATGCTGGCTTAGAGGGGAAGTCAAGAAGACAAAGGCATTAAGAATTGATGAGTATAGCGTAACACCTCTCATTTTGATATTCTTTTTGCTTGGACTGTTCTATTTTTCTTGGGGGAAGGTCGGCTTGAAAGTGCTTAAAAAAAAAACACACAGTCACACACCTGGATTTGGATACAATATTATACTTAGCTTTCTTACCATATCCACAAGTGCTGCCTGCATATACATGTACATGCGTCAATAGGGGGGCCTATATAGCCTATACCCAAATGTCTGTACACTTATA